>VWZP01007825.1:156718-251385 GCA_013396995.1 Dicaeum eximium | reverse complement strand
AGAGGAGAGGAGAGGAGAGGAGAGGAGAGGAGAGGAGAGGAGAGATTTGTTTGAAACCTAGTCCATTTCACTAATAAAAGCTTACTATGCAGACCTCAAAGACTTGCACTGGCACAATTAGAGAGGTGATGAAGGGTGTGGCAGAAACCTCTTAAACCAGTTTTGCCACTAAAGAAAAGAGTCATTAGGTTCATTCTCACACAGTACCAGTAAAGGCGATTTGAAAGTGATTTCAAGCTCAGGTGATTTAGTATGGTGCTGATCCAGGTCTCTTCAATAATAAAACATCCCTCAAACCTCACTAGAATAAAAGTAGAAAAACAATATTTAAATTAATGTAACCATGAAGATTAGATCTTCTTCACAGCAATATCCCACCTAATCCCTTCTCAGAATAGAACTGTTGTTTTGTTTTGCCAATTTCTAGAGTCAAGGGGCTTCTTCCAAAAGTACCAACCAACCAACCAAAACTCCAAAGAGATTCCAATACATGGATTTATATGCATCTCCTATGTGGTTTTGATTCCTTCTGAGACTGTTCTCTGCTGCCACTAGTTATCAAAGCCAAAGACTGCTAATTCCTCAGAATCAATGTCCTGCCAGCTTGGTTTGGACTGTGGAAAGAACCATGTTCATATATAATCAGCTCACAAAAGTCAGCTGCTGCACCAAGAAAAGCTGAAATGGCTTTTAACGCAGTCAGTTTAGTAATAAATACTAAATATTAAATAAATACTCGTATGAGCAATTTGGCTGACTGTCAGACATACCTGAACCAAAGAAACAAGGCATGGATATATTCGCTTTTATGGTCAAGGCCAGTTTTAAAACCAATTTCTACCAGAACAGCTGTATGTCAGAACATTTTTATCTTGCAAAGCATTCAAAATCTGCCTTGTCTGTTCCAGCACAAGAAGCACTGTGTCACCTGCCCAAAGAAACCGCATTAACAGATGCTGGGAAAGGGGATGCTAATGAATAAAACTGGAGAAAATGTTTGTATGAGGACAAGGGATACTTTCACACTCTATTCATATTTTTATGAAGAAGAACAGCTTGCTCTACAGTTTTATGTTTGGTATTGTTTAAACTGCCTGTGGATTTGTACCAATGCTAGCAAACCATTGATATTCACTTCCTGTTCTTAAACATTCTGTGTCAGCTTATATAACTGGTGTGAAAATGGGTTTACTGCATATGGACATGCAACACATCCTCATTCAGAAATCGTGGTGATCAGTAATAATAAAAAAAATCCAAATAATTAAGCTGGAAGCAAAAGTAGTAATGCTTCCAATTTCCTACTGAGTATGTTCTTAGTTGTCTGAAAAGCCTTCCTGCAATAAGCCCATCCTAACTCTGACTTCTTGGTGGGTCCTACATGAAGAGACAACCAAGGCTCTTATTGACTAGGACCTTTGAACAAAATGGCACTTCTGCTGGAAAATAACTACCATACCTTAAAAATTTAGCAAATAATTTATGTATATATTATTTTTAAATAAATGTAATAAGCACTTAGAATTTAACACAAACATTTAAAACTAAACTAAAACTAATGTGAAAGTATTTTATGTATCCTGTAATAATTATCATTGTTTGTATGCTTTTCAGTTATTTAATACTTATTGTGCTATCAAAGCAGAATGAAAATATTTCCTTGCCCTCAAAATGTCCAGCTTAAGTAAAAAAAATACTAGTGAGCCAGTGAACATGAATGGAAAGGTGGAAAAGAATTATCTGACAGGGGCAGTGTGCAACACAGAAGCATCCATATACCACCTGCAGTATCACTCCCTAATCTACTCTTCCAGGTATTCAGATACACTGCTGAGCTCCCCACAAAACCTCTCTTCTCCAGGCCCAGCAGTCCCAGTCTCTCCCAACCCTCACAGGAGAGATGCTCCAGTCCCTTCATCACCTTAGTAGCTCTTGGATGGACTCTCTAATAGCTCCAAGGTTTTTTTGCATTGGGGGTGCAGAACTGGAGCCAGCCCTCCAGGTGT
Source organism: Dicaeum eximium (assembly GCA_013396995.1). Classification (NCBI taxonomy): domain Eukaryota; kingdom Metazoa; phylum Chordata; class Aves; order Passeriformes; family Dicaeidae; genus Dicaeum; species Dicaeum eximium. The sequence continues at coordinate 249,379 of VWZP01007825.1, read as the reverse complement.
GGCTTCACCAGTGCTGAGTAGAGGGGAAGGATCATCTCCCTCAGCCTGCTGGCAGCACTCCTGGTGCAGCCCAGGATACCATGAGCCCTCTCTGCCTTCTGGGTGTGCTGCTGGCTCACCTGCTCTCATTAATTATGCAATGAAAACTGAAAGTGTATTAAGTCTTTTCAAATGAGTCAAACAAGTAGGATCAGAATGAAGCCATACATTATGTATCTATTAATTTTCTTAACTAGAGAAAAATTACAGAACCATTTATTTACAACAAGAAGTTCTGTCTCTTTTTTGCTACTGTAAGACCATTTACATTTTTCTAGAGAGATACATCCTGTCTTTTCAATCAGCATGAGAAAATCTGCAGTCAGTGCAGAAGGATTCCTGGACACTACATATTTATAGATGGTAACTTACTACTCAAAACATGATCCTTTTTGATACTCTTCACATACCACCAATGCAGCAGGAGAAATTGCAAGATGCCATGATGAAGAAAATGTTTTTGTATTGGGCTTGTGAGCAAAACTTTAAAACGTGAAAATAGTTTGGTTGCAACAGGTTGCAACTTAGATCTTATATCTGAATGTCATGAAAAAAGCAGTATTTGATCATATTACTTAAGAGATCAGATATCTGCCAATTCCTGCCCAAAATCAATTATTTTGACCACTGGAATGCAAAGTATAGCCACAGGGAAAAAAAAAGGAGCAAAAAATTGCACGGTCACCTTGTTTTACATCAGTATTATAGCACAATAAGTGTTGATCCATAATGTAGAATACTTGGTAGCATGTACCTGAATTCAAGACTATATTTAGGGAAGCCAGGGTTTACTTCAGATTTGCTCAACTCTGTTCACAAAGACTGAATGCCCAGTAATACCTGAAGTACTCTTTACTGCTTCAGGTTGTTTAATTAGAAAGAAGTCAAATCTACATGCTCCAAACCACTTCCACAAGTGTGAACCAAAGCAGGAAGTCATGATGATCTGTAGTGCACTCTTGACCTGAACTCAAGCACGGGGCCAAGAAATACGGCAGATTTCAGTTGCCTTCAGAATTTGAAGTTGAATTCAGTGCTTTCCTAATATCAGCTCCTCCATCGGTATTCCACAGCAGAGCTGTGCCAGACTGGCTTAGTTTCACAGCTCCCCATACTTCCCTGATGGGCTTCAGATTTTTGGGAAGAATCACTTTGTTTCCCTTATTAAGAGGAATTCACTTATTGTTTCTGAATTTCCGTCATAGATCAATAAGATGAACAACAACAGTATTAAAGGTCTGTGAGGCTACCTGAACCCCAGGTCACTTGATAATGCACAAGGACACTCTATTAATTGAAGGGAAACTAAATATAACTCTGAGCCAAAAGGAACAAATGCTAATATCTCCTAATTCTCATTACAGTATTCTACATTTCCTGTCATCAGAAAGATCATCCATGTCTCTGTCACACCACCACGCAAGGCAGGGCACACCTACAGCCTGATGGGAATTGCAAAGGGCAGCAAGCAGCACCGTTTGTTCATTTACAGTCACTGCTGTTCTAGACAGTATTTACCCATAGCAAGGAAGTACGTGAAAAACATCACAACCCTACAGCAGTGATGCTAATGATGAAGTCATTCCCATATCAGCAGTTAAGATGTGCGGGGTGTGTACACGGAAGTACTTGTTACTAGAGCAGCACAACAGCAGATGGAATCCACTGCACAAGAACCAAATGCAAACATAAGATTAAATTCAGAAATCAGGATCTTCCCCCCCACATCTGAGATGATTATTATCAGTGTTTGGTGCGGTATTATCTCTTCTCAACAAAAGTATCAGGGGGAAACACAGCTCAGAAGACAGTAACTTGAACTGGAAAATGATAGCACTCATTCCTGCACCACCCAACACCAGGTCTTGCTCGTCCTGCCTGGATAGATTATGTATGACCAAAGTAAGTATTATCAACTCAAGGGAACTGTTACACCCTTCCAGCAGAGTCTACATGAAAACACACATTCCATGCCACCAGAAAGATGCCTACCATGTGTGAGACAGGGCTCCAGGTGAGGCACACAGTCGCCATTCCAGGGCTAGTAAATACGTCTGTATAAAGAACATGTTCCCTGCAGGAAGAGCTTGGGTTCTCTGGGCACTCAGACAGCAGGCAAAGCTTCCCCACTTACCCTGCAAGAGAAGGATTTTTCAAACCTTGTCAGCTCCTATCAGACTGCCTGTTGAGAAACTCCTTTTTGTTGGGACATGCTAAACTTCCAGCCTGTCATGCAGTCTGTGTGGGCTAGACCCATACTCCCACAGAGCCCTGACAACTTCAGTCATGTTTTCTGGATGTGCCATCAAAGATTTCCTGTCCTCTGTGTGCTTCACAGTGCTCCAGGGCAGGAGCAAAGACTGAATGTGAGTGACTTCAGCAGGCAGAGGTCTGCTAAACCTCTGGGCAAAGCATTCAGGCCTTACTTCTCAGATTCTTACTTATCACAGATGATAGTCAAGAGGTATGCATGAATTTCTGGGTTTGCCATTTGGGTTTATGTTTCTTCCTTTTTCAAGCTAACAGCAGCTTTTCTTTTTCTTTTTTTTTTTTTTTAAGTCCAAAGCCTTTATACTGGAAATTGGTTCCTCTTAGTGTCATCCTGTATTTAAGATCCTGTAAGGGTTTAGCTGCAATCCAACCAGGATCCATCTGGTGTTGGGCTATTTTTCCCACACAGAACTCTCACTAACAGCACATTTCTAGAAATACCTATCCAAAACACAAACATCACATCTTTAGATCTGCCTCTAGCAAAGATTTAGCATAAATAAACAAACTCTTATCTTGTTTCAACAATTATTTTCTGTTGTCTCAGATTCATTTTCCAATGGAGAAAGAAATAAAAATTACAAAAGTCTCCTGAATAATACTCAACCAACAGGTCAAAAGCAAGGTGAGACTTCCTGAGGGCTCCTCTGAGAATTCAGCCAGGAAAATTCCAATTATTCTTTTATTGGTTTACTTGCCTGCTAGGCAACAGATGGTCAAAAATCTCTATCAAAGTAGGGGCTCCAACAGACTATTTTATTATTAAGGTTTCCTAATAGAACAAACTACCTAAGTCTCAGAAATCTAAATTTGCTTAAAGAGAAATGTGAGTTTTATTAGGAAAGGTTAACTTGTAGTCCTCTGAAACATTAGAAAACAAGACGAGGTTTCTGCACTGGAATGTTCAACATAATGTATGCAGCAGCTTCCCACAATAATGGATTTTTAAAGTCACTGATCACCAGGATTAACAAGCAATCAAAGAAACAAGTTCTTTAACAACCTTCCTAAGAACTTCAATACCAACTTCAAGGTATTGAAAGGGGTTGTTGTGGTTTAACCCCAGATGGCAACTAAGTACCATACAGCTGTTTGCTCACTCTTCCATCAGGGGGAGGAGAATTAGATACAAAAAGTAAAACTTATGGGTTGAGACAATAAATTTTAGTAATTGAAACAAAGTTAAATACAAAAATAATTATAATAATGACAATTATAATGATAATAATTAAAAGAATGAAAGTAATAAAACCCAAGACAGACAAAAGAAGCATGCACAATTGCTCATCACCTGCTGACTGATGTCCATCCCATCCCCATGCAGCAATTGGCTTCTACCAGCCAACTTTCCCCAGTTCATACACTGGACATGATGTTCTGTGGTATGGAACATCCTTTTGCCCAGTTTAGGTCAGGTGTCCTGGCCATGAGCCCTCAACTTCTTGTACACTTATTCCCTGGCAGATCATGGGAAACTGAAAAGTCCTTGACTTGGGGTAAGCACTACTGAGCAACAATTAAAATTTCAGTGTGTTATAAACCTTATTCTCATAGTCAATACAGAACAGAGCTACTAAGAAGGAAATTAACTCTATCCCAGCTGAAACCAGGACAGGGCACAAGCCCTTCTCCATTTCTTCCTGAGGTTGACATCCTGAAATATTCAAAGTAAGGAAATGTTTTGACAGAGAGAAAATGTCATTATTGATTAGACTTAGCGAGTAGCTTGTCCACAATATCAATCTTTTCATTTCTTGTGTTGATTCAGTAAAAAAACATGATGAGGCTTTCACCTTGACTGCAGCATAGAAGTGGTGTATCTCACACAATAAATTTTACACATCCACATTTTGTCTTTAATTCCAGAAGTCTGCACCTATGGAAAAATTCCTTTTAGCAGCTGAGACACATTTAGCATCTAACTGGCAGTGAAGCTCAGAGGATGCACACTTTCTGAAGAGACTGACAGAAGATGGAGCTTTCTTTTTACAGAAAAGAATCTGAAACCAGATTCACTTCATGTTGCAACTTTGTCTTTGCACAGCCCCCCTAATTTCCATGTAACAGGTTTTAAAGTTCTATCAATTACTTCAGCTTTCCACCACTTGAAAGACCTTGTGTATGCATGGTGTACCACAGGGATGTGCCAGGTGCCAGTGCTGAACCCAGCACTGTGCACTGTGGTGCTCTGCTTGAAGCCTAGTACAGTTCACTGGAAAAGAAATTTCTAAAAATTTATAATTCACACCTGTTACCATCCCAAATGCACCCTGGGATGTGTCAAAAGCTTTGAATGTGTTGCAATGGCACTTACAGCAGTGTTTTAACCACATATCCAGTTACTGAAGAATACCTATCTAGTCTTGCAAACTTAGTAATTTCTCACACTGAAATGGGCCAAGTTTTTCTTCCTAGCATCTGGAAATAAAAAGAAACAACCAGCTGCAAATTAGTAGGCTTTCCACCTCCACTTTGGTGCTTTATTGCACCATCAGAAACTACAGAGCATGAAAACAGTGAAAGAAACTTGTATTGTGGGCAGCAAGCAATTATCACACAACATTAAAAAATTAGGCTATTTCATGCTGTGGAGTTAAAATCAAATCTGTAAGCAGCATCTTTGCATTAAAATGCAACCTCACGTAGAAGAAAGCGTTATCTACTAGATACAGCAGGGGAATAGGAATATTTACTTCAAATCTTGTTATTGATTTGACATGTGGAACTCAGGGAAAATACAAGCATCAGCTCTCTTGTTTGGCAGAGAAAAGACACATAGTCCTTGCCTATTTTTGTAAGATATTTAAATTTCATGTGTAAGTCAGTCAGTCACCATAATGTATTTAAATGTGAATAAATTTTTTTACTATCTTCTGTTTCAATAGGTATTTCTCAGAAACATGATGACTTTAACAACACATAAAGCCAAGCAGAAGCAAAACAATTTAACACAAATAGGAAAAAAATCACTAAAGCAACTAACAAAAATACATACAACTGAAATGCATCACGCTTCGTTTTCATGTGAGCACATTCCACCTGGAATAATAAAGATAAATTACAAGACAATATTTACATAAGGACCAAAGTGAGACACTTACAGATGAGATGGCTTATTCAAAACTCTAAATCACAGTCCTAAATATGATGCTTGATGATACTCACATCTGAATACAGTCTAGCTGAATATATTCACCATTTCAAGCTCAAAATAGAACACAAATTTGCAAAACTCAATGGGGAAATACTTCAACTGTTGTGAGAACTAGTTTACTGAACCATGAACAGATTTTATACATACACTAGTCCTATTACACTAGTCCTACTAGTCCTACACTAGTCCTATTCAATTACTCTCGTGTTTAAGACATCCCACATAGCAAACAATAATCGTTGGAAACATAAATTTGATTAGTTAGACTGGAATAAGGACACCCACGATAATCACAGCTCTATGTCCTATCAATAAATAAAGGGAAAGGAAAAGAACTGTGGTTGCACATACTATTTATGTTCACAAGCAGATGAAATGCAGAGGTTTTTGCTTATCTAGACAAAGTTATTTAGAAATAAATAGGAATATACCATTTAGGAAGGTAAACTACCTACACATGACATTTAGCCAGCAATGTAAAGACACAGACAGAGCAACTTAAATACTGTGGTTTTCAAACCTGTAATGTCTGTTTAGACTAATGGCAATTTGTTTGAAAACAATGCACTTCACTTTGCTACAAAATTTTCTCTTGGTAGGATAGTTGATGATTCCAAAAATTCTTACAGCTATAGGATGACTCTCCTAGTGGAAATAACATCATTCTAACCTCTCAGGGCCAGAATAAGATAGCTGTGCATGTAATGGAAGCAGAAACATGAACTCAGTATGACAATTCATCAAAAAATACTCCAGTTGCCCAGTCACAACTCTGGACTCACCAAGTCAGTCAAAGACCATCAACACTGACCAAAGATTTTGAGACCCATCTCCTTAAATCCTTTTCCAGTAAGGTAGCACACATATCAGAAATGCTTATCAATCGTCCATGCTTAAGGTTTCATGTTCAGCACCCTCCTGCCAGCATTTGCAAACAGTGACCAACATGGAAAAGGCTGGATTGACACAACCTGTGACTCTAAGGAAAGTAGTATGCTGTACATGGCATCCCTCAGACCTCAGCAAAAAGGGGAGAGGAATGTAAAATTGTTGGTAATTCCGAAAGAAAGGCGTAGCACTGAAAAGCCTGAGCAGCAATGAGTAAACTGATAGTTAACACACCTTTACAAGGGACAGATTTCTTTGCAAGTACCTGGTCCTATGAATGCAGCCAGTTTCTTCTAATTGTCAATGATGAGAATTTGTAAACTGGGTACAATGGTATGACTGCATTACTTCCTCACTAACTCCAATGACAATGCAATTTACCACATAACAGCAGTTACCCAGCAGGAAAAAATGAAGGTCCCCTGAAGGTAAGTGGACCTGAAATACACTGGATAGAAATACTTTAATGCTGGCATCTGAATTAACAAAAAGAAGTACAGTTAAAATTCTTTCAGCTTTGCTAGCTGACATTTTAATCCTGTCTTTTACAAGGGACAGCCAGCAATTGTCAGATACGTTATCAGTACAGGAAACACTTTCTTAGGTCACCAGCTCCTTTCTTTTATCTGTTGTTGAGTTGGCTGTGCTTTTTTGATTCTTTCTGTGCTTTTACCACATAGCTACATGAAATGTCCAACTAATCCCAGAGTAACTGCTAGGAAAAAAGTTACTATTGGTTCTGCACCTTCTTGTTCTATTGGTTGAAGTTTGCTCAAATGTAGTAACTCAGAGCAAACTAATCCAGCAGGAAGGGAATATGTTTCTTCCTGTCTGATAAAACTGACTTGGCTTACTGTTGTGGCCCTGTTGGCAACAGACCTAGCAGAGGGTCTGACCCCAGGGTGAGAATCAGGGATCCAAGACATCTTCCTACCAATGGCAAAGCTGTTAGGTAGGCTCAGTCCATTCTGTTTGACAATACCCTGAGCAAACCCTTTGCTAGGTAAAGAGAGGCATCTCAGTTATGTGGGCAGCATTACCTGGTGTGTAGTGTGTGCTCTACACATAGTACACAACTGAATGATTCCCTAGAAGGGAGAGGCAATATTTCAGGATTCTTTGCTCAAGTAAAGATACAGAAATGTGTGTTGCACGCTTTGATGTGGCTTCTGTAATATTCTATTCAAGTAGCTGTGATTTCCTCTAATATTACTGAGCAGAAAAGCTATTACTAAAGGAAAAGAAAAAAAGAACATCAAATGCAAGAAAATAAAAGCTTGCTCAAGTGCATCCACAGGATGGGAAATGAGCTTACTGTATGGGAACACAGCCTAGCAGCAAAAATGGAGAACTTCAAGATAAAATACACAGGTCCTTATTCTCAACCATACTGATGGCTCATATGTGCTCTTTCATGATTGTTTTTCCTTTGTCTTAGTTCATCCTTTAGCAAAATACATACAGAAATGTCCCTGTAGTCTCTCAAGATACAGAACATAACAGCAGAGCACTAATCAGCAAAGCAGTTTCTGGTATGCACATACTTCAAGATCCACTGATAAAACATTATTCAGAAATGTGAAAGATCCATCTTCTTCGTGACATCTAAGGACATGGTGTAATGCAAGGCTAAAACGTGGAGCTCAAACTTCTATTTGAGATGTTGAGAGAACTTCCATTTTTTTGCTTTGATTGAGATTCATGGCTAACAGTAACTCCTAGGATAAATGATACTTTCCTCAAAGCAGCATACAAAGTAGGTGGCAGCTAGAACACCTGACCTGAACATTCAGGTGGCTCCACGGAGTACACAGAGCTGCACTAAAAGATACAACTGAAAACTAAAGATGTATTTTTCCACTATAGGAAGGCAAAATGTAAATATATAATAACAATAATATCAACGATAATAATAAAGTGAGGCCTAAATCTAAGGCCTGAGATCAGTCTTGGATTTAGGTTTTTTTTTTCCTTATCAACATGAACTGTTGATTCACACAGTGCTGCATCCTGTAGCGTTCACAGTTTTTGGTTACCCAACCAGAGTTGCAGCAGTGGACCAGGAGCCAGGCTGGAGTCCTGGATTTCTCAACAGATGTGTAAATGCACAAAGGTAAATGAAACAATCCTCACATTAGAGAAATTCATTCCTAAGTACTAAGCACTCAAATTATTTATAGCATTTTGCATTAATTTCTGTGTACCACTTACAGTTTACAGTAGCTGGGATTTCAAACAGTACCACAATGATACTTCTTTGAGCCCTGTCCATTTTTGCTATGCTCAGCCAGCATTCCAACACTAACCAAAACAGACCCATGGAAATCACTGATCACAGAACTGCTAAAGTTGGAAAAACTCTCCAAGATCACCAAGTCCAACCATCAACCTATATAATATATATAAATAACAAGACCTGCTGTGAAGTGTTTAAAATTTAATTGCCCATTAGTAAATCATACAGCCTAGAGCTTCCCAAAACTCTACAAGAGATGTAAGTTCTTTGGTTTGCCTTAGAGTTTTCTCATTTCCTTTAGGCTGTAGGTTTCAAAGAAAAAGGTCTATGCCATTCTTGTACAGCCTATAGCTGGGAAAATAGCTATTTTGAATAATATACAAAGCAGAGATTCCAAGGCCTTCCCACATTAATCTTAAATACAATGATCAATTTTTAAGGCTCTTTTCCCCTTTTTGTGGAGGGAGAGGTACAGACTTGTATAATGAAGTCCTCAAGAGTTAAACATCCAAACCATATAATTTTTAGCAGATCTCTGGGTATGTTGCTACTTTCTGAACATGAGGAGGTTTTTTCCACTTTAAAGCCACATACAGTAGAGTCTCAGTCTATCAGGGATGAGGTGAAATCAGATTTTGCCTTGTATTTGCACTTGGTGACTTTGAAGTAACATCTCATTTTCAAATTATATTGTACATAAAAGAGGATACCTACTCTAACTTGCCTCTGAACTTTAGCATGAGTACTGCATGTTGCAATGTCTAAGGCTGCCAATCACATTTTAAAAGCTGAATCAAGCAAAATAGGTGTTCATAGAGTGCCATGTAGTTTTAAAACATCGAAGTAGAAGACCAAGTGCCATGTAAGAGAAAAATCAATACAGACTTTAAAATAAAATCATACCTAAGTCCCATTCCAGACAGTGCTGCATCATTTGAGATTTTCTGAAGGATTACTTCTGCCTCTTAATGCTGAGAAATCTTCTCATACTTGGAAAAAATTATAGTTTTAGTATTTATTTCATAGAGTCATAGAATAGTTTGGGTTGGAACGGACCTTAAAGATCATCTTGCTCCAACCCTCCCTGCCATGGACAGGACACCTTTCACCAGAGCAGCTTGCTCAGGGCCCCATCCAAACCCGACCCTGAACATTTCCAGGGATGGGGCATCTCTAACTTCTCTGTGCAAGTGCCTTACCACCCTCACAGTAAAGTATTTCCTCCTAATATCCAATCTAAACCCATCCTCTTTCAGTTTTAAGCCATTCCCCCTTGCCCTATCCCTACATGCCCTTGTAAAAAGTCCCTCTACAGCTTTCTTGTGGGCTCCCTTCAGGCACTGGAAGGATGCAATTAGATCGTTCTGGAATCTTCTGTTCTCCAGGCTGAACAATCCCAATTCTCTCAGCCTTTTCTCACAGGAGAAGTGCTCCTAAAAACATTTTCAATATTTTCAATGAAGTTGAGAAAAGGATTCCTTTTTACAGTCATTTCAACATCCTACAACTAGGCATATCATACAGCCAGTACAACAAAGAAAATAAGTCACAAAACCTAAGTACTGCCTGAAACGTATTTTCTTTTGCAAAAGCCACAATTCTGAAACTAGATTCATCTCTCATTCTGCTTATTGGAAAAAATGAACAATGATGTGTCTTAACCTTATCATTTCAATATCTAATTCTGTTTGGTCCCTCTTTTACCTTAAACCAACTTATATGTTTAATCTTAGAAACCTTCTCTGAAGAAGCTATTGTTAAAGAATTTAAGGTTATTCACCTGAGTCAATTTATACAGTGTTTAAATAATTGAAAGACACACAATGAGGTATTCATACTACAAGTGGAATGAAATTCAGAGGTACATTTTAACCTTCTCATTTAATTTTGAGTTATTTTAAACATATTCAGAAAAAATACTCAGTGCCTCGGACATGAAATGCACGAGGAGCAAAATACATGAGAAAACCCCATTCTCATAGTACCAGTGCTCTCAAAAGCTGCATTTGCAATGATATTAAATTACACTTGAAAACATTCTATACAGAGATTCTGGTCACACCAGAAGTTTTCAATTTGCAGTAGAGGACAGCAGAAAGCCTCTACTTGCTGTTATTGTTACAGTCTGGACTAACAATCTGCAGGAGAAAGATGGAATTCTGCTGTAAAGTTTCTAGCACTAAATAGTACGCAACTTTGTCGGAGGGCACAGACTCAATTTCTCACACACAAGCAAAGGGTACCTGGCAGACTCCTGGGCCGGCTTGTTCCGCTGGCAAAACCTGTTTCCCAGCCCAACCTGCAACTGGCATTTCCCTGCTTCCTCAAAGATAATGTGTTAACTTCCAAAGCTGCTGAGAGACTGGCACAGAATCAGTTTAGAGTACAGACCACGGTAATACTTAGGAAGCATCAGTTAGTAAATGTTTGGAGTCTGGTGACAGCTGGTGTACCACTTGGATTCACATGTGCTTTTCCTACAAGGATGCCAGTACATTCTGTTTTCAGAGATGAATGTGTACCTTTTCCTTTCCAAGGGAAAGGAAATCTATATGTGCTTCCAACAGGCACTTGGATACTTTTGTGAAGCAAAGCCACTTTGCTCCATTCATTCCTTTCAGTCCTGCCCTTAACCAGAACCACATTGCTGTTTTGACCTCATAAGAAACAATCTGTTTAAGGTTTAGGCAGGGTTCTTCAGTGAAAAAGATGACTGATACATTTCTCCCAGATCTTCTGGATCACCATCAGTAACTACTGCAGGTCTTGAGCTGAATTTTGTACAGAGAGACAGTAGATATTTCGGTAGCTAATTCCCAAGAAACTTTTTATTACTGTTCTTTAATCCCGAAGGCATCAAAACTCTCATAGAAATCCTAATTTTTTCCTCAAAATGTTAAACTTCTACTTCTTCACAGGCCAAGAAATATTTTGGTCTTCATATGGTTTAGTAGCTTGTAACCTACTTTATACTTAACCTGGAGCAGTGACTAAAATAGACATTTGTCCATAGATCTGATGTGACTTTATTAAAAAAATGCCAGAGATTATTAAAATGATGATGCAGTGGGCCAAAGTGAAACAAGGGAAAAACCAAAAAAACCAACAAATAAATGAAAACAGGAGAAACCACAGATTGAAAAGACCTTTAAAAATTATATTCAGATAAAAGTGAAAATCTGACCAGGGGCCAGGAACTGCAGGATTTGGTTGTTAAGTTTTAGACATCCTGCTCTGAAACTGTACATGACTTTTAACTTATGATTGGATTTGGAGATGTCAGTAGAATAATAATACAAATTCCAGCTTCACAAAAGAGTTGAAAAATAGAAAATGTTTAATGAAAGGCAATTTTGAGCGAGATTATTCTCTTGCTTTCAACTGTTTGTGTTTCAGCACAGGAAGAATGACCCTAGGCCGAACATGGAAGGACTAGAGATATTTACACCACACATTTTTGGTTTGTGTATTTTGGTAGTTTTGCTTGGTTTTGTATTGTAGGGGTTTTATTTCAGTTTGCTTGGGGGTTTTTAACTTGTCAAGTCCCTTCTTTTCTGGTTTAAAATGTGGGGTGTTTTTTTTTCTTTTTTACTATTTTATTAAACACTCCAGTGATTTTGTGTTGTAAGGCAGAGATACCAGAAACATCCAAGCTACTTTCTCAGTATTAGTCCATACATACTCAACTTTCACAACTTCCCTAGATGGTGGTCTTTTTTTGTCTCTTCTTCCTAAGGAGTTCTAAAAAACCCTAGTTCAAATCCTGTACTGAGAATAACATCAAGCCAAATTCAACTGAAATCTCCCACATCCCAGGAAAGAGCATCTTAATGCTAGGGCCAGACTAAAACATGACAGCAGCAAATCTGGAATAGTTCCATGGGTACAGAATGAAGGAACTTCCCCTGAGAAGAAAGCAGACACACAGGCAGACAGAATGACTCTTGACTTTGTGTTTATACCACTTAATGCAAGAGTAGGATGCCTGGTCCGGGACAGTCTATTGATCCGGAGGCCAACAGCCTTGGGGCCAGTAGCTGTGATTACCCTGTCCCAGAAAACCCTGTAGGCTTCAACCACTTGGCTTCAGATCCAAACAGTTGGCTTATTGAATGAAATGCTTCTCCTCTGGCATCTTTCTCAACCTACCTCATGATTTCCTTTGCTCTCGGGATCTCTCTTATATAGAAACCACTCTGTTGCAGACCACAGCACAACTTCCCTTTGCCTCCGAGATCATTCCCAGCAAATTATCTTTTCCTGTAGATGTTGTTTCCAAGTAACAAACAACTCTTAAAAGAAAAACAAAGTTCCCAACGTTTGGCATCCTCACCCTGGTGAATAGCTGCAATTCATCACATCAATTTATACAATCTATGAGTGCTGCAGTCAGAGCAACAGCACAATGAAGCTTCAGTGTTCTGCTGGGGTCAGGGGTGACTACCAGTGAGACAGACCTGAGTTTAATCCATCACCAAGTTTGTATATTTTCACATAAGAGGCAACAGAGAATCTTATGTCAAGTCTCTAGACAGACATTTGGTATGAATTATGAAACACATTTATTCAGTGTGTATTAATGAGATAATACAGGCATCACCAGGGACACAGCCCACATATTCTGACAGCAGCAAAAATAACATATGTATTTTACATTGCATTCAAGCATGGGACAAAAAGCCTGGTTTTCCCTAAAGCCTCTGTAAACTGTCCTCTTATTTATTATCCTAAGTTATATTCACATCTTCCTATAAAGGTATGAGAGACCCCAGTGGTTTCTTCTACCTGAGGACTCTACTGTAAGAGCCTACAAATCTTATGTCTTTGTAATGCTCCACTATGATGCTTTCATGGCACTCCCTCATCTTCTATGGATATTTTCAGATCTGTAATGCACATTAAATATGCACTGGGTGCGGGGCCTGTTCCCCTGAGGGGGAAGAAAGGCAAGAAAATCAAGCACTTGTGAGAAGAACATGGAGAAAATGATGCAGACTGCCAGGATTCTCTTTCTCTGGTCTCTTCATACAGAATGCACTTTCTTTTGCAGTATATCACAACCTCACAGCCTGTTACTTGTCATAAATAAAGGCATGGTTTAGTTTCTCTTGCAAGTCATCAGCAGCAATGCTTATGAGAGTCAGACCCAACAGAGAACACCCTTATAAATCAAATTATAACTCCTCGTACAGCTTGACAGTTAAATAACTTGAATGCAGAACTTTCCCTGAAAGCCATATTGTATCTTTACTAGCCCTTCAACCAAGCACTTTCAAAGTAACAGCCTCTGTCAGCATTTGTCTGCAACTACTGAGTTACTACTGCTCCTTACTCCATTCAGAATACAGCGAGCAGAAACCCAAATTCAAACCATTATGGATCTTGGGTGGCACTCCCTGAATGCAGCACAATACACCCATCCTCAGCACCAACAAGGAGATTAGTACAGGCTGGGTTCTGGAGAAAATGCTGCTTTCACAAACCACTTTGCAGACAACCACGTTACAGGCTTCAGAAGTGGTCAAATACTGACAATCCTCCCCTTTCTGACTGCCTTAACTCCTGTGGTTCAAATGAGAGGCCAGCTGACCTCAATCAAAATATTTAAAACATGTGTTGCCTTTGTAGAAGAGGCAACTTCTTCTCACCTTTCCTCTGCAAATCCCTAAATCAGGACAAGCCTATCCTCACTTCCTTCTAATGGCTATCTTGCCAACCTTACACAGCAGAGAAAGATCCAAAGAAGCTCTTCCTCAGCATCCCTCTGGTGTCTCAATGTTATGTGAAATCTCCAACCATGCTTGTAGATGAAGGCAAAAATACTCAAAGCTGGACAGTCAGAATAAGTCTTACAGTCCATTTGTATAAAATGCCATGTAATATCCTTGCACTGAGAAGACTCTTTCCAGAAACAAACATAAAACCACAGGGCCCAAGTTCCTAAATTGGCAGCTCCTTTCCTTCCCTATTTTCCTTCAACAAGCAGAAGTCAGTGTACTTTTCATATCTGTCAACATAACCAGTATCAATTTCTTTGGTTGCTCCATTCTGCTTACAACTCGTGTAATGCAGTATTCCCATATTGAACCAATATGGGATAAGATGTTAGACACTGACAGCATGCCAAGACAAGTGAAAACACCACCTGGAAGGGCAAGTGCAAAAAATACTTCATTTTTTATTGTTAGAAATAAAAGACTTTAGTACAGATGGCACCACAACAAAGCCAACCAGAAAGAACTGCTTCAGCATAATGATTTGATGGCATCTAGCACTGAGACAAGCAGACCATAGATGTGTGTCAGGTATTAATTACAGGGAGTTTCCAAGGCAGACACTACTTAAATGCACACAACTGAATATTCTTAGTGTTTAGACTGTCAATTATTAATGACCAAATTGCTTCACCTTACACATCGCTGGTGTGGCATTCTGCAGAACTGCTTAAGTTGCAGAGGGAGGAATAAAGTCAGAAGAGAAACCTGCTGCCTGTCACTGTTACAATATGCTAAAGCCTCACTCCCAGTCCATTTCACTGCCCTTTGCTTGCCCGTCCTTCAGGCAGCTTGTGACAGTCCTGTGACAGCCCATGTGCACCACAATATTAATTGCTTTCAAGTAGCAATTTGCCTTATTCTGCAGTCTCCTTTAAGATTTTTTTTTTCAAATTCTTAACTGGCTTTATCATTTTCTTCAAGGATTTTCTCTCTTGAGTAAGAAGCCAAGGACTATAATAAGGATGGGAGGGAACAAGAAGAAAAGTCAGGGCTGCCAAATTTAAACACTTTTCCCCACATGCTTTATATAGAAAACTGAAAGGCTATGAAAGAAGCCTTGTCCTCTGTACAGGGGTGGGTGTGCATTTATTTACATATGAGACACAAATTCAGTCAGCTGAACATAAGGAACATCCAGGTGCTCCTTGTAATTTCAATTATACATAAACAACCCTCAGCTGGCACCACCAGTAGCAGGGTTCTCTTTTCTGCTTTTGCCCTTACTGTACTTAGCAAAGGGAGGGCCTTTCAGGCGTACACTTCATAACAATACAGCATTTTTCAATGTTCAAACACTTCTGAACAACTGTTTGAGGTGGCTAGGCAGGTTCTTCTGCTTGTCATCCCTTTTCATGACCATTTCAAGAGACTTGAAAGATTTCTTGCACAGGTGCAGAGTCAGTTGAGGGGAAAAAAAATGTATGTCACCAGAAATACCTGTGCTCTGGGGAGATTTTGAACAAGCATCGGACGTACTATACTGGTCTGGATTTCTACTTGTCTGCTTGTACAAACTCTAATTTATATTAAATGGGGATTAAGTACAGCTGAAGGCCACTGCATAAAACAAGAATCAGACTGATTTGGTTAAAAAGGGCCCAAGTCAAAGGACTATCAGACACAGAAGGAAGTGCCACCACTTGATGCCTGGTCTATTACATCAGAGATGACTGGATGACCTCAGTTTATGAAGCTGACAGAAATAATGAAAGCTCACCTCACACACGTCAGACCTCTGCGTTTTCTGCACACATGCCATGTAAGTGGCACTTTCTAAAAGGTTTTCTATTTAGACAATGGTACCTTGAGTCTTCTTCCCTGGTGAGGCCTCTATGATGAAGCCAGCTAAACATGCAGGGCCAGGTTATGCCTTGCCCTTCAGCAGAGGTGCCGTGCGAGAGATATTCCTGCCTGAGCTGTACTACTGAAGCCAAACATCCTGTAGCTGTGTATCAGCAGGAAGTATTAAGGTGCAACCAACTCAGACCCAGCCCCACTGTCTCAACTGTGAACATTTTCTGACTGAGTCATTAAAAAAACTTTTTCAATACCTGTTCTTTTTTTTTAATTATTATTTTTATCTAAGTTACTACACTACATAAAAACTACTTTGAATACAAAAATAGTACTTAGACAAAATAATTTACATTTTATAGTACCTAACAGTATAAATGATTAGAAATGAAAAAAAGCATTTTAAGGTCAATTCAGTTCCTTAAGTTTTAAGTGCTCTATAGCTTTACTGAAAGAAAGAGAAAAAAAAAGAAAGAAAAAATTTGGGTACTGAAGTACTATCACAGTTTCATGCTTTTTTTCATCAATAGTATTCCTATATGTTGATTAATGCTTAGATATTTATTCACTGAAAGCATTTAACTACTTTCAGTGTGTCACTTTCTCTCTTCTTACAAACTCTAGTAATTAAGAAGTGGGGAGGGGAGGTGTTGTGGGGACACCCATAACCCTGTTTTACTTTTAAAAAACACAACTTCCTTATAACCCTAATCTGTATACTCAATGACAACTATTTATAGGACAAGCATTGCCTGTTTGAGATCAGTCAGGAAGCACTAACATATGATCAGGTAAGCAAATTATTAAATGTCATTATTAATATCAGCTGATTAAATTTCCCATAATAGAAGGAATGCTAACTTGGGGAGAAGGAGAGAAAAAAAAAAAAAAAAGAAATAAACAGTGCCTTTTTATAGTAATATCAATGTATTGCCAAGACACAAAGCCCTCTCTGGTTGGACAAATTTTAAGGTGATTTTTTTAAAAGCTTTTCTTATTTGACAAGCAGTTAGTATTTGTGTCAGTGACCTGCATTCAAATCAGCAGAACCCAGCTTCCCAGCACAAATGCCTGCACTCAACCTTTAGAAGGCTGTCCACTATGATGGTATGCAAAACGCAACTACTGTAAAAATAAGTGCTTGTAAAAACCATGGTCAGAGGAACGTTTCCTCGAGCTTCTCAAAACACCAATGCAAACTACTATCTGGAAGAAAGGAAGCATTATCTTTCAGTCGCTTATATGCAAATATTAAATAGAAATTGACAGTAAAACATGAAAATTAAATTTAACCTCAGTATAACCAGGTTAGCAGTCGGTCCCCGTCCATCCGCGTGTATGTGTGTTCCCCAGGGAAAAAAACCAGCCAGAAAAAAATAAACCAAAGGAGAACGCAAAGGAGTCACCTCTAGAAGCATTTAAAAGTTCAAAGAAAGAGCCGGGCATCTCGGCGGATTTTCGAAACCGCCAGCGATTTCAAGGTGGGGGGAACTGGCAGCCTGGCTCTCGGCGCCGAATTCTCGGGGGGTCAGTCATGGGTGATGGATCCCACACAAAACATGCCCGTCGCACGGGACGGTCTGGCACACACGGCTCCCTCCGGAGCCCCCTCACGCCCAGGGCCGCGGGGCCGGCGGTCGCTCCGTGCCCGAGCCCGCAGCCCCAGACGCCCCACACCGGCCCCGCGGGGCCCTCGGGGGTCCGGGCCGCCCCGGAAGGCCTCCGGCAGCGGGCGAACCGCCTTTGCCTTACCCGTGGTGGAGAGGACGGTGCTGGCGAAGAAGAGGGAGGAGGTGAAGTCCCAGTTCCAGTTTCCCGAGGCGTTGCTGAGCACCGAGACGCCGTAGTTGCTGGCCTCCAGCACCCGCACCAGGAACTGCTCCAGCTGCTGCTCCGAGAGGCAGGCGTGCTCCTGCAGGAAGCGCTGCTTCAGCTTGCCCAGCTCCTGGCGCAGCAGGTCTTCGTAGGGCAGCTCCACCGAGGAGAAGACCACGGCGCCGAACACCAGGTAGAGCAGGTAGCCCAGCACCAGCAGCGCGAAGCACCAGGCGGAGCGGTGCTGCTCCACCAGCCGCACGCAGGAGCTGCCCGCCAGCGACTGCAGCATCTTCCCGAGCCGGGGCCGGCTGAGCCCCGGGCCGGGCCGGGCCGGGCCGGGCCGCCGAGGGGAGCGGGGGCTGAGGGAAATAGGGCAGGGAAGGGGGAGCGCGGCCGTCGGCTGCCCCCTCTGCGGCCGCTGCCTGACTTGGAGGGCGCGGAGCGGCGCTGATGTGGCGCTCACGTGGCCGCGCGGCGCAGGTACCGCGGCGGAGGAGGGAGGGAGGGAGGGAGGGACGCGGGCAGGAAGGGCCTCCAGCCCCCCTCGTCCTCCTCCTGCCGCCCGGGCTGCTCCCGCCGCGTGTTGGGATGCCGGCGCTTTCTCTCGCCGCTGTTCCTGTCGCCGAGTAACGCGTGGAATCCCCCGCTGGCGCTCGGAGAAGCCGGCCGAGAGCCTCCCCCCGCCGCGCGCTGCGGCGGGCGGGCGTTTATTCCCCTCTCCGCACCAAAGTCTCTGGAGATTTCCTTGCCCCGCTGCTCCCCGCCCCCTGCCGTGAGAAACCCCCAAAACAGCAATTCCTTCCACTATTCTTTTTGTTGTTATTGTTTATTTATTTATTCATTCATTCACATTTCAAGGCGGAATAAGGTGACGCAGTGTGAAGCGGGAGGGTGAAATTCATTCAGAGCAGGATGTGATGAGTTCAAGGAGAAACCCAGATGTCGGGTGTTGAAGTCCTCCCTCAGGTCTGTAACTTCAAAATGGGGCCTGTTGGGGGGTGCGGTTTTAACCAGGTGACCTCCCTCAGCTCCCCAAACAAGCTAAAGGAGTTTTTGCTCTTGTGAGACACTTACTTTTTAATGGTGTGGAGTGCCTGGCTAGTGCACAGAGCAGCATCCGCGGTGAATACAAATGTGCTGTGCAGCCAGCCCTCTGTGTAGCCTCAGCCAGAAAGCTTCACAAGTTTCGCTCTGAATGCGTTTTTCTTCATTCATCTCAAACTCCAATCAGTGACCACACAGTAAACTCGCCAGATGAGGTTCCTCACCAGATGAAAAGTAGCAGTAAAAATTATAGCTTCCCAAACTATCCCTTAAGGTGAATAAAGACAGCTGCTAGTAAAGGAGGGAGAGAGAACTCCCTGGTCTCACAGTTGTGCCGTGGCCCTTCCACCTCTCAGCTGATGGCAATTTATAAAGACACAAAGGAGAAACTTGCCAATTAGACATTTACTAGGGCTGAGCCAGGGAGTTTGAACAGAATAAATAAAATCCAGCAACCTATGTTAAGCTATGAGATACCCCTCTAAGCTTTAAAGACTACTGTGGGAAAATAGTAGAAAATTGAAAGGCAAAAACCAATTTTTTAGGCTAAAAACTTTAAAGGATATGTCAACATTTCCTTTTATACAACATTTACATGAAGCTATGGGATAAATCTGGCCTGACAGAATAGCTCATCCAGTTCCTGGTCTATTTATTCCCCACTGCCAGCCACAGCTGGGTCATTCCAGGGCCTTCAACGCATCCCCCACCCCCGTGTTTCATAAAAACGTGAATGTGTTCTTACATGCAAGCAGCAGCTGCTTGAATGGTTGGTCAGTAGAGCACATGGGGGATGTGGGAGGTACACAGGAGACAGGCAGAGCAGGCGGACTCTCCATGACGTGCTGGGAGATCACATGTGTGGTATTCGTGATAGGCAGTGGTCATGTCTTTGCTATAAAACGGTATTTTCACAACCTTCAAGCCAAATATTTGTTTAAAGGTTAGAAAATATTTGCCTAAGAACACACCTCTCTTCAGTTATAGGAAACTGTGGCTGGGTAAGCTGAACAGTTTTATTTACCAGCCTCCTTCAGTTTTCCATTTTTATGAATCAGTCATTCTCCATTTTTAGAAGCCTCTCACACTTGGAAGCTTGCTGGGCTGGAGAGAAAAGGAGGACTCTCTGCTGAACAGAGCCTGCAATAATCTCCTAACTCAATTTTTTATCCCCAAAGCCTTTTAGAGGCATGGGCTGAGGGGAGCAATGGCAGAGTGTCACAGCTGTGTCACCAGAACATTCAGTTCTTGCTTTCAAAGCAAACATCTGGAGTCTGAGTTTCAGCCACCATTAGTGATATTCATATTTTAACTCAAAGTACTTAACATAACTGATCACTTAATTATAGATTTCCTTGGGATAAAAAGGTGTCTTCATGTTCCATTTTCTCATTTTGAGTGGTTATATTTACCATGGTAATATCACATGTGAATGCAGTTATTCCAGCTTTATTCCACAGCATGCTGTATCCATTTTCATGTTGTGCTAGTAAAGTATTCAGTGTACTGAATTCCGTGTCATGTCCTGTATAACAGGACATCACAACATGCTTCAGCAGGCAGTGACAGAAATTGGGGAGCAGGCTGTCACAGAACAGCCTTTCCCCAGGGGAAGTTTCATGCTATGGTGATCATCCCTCTTAATAAAACATGAATCCAGTGAATAAAGTGTACCACATCATCACACTGCTTGTCCACCAGCAATGCTCTGTGGTGACTGCGCTCCTTACTGTTGGAGAAGTCCAGCTGCAAGCAGAGTAAAGAAACACACTGTTGGTAGATACTGGTGCTCTCCGTTGCACAAAACTCTCTCTGAGCTGCAGAAAATGCAAATACAAGCTGCCTGTCTTCATGGGCAGAAAAGAAGGCAGACATTCTAATCCACCATAGAACTGAGACAGAAACCACAGCTGTGTCCCGGGGTGCTAGGAAACCACAGAGAAAATTAGTAGTCTCCAACTCTGCTGCCTAGGGAGGTAGGACAACTCCCCTATCACATCACTGGGCTAGCAGCTTCTATAGCATAGTCCAGAGGCTGGGAAAATCCTCTCTTGTACAGAAGAAGTGTAAGAGCTGTATGAATCAGTGAATGTATGAATCAATTTTCTGTTGGGAGAAGTGAAACTGAAGTAAAAAAGCTAATGGCAGTCTGTTCTTCTCTGAGATTTTTGGTTAACTAGAAT
Organism: Dicaeum eximium; assembly: GCA_013396995.1. Lineage (NCBI taxonomy): Eukaryota > Metazoa > Chordata > Aves > Passeriformes > Dicaeidae > Dicaeum > Dicaeum eximium. Next base: position 228,175 of record VWZP01007825.1, on the reverse strand, counting down.
AATCTTTAATTACAGAAACATTTCCAATGAAATGCTGAAGTGCTTGAGACATCAGAAGATAAAGAGGTGGTGGCTAGAGGAAGAGGACAGCCTGGTGGCAGACAGCGACCAGAGAGGGGGATCAGTGGACTCTAGTCTTTTGTCCATTGGCTAGAAATGACAATAGATAAAAATAGTAGCTGCAGTGAAAAGCAAGAATAGGTCATAGCAGTGCTCCAGTGCCCAGAGCCTGGTCTGTGCTGGGTGGCATAGGCCAAAAAGGAGATTTGAGATGGAGGCTCTGCTGCTGTACTCGCTGAGTCTGGGGAAAGGGAAACACCCATGTTTGGCACTGTTACTTATATCAAGACTATAAAATATCTTCAGCACCAAAAAGAAAACTGAAAATTACTCATATGCACAGAAACTTCAAGTTGACTGAAATGATGATTTATTGTCCTTTACTTTTCCCCCAAAAGAGCAGTGTTGTGACCAGATCACAAAACTTTTTCCATTCATCTTGGAAGAAAAAGCCCTTACTCTCATTATATTGTAGAACCTTAAGTCCCAGAAGCTGGGTAAATAAAATTAGTTACCAGGCAATACTTATCCTGCCAAACCTGTTCTGCTCTGGCATACCTACAGCATGACCTCACAGTACAGGGAGCAGAGGAGGTGGTGGTGAGGAATGGTGGGATGAGCCAGGACATTGTGGGAGGCAATGAAACCTTAAGTGGGGAGAACATGAGGCAGCATCAAAGCTGTGTCACCCTGACAGCTGAATTTTGAATAGCAGCAGGGAACTGATTTGTCCTTCAGAACCTTTCTTCAAATTGGGCATGGATATAAATTCACTGGTTATGGCAAGTTTGAAGTCTGACTGATCAGTCCTAAATTATGTATATATGAAGAAAGAGTGCACATTTTGTTGCCATAAATGTGAGATTCTCTGAATTCACTTCTATTAATGATTCTGTCCCTAGAATTTTTTTTTTTTTTAATGAAACTGATAAGAAGTAGTAACCTTCATGATTTGCTCTAGCTGTTAAGTGAAGACTGGAACATTATACATTTCCTTTTATAGAAGAAAATTTTTCTGATCAATTGTTTCTAAATACTCAATTTGCAAGCTTTTGCAGAAGTTAGTACAAGGTTGGCTAGCAGCTCTGATTGAATGTCATGGCCCTGTGGGCAGGCAGAATGTGAATTTATAAGAATCACATCCTCACAGGCACTAACACAAATGTAGTTAAGTTGAGAAGCAGTCAGATGGGTTGCCATGTGTTTTGTTTCCAATGGGTAAGGTGTTCTATTTCGGCTAAATGGAATCATCGAGATTTGGGTCAAATAAAGTAAAACTTATAAAAGTTGAAACAACAGAGGCTGATTTTTCAGAGAAAAAAGTAATCTGTGAAGAGGAGATGCATTCCCATCCTAATTTGGCAGGAGGATGGAGATGGAATAAGGGAGTACAGATGTATTTAGGTCTTTAAAATTTATCAGCAGCCATACTGGTGGCAGTAGATACATTGCTATGGAAGAAAGAGAGTCAGCAAAATCTGTGTCCATGTTCATGCCATTTCCAACAAAACCTGCCTGGCTAAATTCTCCTTGAGAGGAGAGAGAGAAAGCTTGAGATTTAGTGGTTTCCGCAAAAAAAAAAAAAAAACCAACATTTTATGCTGTTTACTTAATGGTGCAACGCTGTCCACAAAGGTTAAGACCACTGATGTGTGATAGCAAAGGAATGAATGTGCCTAGTTTGGAGCTATATTTAGGGGAAGGTTTGCATCACAAAGTAGTAGTGTTTAGAATCAAGGAAGTTTATATGCATGGTCAGGCACAATTTCTTTCTTGAATGAGTCATCCTTGTTCAGCATAAATATAATTTTCCTTAGAGTTGCAATAAGTGTTCGTATTTAACCAATGATCTTAGTGTCCAGGTAGAATAACTGATAGATAACTTTTATTAAGAAAATCATTTATGTCATGGAAAAAGTAATGTCATGTGTATTTGCCAGCAGGTTTTCCAATTACATTACCCAGAAAGCAGCTTGGTTTCTCTAAGTATAGGTCCAATGGGGATGAGGGCTGCATATATGTACATAAATACACACTCCCCTATATATATGCGCATATATATATATACACACACATATATATAGTCTTATAAAATTATATATATAGCATGCTTCTTCAAGCTCCTCACTATTATATTCCAAGTTGTGCCATATCTTTGTAGAAAGGTAATTATCTGTTATTTGTAGGACTGTGTTAACACTAAAGAAATGTACTAGCTCAGAGAATTCAGGATGTCAACATGACCTTATTAGTGAATTACATTAAATAAAATTCAATGTTTTCAATAAAGTGACCTTGCCCTCCTAAGTCCTGTGACAGTTACCGAGCAGAATCATTCTTTTTAAGCTCTTGTTCAAGATGTTGAAAAGACAAATGGTTTATATACTTAATACTTTGTACAGAAAAATAAGTGTTCAAGTCGCAAAATACTTTATATCTGTTCCATCTACTCTGTAGAAATTTTTGTTCTTCCCCCAGCTTGGCAGTCTGCTCTTAAAGGTGGTTATGGCAGGAAATAAAAGAATGCAGTAGCTAAAGTGGGCTCACATAACTGTGGGTGTCTGAGCCTCTGTCCTGATCTTACCAGTACTGGGACCAGTTTTGGTTTTGTCTTGAAGATGTTGTGCCAGTTCTTGGGCACCTAGGAAATGATGGTGTCAGCAAAGCCCACCAGCTTTCTCTGGGCCAGTTTCAAAGCTTTCTCTGGGCCAGTTTCAAAACATATAGACCTAGAATGGATTACATACCAAATGGCCTGTCTGTAAAGTAATTACTTTTTACAGTAGGGCTATATTTCAATGGTTTCTGATTTAGGTTAACTGGGGCCCAGTCCCAGTCTTAGTTTAGTGGTGCTTTTGGGCAATAGTGGTACATCCTTTTGCCTCTTTTAATTCAGTTTGCATCGCTGTAGAATTTGTGTACTTGTAAAATCAATTTTATTCCACAGGCTGAGTTGAACTTGTGTTACAGTGGCAGACAAAAACTTGGACCCAGCAGTGGTGACGTTCTCTCTGACAGCTCACACGCTCTCCTACCCATTCACGGAAAGGTCACATTAACTTGTCAAAACAGCTTTCAGCTTCAGCTCCATTTGACTCTGTGTTCTGGGCCCCAGCACGTGTACACAGCCAGCACTGCCCTCCCAGGCCTCCTTGCCCTGGGCTGTGAGTTGGATGGAACAACATGTGCACGCTTGGACTGGATGTACTGGGGCCAGTGTGCTGGAGCCTGGCCTGGACACTGACTGCTCTTTGGCTCTGCCTTAGGCAGCTGGGCCCCGGCCACTGGAGATGTGTCTGAGGCTGTTACCCTTGGTAGCAGTGAATGTCTTCATGCCTGCAACGCAAGGCATGTGGTTCCAGCCCACAGGAGACTGAGTGAATAGTGCACATCACCTCCAGGCCAAGATACTTCACTAAAGTAGGGAAGTCTGGTGCTGGATGCCACTGCCTGCATGTGGATGATACGGAGCAGGTTCTTAGGATGAGTTTCAGATGCTGCCTAGATGCTGCCCAAGAAGTAATCAGCTGGAAGAAGTAGGGTTGAAGATCTAGGAAAGAATCTCTTTCCTGCTGCATCCATAGCTGATAGCTAGGATCTACTGCAGCTTGGCTTTTCAGGGCTCTAGGCTCCTAGAGGGCAATGCTACCAAGAGGCCCATCTTTGCAGTCTCTAATATGTAAAACACATTCTAACCCAGATTCTCAGGCATACCTGAAAACAACACTTGTGTCTGACCTTGCGTGTTTCTTGTTCTGTCTAGACCCTACAGTTTAAAGGAGTTTAATGTTTAACTGTAGGGTGGCATAAGTTCCAGTTCGTCCCTGAAAATGTCCCAGCAGGATGGAGGACCCAGGCAACCTCTTCCCTGGGCACGGGCTTTAGAGCCAGCACGTGGTAGAGGGGAGCACTGAAACAGGCACCCTTCTTTATCATTTCTGCAGGGCAAATCCGTGAGTTTCTGTGGTTGGTCCTGATAGCTCAGAGGCCCAATAGTTCTTCTCTGGGAGCACAGGACAAACCAACACACTGTACCAGATACCCTCAGCTGGGCATTTATTCCTTCTAGCTGAAGGCTGCATTACCACAATGCAGTCAGGAGGAATTACTACTCACCAATGAGAAAACACAGTCAAAACCATCTAATTTGTGACACTTCCACCTAGCCATGCTATTAGGACAGGTCCATTTTCCAGGCAACTCTTCTGCCTTAGCAGTGTTAAATTTTAGTAAGTGCTATTCATTGCCTCACTGAACCAATGTCTGGAACAGCCCATGGGTACTATTGCCACATGCACCTGCTATAATGAACACCAAAGCCTATTTCAGTGACCTGAATCTTTTGAAAATTTAGTCCTTTATTTTTATCCACTTAGAGGGAGCACAAGCTACAGTGTCCTACTTTTTCTCAACTGTGTCATCTGACTCATCAATCAAAACTGAGACTGAATCTTCTTATCACCCACTGACTTTCAATCAACCTAACAAACTGATCAGAAGTACAAAAGAAAGGTTTGTCACTCAGCCCTATACCTTTGCAAATCTTGAGTCATGTGAGATATAAAGTTTACAAAAAATACAATTTCAGGAAGGCCAAGCCTAACACTCTTCCTTGGAAATGTATGCTTAGATAGAAAGAACATCACAGGACAAAGAGAAAAACTTCTGTGAAGTAAGACAGTTTTAATATGAGCTTTTATACTATTGGGTTGCTTAATTTTAAATATAATACAATAGTAGTATTGTTTTATCCACTTCCATCAGAGTCCACTGTACACTCTTATAACTTTTACCAGATACAGAAATATGAAAGATATTTGGCCTGCAGGCTGTTAAAGAAATGGCTTAAAATCTAGGCATATCCAGAAGGACCTCTGTTGAAAGTGTGACAGTTTTTTCCCCTGTGCTTTAGAAAATGCATGAAGCAGTTTAAAAATAACACGTCACCATCACCCCTACCACCAAAATCTGTCTTTCTTGTTATTATGGCAAAACAAGTGTCAGTGACCTGATCCTGTTCTGTCTGACTCATGAGACATACATAGGAAACAATTACAACACATGCTGGAAGGTCATTCCTTCCTTCCTTCCTTCCTCTTAAAATCTCTTTCCCAGAATCTGGTCTACGATCCTTCAAAAAGTCTTCAGCCTGGCCAGGAGCAAAGAATAAAAGACTGAAATATCCTAGTATCCAGGAAAAAAACCCCCACATTTCTCACTGTGCCACCATTTGTCTTCTGATTTCTCACACCTGATTTTAGGACAGATCTACAGAAACGTTGAAAAGATGTTAGATTGGGACCTAACATTCACAGACCTTTTGCACATTGCCAACTGTGGATTTCCTTTTTATGCTGCATTGTGATTGTCTCTACCTCCCCCACCTCTTTGCTTAAACTAGTCCTACCTGTGCCTCTTCCTGCTCCTAGTAAAAGCACTCTTCTCCTACACATCCCATAAAGGGAATTTAGGACTGTATTTTCATAAACAGAAAAATGAAATAAAATTAATACTATGTATATTTTTTCAAGCTATCCTTTCATAAATGAAGTCCAAACCGTTACATCAGTGCAAACAACTAATGATGAAATCTCAAACCAGGCTGCAGAATTGACCCTTAGCATAAGTTTTCCAGTGAAACTGAATTGGTATTAAATTAATTTTGGGACAGTAGATACACAGCTTAGTGTTAGGAAGAACCTTCCTAACAGGTTATATGCTTTGGATGAACCTCTGTTTCCAAGTCAACATCATACACATTATCAACATAAAACCAATCAAAATATTAATGATTAATATAAAATTTTAACTAATAGTAATCAGATGTATTGCCACAATGACAATTACTTTTATTTAGTGTTTATTAACTAAAGGAAAGTGGTGTTTTAGGCAGTGCACAGAGAAGGAAAGACAAAAGAGAAACCTTAATATTATTGGGTGTTGGAGTAACTTTTAATATCACTAGTCAAAGGGACAAATGAACAGTTTTCACATTGTATTGATGTCTTCTATTTCACTGCAGTTAAATTCTTGCATTGTTGAGTTTGACTATAAAATACAAAGGGTTTCATATGCTGTGTGCCTACCATACCACATTAAATGTTTCTTTTTGAAAAAGCATTATTAATAGAGTGCAATTTACCTGTAACAGCACAAAACACTGTTGGTAAACAAAAATAAGTCTGCTGATGAAATTCAGTACATCCAAAACCTATTACTGAATTGAAAAGGAAAGTATTGTTTATAGAGAAGTAACTTCTGGGCTGTATACTCTTCTTCTGGTTATCTGAGCTTTGATTACAATAATGTAATATAAAGCATAGCACATTCCAAGGAGCAAAACCAGAAGAATCAGACTGTAATAAAAGAATGTTTCAGCAAGATTTTTGTGAGAATAGTGCATGGTGGTTCATATTTAACATTAAGCTTCACTGATACTAAGCATTTAGGTTAGTGCTGAGTAGACCCCTTAGTCCCTAAAGGATCTTTGGTCCCGTTCCACAAGGGAAACAAGCATGAGAACTCAAGGAACTTCATGCAGCAAGCAGCTAGAAGCTGAATGATCTCCTGTCAGAATTTCAGTAAGGACAAATCTCCCCTGGCCAAGATCAGTGAAAGGATCTTGTGGAGTTGCCTCAAATTTTTAAGGCAACTAGAAGAGAAATACTATTTGCAGGTAAAAATAATTACGAGAATCACACAATGGATGAGGTTGTATGGGATTATATTGACGAGGAAAATGATGATGATTATTCCTACTATCCAAAACCATAGCAATTTGGTCCAGGATTGCAAAGAGCCTCAATATTATGAAATATTTATATCCCCATGCTATTATCTAATCTATTCAGCCACAAAATTTATCTAATATATTACTGTGCCATAATTACTGAACAACTTAATAATTTTGAGCACTGAAAAGAGAGAAAGTTTCAGTGCTTTAAGTCTCCTGACAGCTTGTGAATGAGGAAATTCTGGTTTTCTTATTTTCTATCTGAAAAATGGAGTCATAGAAACAGAAGATCACTTTCTGAAAGGCAGTCACCATGAGATGGGGAGAGGGATTTAAAAACATAGTCAGGAGTGCCAGCAAACCCCTACTGACATCATTAGGAGTTGACATGTACAGTTGATAGCAGTACTTCTTTGCAATCTCATGAAGGACTTGCCTGCCTTCTAAACCTCTAATCCCCAGTGACTGAAGTCACTGCATGGAGGAGAAAGCAATGATGGATTCAGTTACCTGCTGCCTGGAAATAAAATCTATGTGAAAAGCACAGGGAAAGCGTATTTTTCTACAGCATGTGGAAGGGATGTCTGATTTCCAAGCTGGCCTCTGCCAGAAAGTTTTGTTCCCTGCAGAGTCTTACCTTGCTCCTTCTCTGGGCCACACTCTTTACCTGTCAGTAATTCCTGCAGGATTTTCTGGATGTTTGTATGCATGCAGGCATGTCCAAAACTCATCTGTGTCCCAGCTGCTCTGATGCCAGTCACCATCAGCCCTTTTTACGTGACACCCTCCCCTGCTAATGATTCAACAAACATTCAACAAACTCAGGCAGAGCTGGCCTGAGTGACTTCCCGTGGTGCCTGGGCTGTGGTAGAAATGCTGGATATATGCCAGGGACACTGCAGCTGCTGGCTTGCTGCCTTCTTGTGGCTCATGTATGGTTTTCCACAGGCAGAGGGGACAGCAGACCTGAAGGACCATTGCACAAAAGAACCTGTAACAGCTCAGGAAAGCCAAGAGTATTGTGGTTAATTCCCTAAACGCCAATTCTGAAACTTGAAGATAGACACTCCAAAAGTTTTAGCCACAGGCTTCTTTCTGCTTAGACATTCCCGTTCATATTATGTGATAGATAGACATTATTTTGGGAGAACAAAATGGGCTGTTACCACAGGATCATATAAATTCTCCCTGTCTTCTGGGAAGTTCAGACTGAAAGAAAATCTGGATGTAACTATCCTAAAACGTTAAACATTTATGAAAAATATATATCACAGCATCTTACATACAATTGTGCAATATACTTTTGTGACTTTGCTTCCAAGGCACTCCTTTTAGATATTAAATTGATAAAAAATAGTGTGATGCTTTGCAGCAAGAAAAGATCTCTCCTCCAGCCCCTCAAATGAACTCCCTAAGACATATTTCTTCTGCTTCATCTTAAAGCAGAAAACTGCTTTTCCACCTCATCATTTTATATTGTAATGGTTCTGGTTATGAAAATGGAATAATCAAGAAAGCTATTTTTAAAATAGCTTCACTAAACTATAGAGGAAATTATATTGTCTGCTGAGTTAGAGAATCTGCCTATAACTAGATTTAAATGTCACTCCTTTCAGTGTATTTTAGCATTTCTGCGGACTGTAGTCCTTATGAAGTATATAGTTCCAGAGTAGAGCCTTTCTCTTTTGGAAATTATGACCCTTGTAGCATGCTTTCAGGAGATTATGTCTTTATATCAGCTGTAAAAGATAATCTAATAGTTGATGCAGTCTCATTCCTGTGGCATAATTTGTTTTCATTTGCTTTTCTCTATGTATTGTGTGTTGTAAGATTGTGAGAAAAATTATTCATCTGTAGGTAAGGATAGCACAGAATTTTACTATAAATATCTTTATTTTGTATTTTACAAGTGATGCTTGTGTATATGAAGTGCTATTTACTCTACATAAAGAGCAGTGGAATTTCAGCGATTGTACTATTTTTTCTCATTCTGCAATCTTACTGTATAAATGAAAAAAAAAGTTATTAATATGAAAGATATTTATATAGCTGTCCTTTTGCAGAGAAAATGCCAACTGACCAGCTCTTCTTGGGTTTTTTTACTGCCTACAATAATGTCACCACTTATGAGGTTAGGTTTTTTACTGCCACGTGTCCTGGTGATGTGCACTTGTGTAGTAGTTGCTGCAGTACTGGCAAGCCTCCATGATCCTTTCTTCCTTGTCTTCCAGTCCACTTCTAACATTTGACCTGCTCAGATATGCCCCCCAAATCAGTCTCTGAGCAGTGACAGGGAGGGTAGGGAATGGGGAGTAAAGGTGCACAAGGCCAGATCACCAGCCAGCACTGAGCAGAGTAAACAAGACCAATGTAGATGGTTTGTCACACCTGCAATTCTGGTGTGGATGCCTTCATCCTTGAGAAAAGCAGAGCTGCTGACCCTGTCCTTTACCAGGTACACCTTGTTCTCAGATGTTCAGCCACTGCTGGATTTGTGTTTAAATCAATTGAAGTATAATACAGTGGAAATACTTTCCTTTTGGGACCTCTGATTTTCAGAAGAAATAATTCCCCTTGTTAGCCAGAAATTAACTGTAAAAATCACACCCACATGAATTCTGACTGTACTTGAAGCTTTAACCTAATTAAACTTTTAACTTTAAACTCTGACATAAAAAGAAAAAAAAGGAACAATTTTTACATTATGTAGGTAAGGTAGCATCTCCCATTTTGGCACCCTTTGTACCACACAACGTTGAGTTATGCTATTTCAAATCTGTTTAGGACATATACATGGACTTCCACAAATTTGTCATGTAAGTAGAGCCATGATTTCCAGCTCAGGTGACCCAGCCTGCCTGGCTCTTCTTGCTTACCAACCATGTGGCTGGTGAAACAATGCACTTTCTTTTGTCAAAAAGTCCTGACTCCAAAGATCTGTCTCTGCAAACAGTCATGGGATCAAATCACATGCCAGCCTAAAAAAATCAATATTGAAGAATAAATTGAACTATAATAGTGTATCTGTATGGTTATTTAAAAATAGATGAACAAAGAAAATGCAAAGCACACAAAGCAGCCAAGAAAGGTTTACAGAGATTACTTGAAGGTTGAAAAATTGCAAGGAAATTCCCCTTCTGGAAACAGCCTAGCTCAGCACCTCTGAAATCAGAGAAGTGGCTTGTTCCCATGACTTTGAAAGTCTTCTCAAACACATAATTTGCATCTTCCTAAACACAAAGGGATAGTAGCTAATTTCCTTTTTTGCTTATATGTTCCTACTAAGGCCCATTGATAGTGCCCAAATAAGGCAAAGGAAAGGGTCTTGGACAATTCAGCCTTCAGGCCGTGAACTTTTAAGGAAATGGTGCACAGCAAATCCATCAACAGTGAGCTGAGATTGTCCCAAGAGGCCTTACTAAATTTGCAGAACTATGGACACATTCAAAAGGTTCTACTGAAAATTGCTATCAAACCTCTGAACTCTTACAAGCATCTTTTGGTGATACTCTTGAGACTCCTTCTAACATTCTACAGAAGATGCAGTTTTCCTTTAAACTCCACAGGGTGCTTCAAAAGTCTGCAAGGGTTATAATTTTCTAGTAATTATCATTGTATCAAACATTTCCTTTAAAACTCTCTTTCAAAAGAAAAAGTAATGAAAAGCAAACAAATAAAGAACACTTAGAAAACAAGTATTTTCTTGACTATCAAGAAAAAGTGGAGAAAGCTGAAAAATTTAGTATATGTGAATATAGTGAAACTCAAGGATTCGTAAAGAAATTAATGACATTAATGGATCACTAGCAGGGATCTACAAATAATAACACCTTAAAAGCTTCTAAAAATTACACTAGATTTGGACAAACATCTCTTGACATCTGTATTCATAGGAATAAACCTTTCTGGGTGTCATATCAGAGTCAGCAGGTTTTCTCCAGAACCTAACTTTAAAATGCTAATAATTTTTCTAAAGTTATCTATGAATTATTCCTAGAATTATTCTGTGCAGCTGCTCTAGCTCTCCTTTTTGGAGTTATCCTGACTGGGCAGGGGGAACCTGTGAGCTCCAACTTGATCAGTTGTTCCTCAGAACCTGGCCAGGGGGTTCATCATGGGAAGGGTTGATCTGATATCAGTTCCCGAAATGTTGTGCTTGAGTCAGCTCCTGGCTCAGTGGTTATCAGAAGCCTGAAGAGATTTTCCTGAAGAAGCTGAAATAAAGAAGGTATGTTAGCCTGTGTTACAAGAAGTCCACCCTGCTTTTAATGAGCCTATTACCCTGCAGTCTTATTGTTGTTTATGCTTTTCTAATGCTTTGAAAATCTGCTGAATCTGGAGGCAGAGCAGTTATGACACCTCAGGTTCATTTGTGATTTCAGTTTGTCACTGTGTAAGCAGTGACTGTTTTCACAGCTCACATTGCATCGGAGAAACTCAGAGCATTTTATGAACACTCAGACCAGCTGGAAGAATGTATTAATTATTGATAAGATACATTCTCATGTTTGAACATTATATGCTTTTCTTCTCGGAATGTTTTCCAATATACAAATACACTTAACTAACAGCTTCATTTTCTGTGGCACTATGTACAGTCTATGGACAATCTAATAGGGTAGGAAGCAAAACTATAGTTGCTAGGCTAGACAAAATGACAGAAACCACTCTGAGATGCAAAAAGTAAATACTCAGCTAGAATTTGGCTAGGATATGGAAGCTAAAATCTGCATACTATTGGAAATGAAATAATGCCGTTTTTAATGACTGCGGTGTCAAGGGTGTGCCCTTACAACATTTAAGCACAACTATTAGCACCAGGCTGGGTTTTACGTTAACACAAGGTCAGAGAGATGAGTCACACGCAGCACAGTAATAGCGGATCACTGAACCCACACCCGGCTGAGTGTCCTCTACACTGGCTGGGCATTAATGGTGTGTGACTGCTCTGCTTAAGGTGGCACAACTGCAGCACTCAGCAGGGACAGGATGGATTTTCTCTCTGTCCGCAGCAGAGCGTGCACTCCCATCCTGGGTCACACAAAGGATGGACAAACGTGCAGAGGAGGGGCAAGGTTTAGGTAGGGACAGGCAGCCACATCACTCAATTCTCGGGCTCTGTGCAAGAAATAAGGGTTTTGGATATGGGAAAATAGCTGATGCAGGGGTTTGGCACACTTGTGGGAGAAGGCAGCCATCCTGGCACCTGCAAATGCCAGAAATGTTGGTGCTGGGGCAGGGTCTATTTGGCACCTGTGTGAGGGCGTGTGCCAAAGAACCTGCTAGTTAATTGTGGGATGATTGAGGCAGAAGGAGTCTAAGTATCTAAGAGTAGTTGTGCCACTAGCTGGTAAGAGAGAGGGTATTTTACAGGCAGAGAACGGAGACAGCATGAGGTGACTAAATTAAACCAAAACATGAGAGACAGCCAAGAAATTAACTAACATCTCCATATTCCCTGCCCAGATTCTTAAAGCAGACAGCGTTACGTGCTCTACTTTTTATCTCTGCCTCTGTGAGAGGTTGTCCCTGTTGAACAGTGTGCACTGCTTTGCATGCTAACAAAATACTGTGCATGATGAAAGGCTCAAAGCCAATAGCTGTACCAGCTTTACTTAAAAATGCAATTAAAACCCTAGAATGAGTTACTGTTAGCCAAAGGGGCTAGGAAAAACCAGAAGCTCGGTCTGTATGGGTTTTTTCTCCCCTAACATATTGGAGTGGGAATGGAGATGGAGAGATAACATGGCAATTAAAAATGAGAAATTGATGAAATTAATGGCTGGAAGGAGCTGAACTTTTTCACTTTTTTTTTTTTAATCTGTCTATAGTATATTAAATAAAGAAAAGAAGTTTGAATAATCAAGAAGTCAAAATGATGCTGTAAAATTAATTGCTAATTAATAACACAGAAAAAGTAAATGAAAAATGTAAAATATATGATGAAATGGCTCCAGTTATACATATCTCTAAGGAGCTAGAGGAATTGTGGTGTGTGAATCTATCTGACGGGGAGTTATAGGGTGTTTGCCTCATCTGGGTTTATGTACATAATGGCAATGCTGAGTTACAAAACTCACCCCTCTGTAGTCATGGTGAGGGAGTCACTTCCAACACCACAACACTCCATGGAGAGACCAGAACAAATAAAGTGTTTTTTGTCAAGGATAGATATGATGAAACCTGATGATGATAATACTACTGGTTCACTCAGCTTATTGCAATGTTCTTACTACCAGGACTTTAGAGCCTTACTGATACTGAGTTCACACTGGCTCTGTATTCCCTTAACTCCATCAGCTTCCAAAGGAAAAAATGAAGGAAACTCTGGGACAGAAATGAGGCATCTTCAAAGGGCAAAGGTGCCACTTCAGTTACTTGTAGCAGCGCTGAGCTTGGAAGGGTGAACTTCAAAGGGAGTGAAGCCTCTTTTCTCCAACAACTGGGTGAAGCAAACATGACACATATCAGCACAGATAGAGTTTTTTTTCCTGAATCCAGAGCTAAGAAAACATCTTTCATGCATCTAAAGACTTGGAAATCAAAACTGATTCCCTTTCAATTTCATCCCTGTGCTTTAATCCTTTAACCAGAAATGATCTCTGGCAAGAACCTTTGTTAACAAGAACCAGCAGCGAACCGTAGAGTTGGTATACCTCAAACAGCTGCTGAAATTGCTAAAATAGCCAGCAGCAGGACAAGACAGGAAGGTATCCAGAGATCAGTGGTTCATCTTTCCATTGTGTACCAGCCTTGCCTTCTGCTGAAGATTTATGCATCCTTGATCATTTGCATCTGCTGCCTAGGCTCTGAAAGCAGTGTGGAGTGACTGTGCACAGGGTAGTCTGGAGGGAACATTGCAGTTGTCACATAAGGAAAGCGCTGCTGTGCTGGTGTGAAAAGAGAGAAAACAGCTCTGACAAGCAGACCATGTCTGAATTATTAAAATGCTACCTACCCTGGCTGCTGGAGCCCTGTATCCAGCATTAGTACACCATGTGCTACAAACAGGCGGCACCAGGGAGTTTAAGAAACCAAGGGAAAAACTCTTTTGCATATTGTGGGTTTTTTTCCTATAGACTGCCGATTAAAAACAGGCATATCAAAAAACAAACCCCAGCCCCACAAAATAAAGTATTTCCTTTGCTGCCCTGCCCTTCCTGAGCAGTCTGACTGGGACAGAGCTGTCTGCATGCTGCCATTCCCAGCAGGACATTGTGTCCACCATTCCAGCTCCAAATAAACATGCCAGAAAGGACAGAGGGATGGCAGCTCACTGGTAGCATGTTTCACCCACCATTTTGAGCTGGAATAAGGGCAGAGGTCTGAACTCCCAGTTCAGTCTGGAAACAAGCATAGAACTTCATCACACTCCATCTCAGAGACCAGCAAAAGCAAAAGCCATCAGTGGGTAAGATGTGACAGCAGGAGATCCCAAACCACTAAATGGACAAATAATCTATTTTAATTTGTGCTTCCAGGGTTTATTCCCAATGGCCTGCACCCTGCCCATCAAATCAGCTGGAATAAGGTTAGATTCATCAAATTCCAGTAGCTTCCCCTGGATGATTCCACTTAATGCATGTGTGCAGAGGAAGGCAGGAGAAGCTTGAGTGGCATTTTTAACAGCTTTAGCCTGCAGCAGCCATCAATGTCACATTTTTTCCTTAGCCCGTTTGCAGCCTTGAACTCCAGTGCATCCCATTTGGTATTTTTCAGGCAGCATTTTGGTATTTAGTCAGAAGAGAAGACCTAATGCAAGCAAATGAAAGATGAGCAAAATATTTCCATCCAATTCTGCCATGAACACTGACTGGTCACCTACACATTTCTTGTTCGGAAACCCTGGGGATAAATTTGCATGAAACTGTAAAAATGCACACTGAGAAAATAAGTAGTGCACAAATTGGGAAAAGCAAAGACCACAGCAGAAAGATAAACTTGAATCTCTTGGTCAGTTTTGTTTTAATACCTTGTACTTCTTTAGATAGATCCACACAGTGTTCCATTAGCTCCTCTGACCTGGTCTCAGCGTGATTCCTTTGACTTTACTTATTCCCTCTTCTATCAGCAGAAAAAATATGGGAAAAAGATATGGGAAAAAAAGGCCTACCTCCACTGGGTGTGGAATGCATCACTCTCAGCCCTAATGAGGATGCTGTTCCTTGATGTGCTCCCTCTTCCATGTTCTCTGTGTTCAGACCTGCTCTTTTAATGATCATCTGCACCAACCTCTGAGATTCAAATGAATTCCCCACTCAACTTTCCCCATTTGTTTGCCACTATTGAGAGTTTTATGAAAAAATACAGCCAACTAACATTACTTGGCATGTTCCCCTTTGGTTTTCTGAGAGATGTTAGGGTGGATATACTCCTGCAGTATTACACAGGGTGTCAAATACATCCCCAAGACTTCTACCTTCTGTAAGTAAAAATCATCAGCACTAAACTCATTCATGAGTTCATCACCTGCAGCTCTCATTCTGCCTTCAGTAGTAGGTGCCATTGAAGCATACAAAAATAAAATTCCACATAAAATTCATGTTATTAATCTCTGCTTTGCTTTAACCCCACTTAATAAGACCTTAGTGCATTAGTCCTTAGTGTTTTACCAGTGATGGCTACTAAGAAGGAATTAGATACACTGGTACACTCAGGTTCCTTTAACAGTGACACAAAATAAATGAGAAAATTTTAAGAAGAGCTTCTGATGCCTTTGAATTGCCTGATTAGCACAAAATTATGGCTGCACCACACTAAAGAATCCACTCCATAATCAGTGTAATTAAAACCTTATGTACCTCCTCCTGTTTCTCCCACAGAGTGGTCATTTGTTAAATTGCCTCATAAGGCTCCTGCATCAGCTTCAGGTAATGGGCTCTCACACTCACTCTGTGTGCCTGCTTGCAGGTAGGTGTGTCAGCACTTGTCTAATGACTGCTGTACTCACCAGCCAATTTCAATTGAAGCTTTGGAGTTCTCACAGGTATTCTGGTCCTGTAAGATTTACAACAGCAGAAAACTCTGTGGAGGGAGAATTTTCTGTATGTGCTTTTCCTGAAAGAAATGTAAACACCATCCATGTTATTAGATGTAAGGGAAGCCACTCAGGAGTCCAATTAAGCTTTGTTAGTCCTCCAGCTTGCCAGACAATTTGTAAGTAACCTGATCATCCGATATGTACAGAACCATTGCAAAACAAGGAAAACAGGGACCTCTGGGGGGCTTCTAAACCAACCAACTGGATAAATGATACTGTGTCATACCTGCTAAACATCTGCCTAACCTGTTGAAGATTCCCAGCCCTGAGGTCTCCCCAGGCAATTATTCAAGGAAACAGCTTTACTCTGCACCGCCTTATGCTATGGCTGAAACTTTGCAATACATTAGTGAAGTTCTGTAAAATATGGTTCAAAACCTGCAGTTCGTGGCTGTGTTTGCATTTCAATTTAGAGCAGTCTAGGTAAGGCAAGGAAGGTAAAACAGTGCTGCAGCATTGATTTCTCTCAGGGACATGACAGTTGCATAAAGGGCTCTGCTAATTATAGCCACCAGCTATCAACAGACCCCATGAAAGCCACAGCAGCACTGCAGCTATTTGGTGCCTGCCACAGTGCACAGCTCTGCAAGCTGAAAGCATCTGTCATGCTTTAGAATTGATTTCCAAAGGTAATGACCCCTGCAATAGCAGGCCCCTGCAATAAAATAAGGGTGGACTTGACTCTGAAAGGTCCTTCTGATGGTGATTTGCTGCCAGAGCACTTTCCTGCAGCACACCTGGTTTTAATTGATGGGACTTCTCAGAGCTGTATCCATTATGCATGGCTCAGTCAGCTTCAGGACTTTAATCCCAGGGAGGTTACTAACAAAGCTCTCTTAAATTTATTTTGGAAACAATATGGACCATCCTTGAGACGAGAAAATGCAGACAGAAATATGCGGTTCAAATTTAGCCATTCATGAAAAACTTGAGAATGTCATTGCTTCCCAAAAAGCCAGCAACTATTTTCCAAGTTAAATGGGTTGGATCAGTCTGGGTAAAATTTACTGTCTTCATGCAGATTTTTCACTGCCTAAACATAAAGCTACATTTGGAGGGATATGTGATCATTTTATACACAGTTAAAAGCAGTGCATTGAGGAGGATCAGGAAATGCCATCCTCTCTCCTTTCTCTGGCTTGAGGAAGTCCCAGCTGCTTGTTCTTTTTCTTCCTGCCCAGCTGACATCAAACTTCTGCTTACAGCCTCTCTGGGTCCCTAGGCTCTGTCTGTATATGCTACGGTTTGGGGAAAGAGGCAGCTGAAGCAATATCCAGGAAGAACAGTCTAAACAACTTTCCTTGACCAGACCTTAGCTTTTTGCTTCTCCCAACCTTTCCCTAGGAGTAAAAAATTTAGTGTGAAATTTTCTTTGGTGAAAATCCTTTGTTCTGTTTTCAGCATCTTAAAAATCTACAAGCTGCTGCAGTTTGGCAGTCCCTCTACTTTCTCTTCTGCACGAGGGCCATGTTGGCTTCTACCAGGTTTGGCTGCCATTGGCTTATTTGCCGTTGGCAAGAGGGTAATTCTTCAAAAGAGTGAGATAACTTCATAGAACAAGACAGCGATGCAATTCATACCCTCCTCTCCCTAAGCCTGCCTTCTTGCCAAAAAAATGACAAAATATTTAAGTATAACATAACTTTTTAATGCTTTGTGGCATTTGGAGTTGAAACTCTAAGCAATAATTATGCTAATGAGAGATAAAGTATGTTCTTGGCAGCTGAACACTTTTTTGTTGGCATTGTCATTGATTTGTTTATTTGTTGCTTTCTTTTCATCATTGCTGGCTCTTATTTGTATGCAGTAAGTGCCATTTACAGCTGTCCTTGAGAAAACTGCTGCAGCTTCCAAAACCTGTTTTTCCAATTCCTTCTTTTTTTTCTTTTTTTTCTTGTTTCAAAAGTAACAGCTTTCTGACTTTTCAGGCCTTTGTCATGCCATGGAGTTTTTCCCTGAAAAGGATAATGACTTTCTCACCAGAGCAGCACATCAGAGCACCAGGGGAGTAAATGTGGGGAGTTGCCATTACTACAGATAGGAGAGAAATGAAGTGCCTCTCCACAGGGGCCTCAGTATTGGGTTGAATGATCACATTCCCATTTCAGTTCTTAATTGCACAATGAGAATGATGGAATGGATGCAGATCCAGGGGGATCTGCAAAGGAAAAAAGCAAATACACAGCCAGAGCTTGCTGCAGAGGAGAGCTTGCTGCTCTTCAACTTACATGTTTTGAGCATAAGGAACAGCTCTATCTAAACAAAGCCATTTGCACAGGGAAATCCCTTGAAAAACTGATGATTCAATTCTGTTCTCCTCCTAAGATGGGTCTTTGCTGAGCTGGACACGTGGAGCTGAGGTGGGAAGGCAGGGAAGGAGAGGCTGCTGGGCAGTTGCCACTGCTGGCAGCAGAAAGGCTGAAGTCCTCAGGGCTTCTGCCCTGCTGGGTTTAGGGCTGTGTGTAGATGGGCCCTGCTTGCAGAGGAGCCCCACCAGAGGACCTTTAGCTTCCCAGCATACCATGAGGAATGGAAGCATCAGTTCAGCTGCAATGGAAGGATGCCTCAGTTCACTTAAGCACGTGAATGTGAACTGCACGAGCTGATCATGCAGCTCATGAAAAGCCCTAGCTGTGAGAGCTGGGTCACAAGCTCCGTGTAGGAGCACTGCTGTGCAGTGTCTGTGGCATGGATCAGGACTGGGAATCTTTAAGCAGAGCCTTTAAAAATGGGTATGAGGCTGATTTCCCAGTTTCCCTTGTCACATCTGTGGTGTGGCACACAGCAGGTTTTTGGCATTTCTTAGTAAGATACAACTGATTCTGTTCAGTGACTGAGTTATCCTGTGACACTAGTTTGAAATAATGTAAATAGAAAGCTGAATTCTGTGCTTGAATTTAAAACTACTAATACATGTGTAGCTCCTAGAAATAAGGAGCTGAGCACAGAATGTCTGCTGGATCTACTGTCCCTGCACTGTGTCTCTAGTATGGAATAACTGATATTCTTTTCTTCTTTTACTCTTTGGGGATATTGTTTGAAAAATCTACGTACCAGATCAATGAGTCAGTAGATGCTCAGTTTCTCCTTGTACTAGATCTACACTAAGCACAGCAAGAAAAACCAGCCTCTCAAAGCATGGATGTTTGTGATTTTTAACACACAAAACATATACCAAAGCCACATATTCCAGCACTTTGTGTTCCACATTACCATTTCTCCACCTTTGTGTATACTTGGTGAACAGCTGAATTTTTAGGTTTTTAATAAAGAGAAGGGATGATTTCCAAAATTACAGAATCATCTGTAATTGAAGGAGCTACATACTGACCAGAATACACTTGGTTGCTTGCTTGGGATTTTAACAGGAGCACCTTTCTGGCACTCGGCAGGCATTCCTGGGAGCTGCCCTGCTGCATTGAGAGCAGCTGCTGATGACAATCCCACCACCCCAGCATGACTTCTGCTGTGCTGACACAGCCACGCTGTCTCTAATTCTGCTCCTTGACAGAGGATCAGACCTACCCAGGGCACACTGCTGCTGGGAAAACAATGCAGTACACACATAAAATAAAAACAACCAGGAATCACAAGGGTACATATAAGAACGTACACTTTGTGCTGACTGACGTCAATGCCAGCACAAGCCACTGGAGATTGAGGCTGTACTCTCTGGCAGATGCTTTTCCTGCTTCTGTCTTGGCTCTGATCCTTTCCTTCCTTATTGCTTTACCCAGCAGTCAAAGCATGTAACACACCATGTAGTTATACTGTGCAACACATCTGTAACGCTCCAAACATGAAACCCAAAACAAAATAAAGGTCAAGGGGGGATGTCACCAGCTTTCTAACAGAGAGCAACACATGTATGAGAGAGATTTCCACAGACCTTGGGGTGAGCCACTGATGTATCCTAACTCATTCCTTGCTATCCAGGTAAGCAAAAAGGAAAGAAGGAGTTAAGAAGTTGCTGCTATGTCGGTATCTGTTTGCTGCTAACACCCAGCCCAGGTAATCATTTACACCCATGTTCAGTGTTTGTAAAACCCTCCCCAGACTGCACTTCAAATTCATTTTGTACTCATAAGGAGTGACCAGATGAAAGCTCAGGACCGATGCATTTCTACCTGCTCCCATGTGTCATCCTTGAGTAGCCCCACACTTCAGAAAACTCAGGATTTTTCTTTTCAGCTTTTGTCTTCAGCTATAGGTTACTCAAAAGGACTGGTACCCCCTGTGCCTGCCTTCTGAATCCTAAAGGAAACTGAAACGGAAAGAGCCCACCACACATGAGATATAAGGATTTACATTTCCTTAAATGTATGCCTTGAAATATATCCCAATCCCAGAACAAGAAGGTTACTATAGTTCCTTGAACATAAATTAGGACATTATATTGCTTTTAGAAAAGCAAAGAAGAAAACAGTGATGTGGGACTCTGTCCCAAAGTCTGAATTAATTTTTAGTTTGTTGCTGGAGGAACATTTCAATGTTTGATTTTGCTGCACTAGGGAGTTTTCTTTCCATTTCAAGAGTCTGAAAATTGATTTTCCATAACCTGGTAGCATGATATCTCAAAGATCTGGGAATCACTATACCAGGTTTCTTGAATGTATTAATATCTATGTTTTTTTATTAGCCTAGAAGATGGATAAGGAGGAGGCAGGTGGCAGCCACTGCACAAATTATCTTCAAAATGTGGAAAATACCAAGCAATTTAAAAGATGCTGGCTGTAGCAAGATTTTTGCAAGTGCTGCTGAAGACCAGGGAGATAATTCACACTCAGGTGGATGAAGCTGCACTTGATTTGTGCAGAAGGACGAAGGGCAAATAAGGTAAGGCAGAATGACCTCACGTCCATTCAGGAACTTCCCTCCATCTCCCTTTAAACAGCCCAGACAACACCCATATTCTACGTCCAAGTGTCATCTGAAAGTTTGGGCCTTATCACAGAACTTAGATCTCTGGGTTATAAAGGTTATTGAATTTCTGCACATGATAAAATGTCTGGTTGAAATATACCTCAGAATTAGAGCTGAGTGAGAAAGAGATAGTCAATTTTATCTCACAGAGGATTTAGATGTTTCAGAATCTGGTTTTTCTCCAGTTCCAGTACTTCTAGTGTTCGAGAAACCCCCAAATTTCTGGAATAGTATTCTAGATTTCCAAAGTATTTCTATAGTTTGTCTAAACTGGAAGGGAACAGTCTGTAGTGAGGTAGACCAGGAGCCCAGAAGGCAAAAGTGCCACTGTCCTGCCAGTGCCTGGAGGAGCCCAAGCTCCTGGATCCCTGACAGCCACATGGGAAGTGAAAATACAATTTGTGTGTATGGCAGGTGGGAGACAAATACTGTCAGAAGGAAAAGTGGCTTCTAAATAGAAATTCAGGCTCTTGTCACGTTGTGCATAGAAATTTGTACATGATACCAATCAAAGAGCTGCTGTGGCTGCTGAGATTATTTTGAATATATGGTACATTGCAGTGCCATATGAAATCTAAAAGAAATTCCCTTCACTTGAAATTAGTACAGATTATTTCAGCAGATTTGGAACTTCATGATTGCAGAGTCCTTTTATACTCAGTAAAATCTCATTCTTAATTTGGTTTGTGAAATCAGATGGATTTTAAAATGCATATAGATGAAATTATATCTGTCTCATTTTTACATCTTGTAATGGATGTGCCCACTAAAAGCATAGAATGCAAAGAGTACATACTGTAGCATGGAGAAGAATATAATCAAAGGACAAAATGCCCCTCCTTGTGATTTGGCTAAAGACAAGTTGGATTCTCATATTCATCTAGTTCAAATGAAGCATACTTAAGATGTTAATTCTTGTACCTGTGGTTCATTTACTAGGATGATTTTATATGATCTTGACACCTTTAAGTTATATTTATGTACTTTCAAAACATCTTAGCTCTTGGTGCATGATGATCCAATCCATTTCTTGGCAGCTGAATTTAACCATGTCAGAAAACAACAGAGCACTACAGAACTCTCACAGTTGAACTTTGGCAGTTAAGGGTCTGCTCTAATTTTCCCATTCTATAGAAATCAGACTTAAAGCACAATTTACTTGGCACCTTCTCAGGTGTTTCTGTTGCCAGATGCAAGTTTCCTGTGTACCTAAAAGCACATGGTCTTTACCAGTGTATTCAGTTACACCTTTCAGCTGATCAAAAGTGGCACTATGTACAAAAATGTCACATATTTATTGTGTTATCCTTCTGCTCCGAGTACCCTGGACATGCCCTTTGCATTCACAGCAGGCCTTGTAAAAATGTGCATTGGTTTTATAAGCAGCCCAAGAACCTCCAGAGTATTGTAGGTATGATTTGGATAGTGTGCTAAGATTGTGCTTGGCAATTATTTTGAGCTGGTTTCAGCCTTGCAGAAATGAGGACAGACTAATTAGACTTGGACTCTTCAGCTGAAAAGAAGAGACAGCTGAGAGGGGAGATAATAGAGGTTTATAATGATAACTGAAGTAAACATGGAACAATTACTCAATCTTCCACCCACTATGAGAATTAGAAGGCACCTCAATTATCAGCAGCAGGATTAAAACAATGAGAAAGAAATGCCTTTTCCCCTAACATCTAATTAAACTGTGAGACTAAGTGCTCATGGAGGTTGCAGTGGCTAAACTTATAAATGAATTTAAAAAGGGATCAGACAAATTCATGTAAGCATAAAGGTCCAGCAGTGGTGAGGGAATGTGACAGTCTGGATGCAGCCTTTGGCTCAGGAAGCCCCTTGAAGGAAACCTGTAGCTGGGAAGGCACTACTTTGCATTTGTCCTGCTTCTTATGCTCTCATAAAAATCTGTTTCTGGCCACCACTTGATGGCTGGGTTGATCTTTCATGTACCCTTCTTCAGGACTTTTATTCCAATAAGAGACCATGAAAGCAAATTATAGAATTGATCTCTTGGTGGAGAACAATATGACCTAGACATCAGGTGTACTGCAGTTACTGCCTCAGTCCTTGATTTTCAAACTCCTGTACAGTTTGCTGCTGCTCCAAGTTTTGACATGCTATAAACTGGGAAAGGCACATATAAAAATGTGGGAAATAGATTTGTGGAGAATTTTTAGAGCGTGATAGAAGGTTTCTATAGTATGTATATGTATGTAAACCTTGAAATAAGAAATGTTATAGAATAGGATGGATATTGTTGAGAGCAAAATAGAGTTAGAAAAAATTTTGCCCCATCTCTAAGTAAAAAAAAAGCTAAAATCCAGCATACACACACAAAGGCACAGCATTCAGCACATGCAACACATCTGGTTTCTTCTCCAAAATCACCAGCTGGGAGGAAACAGGAACTCTCTCCAGTGTTACTGCTTTGTACCTTTTGCTGCTTGCAAACTTTTCCCCTTCTGAGAAGTGTAGCCACAGGGCACAGTCCTCATTCAGTAGAATTAAAGTTGTGAGAGAATCAAGATTATGATCTCTCTTGAAAATAAAATTTATTTCATTAAAGGAATGAAAAAATCTCTCTAGATAAAGCAAAACCTATTTCAGATATCATACAGTAATAAAAAAAACCCAAAAAACTTCTAAGCCAAGGAAATTACTGAGGAATCATTATATACAAATTTCAAATGTTGGACATATCACCTCACCAAAGTGATGGAAAGTGTCCTTTTAGGAGCTCACAAATCAGAGAGAAGAATAATCTGAGAGACACAAAACTGAATCAATATACTTTCTACTTTCCCCTTGAATGCTCTAGTTTTCTCTTTAAAAAAAACAAAAGGGAGGAAAATGACAAGGCAAAAACTCAAAGAAATAATATAGTTCCCTTTC
Organism: Dicaeum eximium; assembly: GCA_013396995.1. Taxonomy (NCBI): domain Eukaryota; kingdom Metazoa; phylum Chordata; class Aves; order Passeriformes; family Dicaeidae; genus Dicaeum; species Dicaeum eximium. Next base: position 204,524 of record VWZP01007825.1, on the reverse strand, counting down.
ATCACAGTTCTTTCAAAGCTGATTTTAGATTGTAATTTGCCTGGAATTGCTTCTTGAACAGTCCCTTGGCTTCCTATCTGCTGGTCCAGGTTGAATGAAAGGCACAGTTGCTGCTGATAAAATAAGCTTTCTCTTTTGAAAATGTGCCAACTTGTGTTCTCTGCCATCAGCAGGTGAGCCAAATAGTTCTTCTGAGGAGAGATGAATTTCCAGACAAATCAGCTATTTGAAGCCTCAGCATAATAATACAAAAACAAAACAAAACAAAAAAGTGCAAAAGAGAAAATAATGCTGTCTGTAGCATCCATAAAGACAAAAAAAAAAAAAGATAACAATTATATCATCATCCACCTAATTTGAACTGATGTGAAGAAAGCATGCAAGGGGATTTCAGGAAATTTCAAAACCACTAATGATACAGCTCAAATGTACAGAAAAGCGTTACCTTTTGATCCAGTGTAATTCTATCAACATATAGGTTGCAGGTGATACAACCTTCTGGGTCACAATCTAGATTGCCCACCAAAAACAAAAAAAAAATGCAGTTCAGAGAGCCAGATCGTGTTGTCTCTGCCCAGCTTCTGCCATTTGCTTCCCTGGAGAAGCTCCAGCCCAACTTGCTGCTTGTGGAAATGGCCCAAGCCAGATGGGAACAGAAGCATCTCCACAGGAGCAGGCATGGCAGGTGAGGCTGCAGGACCACTCTCTGGAGCAGGCTGCAGAGGGCTGGGTGAGATTCCACCTTCAGTGGAATGTTTGGCCTCTTTGCCAGAGTATTGCCCATGCAGCAGGCTTGGGAGAGCAAGGCATATCCCCAAACCTCCCAGAAGTCCTAAACAAACTTTCCTTTATTATAATTTTTTAGCTAAAGACTAATTTTAGTTTAGTGTTTTATGGAAGCAACTGAGAGGCAAATGCCTTTAATTCCCCATTGCTATCCTCCAGTAGCAGGCAGTCCCCTCGGGGCTGGAGGGACAGTCCCTGATTAAAAGCCTGGCAGGCAGCTGCTGGGTGGCCGAGTACCAGCACCCAGCCTGTGTCTGTGTCTGCGCCTCAGCCGCCACGCTGGTGGCAGAGATTAATCATCAGGCTGGTTTTCTTCTGCTGAAAAAAGTGTCCTTTCCCTTTTATTTTCTCTTGTTGAGGCACCGTTTCATTTCATTTCATTTCATTTCACTAAGGAATATGAAAATACTGTCTTGGACCCTACAGCATCAAGTGAGGGAAGAAAACCATCCCTGGTCAAAAATTCCCAATTAAAACTCTACACAGATGTAGGAATAGAAAGACCTTTTGATCTTAATAGTGTTATTTGGGAAAAGCTTTATCCTGGTGATTTTGGAAGCTTTCTGGCAGCCCCTTGCTGAGCAGAGCTGCAAAAAGCTCAGGACAGTATGGATCACACAGCACTGTGTTCTCTGTGTTCTCTGCCAGCCTGCCGGGCAGGAGTTGTTTTCCAATCCATACATCACGTACAGCGTGCTCCTGTATTCCCATGAAAGCTGGAGCATTTTGTCAGTAAAGCCTTATTCCACAGCAAAGTCAGCTGTACAACAAGAAAAGACAAATCTTGGAGGATAGCAGCATGGGAGAGGCTGAGCCATATCCATCCATGGGGCTGATGCAGCAGCAAGGGCTGTGAAAGACAGGAAGCCAGTCCAGTGCAGTGTTACTGGGAAAAAGCTGCTGGCAGGAAAAGCAGAAGAATAGAGACAGGATCAGCAGTTAGCTTGGTCCAGCTTTCTTGGCTCTGGCAAGCACATCCTCGATGTGCACTCAGATTCTTGGCAAACTCACGGTCCCTGAGGATTTTCTACAAAAGTCCTTGCAAAAGCATGATGCTATAATGTTTGTGAATGGCTGCTTTGACAGGTAATACTGACGTACTTCATTACAGAGAGAAAAGCCACTGTAAATGTGAGGAGTTATGTACTTGCCCAGGAAACTGTTCAGACAGGGGGAACTTTCTCAGACATTTCCTGTAGAAGCCACCAGAAGCAGAAAGTGTGACAGAATGGTAAAACCCATGTCATGCCTCACCTGGTAAAATTCAGATGCCCTCTGATCCAAGACCGAGGGTGACAACATAAACCAGTAGCTCCAGTTCACTGCGGTTTGCACGCTCCAGAGGCTTTTCTAATAGCAAAACCTATTTGAACTTTACCTGGCCAGCAACACTAGATGAGAACTGGTTGTATATTTCAGGCTGGAAACACATGCCCGGGTCTGTCAGCATACCTGACCCACCTGAATGTGGGGTCATTAGTCAGGAAGAGATGTTGGTATGACACAGATTCAGACTGCTGTGTATTTTTATGAATAATCAGGGGAAAGCAAAGATGTAAAGCTTATTCTATTTCATTACAGCAGCTAAGGCTACAAAGGCAATGACATCTCCAGAAGTTATTGTTTCCCATTGCTGCAGGTAACGTGCAGGATCTAGGGCTATTTGCACTGAAGATTTACAACCAGGACCTAAAGCTGTCATCTGCATTGAGAGGGGTTAGCTTGAATGGAATACAGAATAAATGAGCTAGTAGGAAAAAATAAAAAGGCATAAAGAATAGAGAGGGGAAAAATAAGTGAGTTGCTGAGCAAGGCTGATGACATTTCAATGAGCATAATCCTTTCTCAGACCACAAAAACATTTAGAGAGGAAATGTTACAATAAACCTCAGAGAGGCACTGATGAGAGACTGTAAATTCAATTCCAAATGTTTGAGAGGCTGTTAAGTGGACTAATATTAAGTGGGATTATAAGTGTAATGGCATATAATACAGCTTTTAAGCAACTAGGGAAGCATTATATGAACTGACAATAGTGATCTGTGGCTGTGGGACCTTAATAAATTTATGAGAGTTTATTACTAAATTTCATTTATTGCCATCATAGGAAATGCTCATGCATGAGAACTTTTACATGAATTGAGATAATTGATCATCTAGGGAGATGTCTCAATATATTTAAAGGAAAGTTTCAAATACAGATTTCAAATTAACAAGGAAAAAAGTTAAAATCTATTCAGGGGATACTGTTAGCAGGACAATGCCAAACTCCTTAGGCAAGAAATGTTTCCTGTCATATTTGATCTTGACTGCAAGAGAAGAAAAGTTTTGAATCAGCTCTCCCAGTACAGATACTCTCCCCAAAGACTCCACAGTCCCAATGAACAACACTGAAATCGATTCACTGGAGGTCTAAGTACCAGCTTGGGCTCTGGTTGTTCATGTGCAATAATTGCAGCCTCACATTCTGCAAGTTACTGCTGTGCTCTAAATCCAGGGAAAAAGCCACGAGGGTTTCCTCAACTTAAGTTGTTCAGGCTGGAAGGTGGCTCCAGGGCCGTCTTCTCCAGCATCTGCTCAGCTTTCCCCAAGGAGAAATGATATGGAGAGATGGGAACATGAATGTTTTGTGCCCTCAGGCTGAGCTGGGGGAGCACACATCCTCTCCCTGCACCACTGTAAGGCACTTGTGGATATGGTGTAGAGGCACCAATGGCCACAGCTGAGCCCCAGGAGCAGTGAGGGAAGGAAGGAGGGAGAGAAGGAAAGCAGAAGGTGTCAGAAAAAATTGTGAAAGGTAGAGGAAGGGGAAGTGTAAGGCATAAGAGAAAGAACAAAAAAAGAAGGGTTCTTACACATGGAATAGGGAGGATCAGAAATAAACTAAGAAATCAATCAAAGAGAAAATGTACTTGAGGAATGGACAAAGGACAAAGTAAAAATTAAGAAATAGAAAAAGGAAGTCAAGGACAGAAGTTGGGGCTGCAAATGCAATTACAGAAGTCTGGTGTCAGATCTCACTGAGCCTAAATTGGGTCTTTTTGTTTGAATAAGATTTTTTGATGGATTTTGTGGAGTTTTGTAGTAGTCCAAAGAGGTCCTCTTTCAGTACAATTTCAATGGTAGACTGAAAGTGTAGATGATGTCAAAACATCATGACCAGCAGATATGGAAAACTAAAGGAAGATAAGATTAAAAGACTGCAGGTTATACAGTGGGCACAATTAATTATGTGTTGGTGAAACCAGCCCTTGGCTAAGGTCCTGAGCAAGTAAGAAAGAAATCAAATCCTGTAGTCTGGAGCCACAAAACTCAGCTGAGACCTAAATGACACCAGTCCAGGATCCAGGGAGAGACAGTGACAGCTTCCCAGCTGAATCTCCATCTCTTTCACTGCTAACCTCACTCATCTTTACAACTTCCAAACCCTTAATATTGTTCCTTATTCACTCCTAGGTCTTAGTACATCAGTTTGCTTGGCCTTTTTTTCAGGCATTTTTATTTGAAAGCCTTAAAATAAATGTATGTTCCATGACCTTGACTGCTTGGTAAATGAATTTGTTAGAAGGCTTTCAGTAAATTAAACTGTTTAATGATGTGAGATAGTTTTCCATAGGATGGTGCAGAAATAGGCAATCACATCCAAGAAGCAGTGCTGATTTTTACTGCAGCAGAAGCACTGTCAAAACCCTGGAGAAAGCATCTGGTAAATTAACAGAATATTAAATACAACCAAAGAATATAAAGTCAAGAGACATCTCCTGTGTGGCCTTGGGAGTTTATTAAATGTGTTCATTTTTTAAAGGCAGATGCTGTCCTTTGGAGCCCCTCTGCTGTAGAAGCCTGGGAATGAGCTGGGAGCCGAAATCAAAAGAGTTTTCACGTGAGAGGGCATCTGCAAAGAGTGAGTGGTGAGAGAGCAGAGCTGTTTACACCTCCAGCACTTCAGAAGCAGGCAGTAAGACACTGCTGTTTTAAGCTAATATTTGTACTTGTCCAAGATGGTTTTTTGGTGATACATTCACAGTCAAAGAACTGTGTGTGTCATTGGTCATTGGTCCTGCACCATCAGGATGCAAACACAGGTCCATCTCCACTAAGCCACCTGTGGGACACACAGGCAGTGGGAAGGCAAATGAGGAAAAGGAGAAATCAGAGTCTGTCATGCTCATCAGCCATGATGACTGTCCCTCTGTACTTTCACTGCTGAGGACACACCTTGAGTGCTGTGTCCAGCTGTTGGCCCCTCACTTCAAGAGAGACGTTGGAGGGCAACAGGGCTAGCAAAGGTTCTAGAGAATAAGGAATAACCAACAGCTGAGGGGAACAGTAATGGGAACTGGGGCTGTTTAGCCTGCAGAAGGGGAGTCCTTAGCACTCTCTACAGCTGCCTGAAAGGAGGATGTAGCCAGGTGAGGGTCAGTCCCTTCTCAGGCAACAAGTGACAGGACAAGAGGACATAATCTCAAACTGCACCAGGGGTGGTTTAGGTTGGACATCAGAAAGGAATTTTTCACTGAAAGTGTGGTCAGCCATTGGTAGGGGTTGCCTAGGGAGGTGGTGGAATCACTGTTGCTGGAAGAGTTCCAGAAATGACTGGATGAAGCACGTAGTACTATGGTTTAGTTGACATGGTGGTGTTCTGTCAAAGGTTGGACCCAATGATACTGGAGGTCTTTTCCAACTGTAACGATGCTATGATTCTATGAACTGTTCTCTGTGTCTTTCCCTTTTCTTTTAATCTATGTCCCTTTCTAACCATTAGCCCACTAGAAAAAAAATAAATTGGAGTTATCTATCATTTGCCCACTTGTGTATGTGAAGTGTTGCAAGCCAGCAAAGTGATGTCTGAGCGCCACAGTGTGGGTTGAAGTCTGCTCTGTACACTGGATCTGCTCCTCTGACATCTCTTTGAAGTGCAGATGTAAACATCTTTGGTCATGTGTCATTAAGAGCCTGAGAGGTTTTGAATGAAGGCTGGGCAGCTCAGTGAACCAATATGTTTTTCATGAAACTGTGATTTAATTAAAAAAAAGTTAATAGGGCAGATTGTTGACATATTTTCTGTCTTATTTCCATGTACCTGTTAAGAATGGAGATCTAGGGTAAATAAGAAAAGAAGAGTAAATTCTCACTGGAGAATTACTAGCTTCAGCTCTAGTTTTGAAATTAATTTCTTGTCTCTCTTGCTCCAAAATGGGAGAGCAGAAACACTGTGTCTTATGTCCTATCCCTGGTGACAAGATTTATGCAGCTTTTGATCAGATTTCTCAGCACACAAAGCAGAGTCTGAGTCACTGAGATGTTCCTGTGGTGGCACCCTGGGAAGCTCAATGGATTAACTTAGCAATATTACAATTCTTGTTGCATACATGTCCCTCACCAAGCCCTAACCCATGGCAGCACCCCTTGCTACCCTCTCCTGTCTGGATGCAGGTGTGGAACAGGGACATAGTGCTAAGGAGAACAGGCTGGTTCCATCCCATTTCCTCCTGGGCTCCCAGCAGCACGTGGCCCAGCGTGCTCATCTCCCACTAGAAAATCAGCATGTATTATTTATATTCACTTAATCTGAAAGCATCCCTATTCTTCTTTCTCCTTGCACCCTGTTTCTCATGTCTTGAAATAGTAATTGGACCCAATTACCCCTTTGTCTCTGCTAGTCTGAAATCTTGTTTTCAGAATACACATACACACACTTGGGAGCTCAAGCCCTGTAGAAATAAGAAATCAGCTTTTATGAACTGATGTGCTTGTGGGAACATATGGTGGTGACTTTGAATCTCAGTATCAAAAGAACAGTGTTCTCCTGAGACTTCATTTGGAGTTCTATAAATACTTTGTGTTTTCATTTTAAAAAAACCCAGATTTTTGTATGTTTTCAAAATGAAATGAAACTTCTGGAGATCTCAAAATGTCTCCCTTCTGACAGAGAATCTAAGGTGAATGGAACATAATATACAAAACTAGTCCCAAGAGATAATGCAGAGAATATGACAAAGGAAAGAAGTTCATTCCTCTAGTAGAGATCAGATATCAAGGTCACAATGCACACATCTTTGCCAGAAAAGATCTTGCAGGGAGAAAGCTTCTTGCATCAAAGAGAATCCCTGAACTATAGTATGTGACTCTTGCTATCCACTCAGTTTTCATCTTTATTCCAATCTAAATAATTTTGAAGAGCAGAGATGCTGCTCTTAATAATTCTGAGGACCACAGGCAGCTCCAGGACTAAAAGACTGATGCACCTTGCACTGAAGAGTGAAAGCTGAATGAGCTCTGGATATATCCCTAAATCCTGTAATGAGTCATCAAGTATTAAATCTTTTTTGTTGTAGTTAAATAAATTGCCTAAGAAAAAAAAAAAGACATAGTTGAATGTTTTCAATAGAGATTGGATCTTGAAAAAAGAACAAAAAGGCTTTTTTCTTATAAAAAGGCTTTTTCTTATACAACTCTCAGTATAATTTTGAATGCAGGAGGAGCAGCACTGAAGACTCACTTGAACACCAAGCTCAGGAGGAACTGGAGCTTGGAGCTGCTGCCTCAGCCAGGAAAAAGCCCTCTTTTTTTGAAGGTGAAGGGGTTTCTGCTGAGGTGAATCTAGCAGGAGTCACGAAACACAGAATGTTTCATCAAAGCTTTGCCTGTGACGAGGAGAAGCCCTGGCTTTTTGTTGGTGCTGAGGTCAGGTGGGATGGATCATCCCAGCACATCTCAGCTCTTGTGAGTAGATACTGGAGGAGCTCAGAGTAGTGAATGCACCACTACCTCCAGCTCAGGAGTGTGCCAGAGAGCAAACCCAGGACAAGGGGGCAGCAACCATCATGGAATGGTCTCTCCCTCCACTGTCTCCCTCCAAAAAGGCTGGTATCACTACTCTCCATGGTCCCTAGTGCTGACAGTGAAATCTCAGCAAGAGTCTGTCTTGGCCCCTTCACTGACAGTCAGGAGTCAGGTTTAGGGCCTGTGGAAGAAATGGGACTTGCCTGACTCTAAGGGAGGGTCTGAATCCCCTTTCCTCCAAAAAGCTTCAAGTATTGGAAGGATCAACTTGAAGACAGCATACTGGTGTTGCCACAGAGCAGGGTCACTCAGAGGCTGGTTCATGCCTTCCTGCACCTACTGAGTTAGACAGTGAAGGAAATGGTGCCTTTTGGTACCACATGGTTCAGTGCCTTTCAGATTAAATCTTCATGAGCCAGAAAACACTTAGCTTGCTTTAATTAGAGCCTCATCTTTCAGTCAGAATTGTAGTTGTAGTTGCACCAGCTGATGGAACAGTTATAAAGAGATGCACTGTAAGACAACTGTCTTGAACAATACCATCTTACTTAAAAAACACCAAATAGTGTTGTTGAATGCAGTAATAATTTGATATTTGGGAGAATGCCTATTCCTCTCATCCTTTAAAACTAGCACAATGCCCCAGTTCAGCCCTGGAAGTGTTAGTGCAACTCAAGGGACCAAACAGTCAGGGGCAGCACAATCCAGTGCTTTGTGGCCAAGCACTCTGTCAGAATCACTTTGGCCAACACCAGATTTTATTGCTAAAAAGTAAGCATATCAAGACCTTGATAAGCAAGGAGACATAAGGATCAAACGAAAAGAAGATTTTCCGTAAGCAAAAAATTTTTACTGGGGCCATGAGGGCATTTTTTGTTTTAGCAGAGACTTTGTGTGAACATATGCTAGTTCTCTAATACTTTCTCTTTATAACTTTGATAAACACATAGAAGCTTCTGGCACTCCAGGGCAAACCATGAGGCCCAGTGAAGCTTAACACAATCTAAAATAATAGTCTGTTTGCTGGCCTAGCCACACCATGGTTACATTTATGAGGGTATCTTTACTGGTACCTGCCACACATGATTTAAAGTGCACTTGAGGAAGCCTCCTACTGTGACTTCTTCATTCTTTGAAAGCTACTGCAGAAAGGTTGGTAGGGCTGAATGATTGAAGTGATTTATAGTGCTTGTCTGTTGGGTGAATGATTAAACAGCACAAGTCTGGAGGAAGAAATAACACAAAAGGTTATTAATGTGCACTTAAGTTGGTAGAAATACCTCGTAAAATACATAGTACAGTTTGGGAAACAACCCTTAATGATGGATGATTACCAGTGATATTCAAAGACATCTCAATTGGTGTTATGTATTATAATCTAACTTCTTCTACCAATTGTAGCACTTGGTATTTTCCACTCTTTTTTTCCTTGTAGATCTGACATGTTCTGTACAGCAGAGCCTACAGCACCTAAGAATTCAACAACAGCTTTTGCTTCTTTTTCACATAGAGGATTTTAGGACAATTACCAGTCAATGTAAAATAATGTATCATTCCACACCTAGCTTTGTAATGAACTACAGAATGAAAGGCTCTGAAATTGCTGCAATTACCTGCAATTATCTGCATCTCCTAAAAGGGAATAATTAAAAAAAAAATTGCAGTAGATGATCTGAAAAAAAACGGAGAAGAAAATCACACTGAGCACCTGCTATGTTTGCAAGGCTGTAGTGTTACATCTAGTACAACAGGTGGAAAAACATGCCATGCATATGATTTGTGGTACAGACATTGCCAGAATTACCACCCAAAGTAAAAATATGATGTATAAGTGTTTCCCTTTTTTTCATTAAGGAATTTTGTATGATCAATTGCTTAAACTCTGATCCACGATGATGTCACTTCTGCTATTCAAGACTTAGGTATGTTGCATTTAAAAATTTCAAGGAACAGATCAGTGTAGAAGGTACTTCCTTTCATTCACCCACCAGACACTTGGCATAAAGTTAAACTAAATTTGCCTCATTTGAAACAGTAACAAAGAAGGAAAGGAGGGAAACACGGCCGTGCTACATTATACCTCAGGCAGTCCTGTGCGGTGCCTTTAGCTTCCAAGAGTGCATCGCTGTGAAGGGAAAAGTCAATTCAGATCTAGATTTGCAAGGAAGCCTCCCACAGTCTAAAAGAATCTCATGAAAATGACAGATAATGACAGCAGCAGGAGTAAAATCTAAATGGTCAAAGAACAGCTATTGTAATTTTTAAGTATAATCAGATTTAATCAGATCAGATTAAAAATGAAGAGGCTGGTCCATGTTTTATAAAAGCCAGCTAAAAATAAGACTAACTAAACTAAACCAAAAATAGAGCAGAGAACAAGAAAGGGTTTATTAAATAAAGAAGACAATAACCAAGGAGATCTCTAAATGAACAACAACAGGAAAACATTTCCAATTTCTTGGAGGTAGAAGAAAAGGTGCAACAAAGGGTGAGGGGAACAACTTATCTTCAGTCTGCTTCGTAGAATGGTTGTAAAGATGACTGAACAATGTTTAGTTTTTCTAAAGTACAACTGTCACAATACATAATGAAATACTTCTAAAGAGAAGATCTAAGATGGCATGAGCAGAAGAGAAAAGGCTGTAGGGACAATCAAAATTCAATCCCTTCCATTTGTGAAAACAGGGAACATTGACTGTTTCTGTGATCTGAACTGCAGGGACTGGAGCTTTATGCTGACATAGGAATTTTTCCACTGAGTCTGTAATGAGATGAAANAAAAGAAAAAAGAAAAAAAAGAAACACCGAGGAAATGCACCAAAATTAGTTATTGAATTTCAAATGCTGGTCACCAGCAGTGAGAGCCTTTCTTGAGAGAACATAGCGTCCTCTGACTGGAATAAAAATTACTCTTGTTCAGTAAAGTCCCTGCTTTGTACTGGACTTAACCACATCACAATCAAGACTTAAAAGGCAAAATACAGTCATCTGTGAGGATGGTTGAATGCAGAGCACAACTGCAAGACATGGTCTCTCACTGAGCTACCAAGAATATTTTAGAGCCCTTCTCTGTACTGAAAATGTGATTCTAATGTTATCTCTCTATTTTAAAACTATTAATACTTTGCCATTTACTACAAAGGCAAGTTTTTTTCATTTACTACATCAGGAACAATTGCTTGTTTCCTGCTATCAAGATTCCTGGTAATGTCCTTCATGCCAAATATCTGGTTAAGCTTGAATTATTTGTACATGGCAGTATTTTAGTATCTTAGTATTTTGTTAATATTAGTATTTTTATTAACAAAATTAGTATTTTGTTAAACTGGGAGTTGCTGTCCCATACTCTGATTAGTTTGAACTTTAAGGGTGAAACCTCAAACTCTATATCTAAAGGCAAAACTATTACAGAATGTAGTGTAGAAATTAACAAGATCTGAATCTGGAAGTGGATCCAATTTTGCCCACGTCACTGGCAAAAGAGTGAAGGATGTTATGCAACCAGCACAAAATGTATTCAGAACATAAAGATGTTTTGCAGAAGTGAAGCAATTTAAAATAGATTTAGATCTAAGCAAGCTTGTAATCAGGCTCCTAAGGCAAACCTTAATGTCTCCAGTTAAGTTGGTTCTAGTCTTTTATGGTGATGATGCAGTCTTCATTTCACAAGTGTGAAATCAGGCCAGTAAAAAGTGAGACATATTTATAGAAGATGAGTGATTACAAAAATTAGAAATTACCCTCCACAGAAAGAAATAAGAGTAAACTAAGAGAAAACAAGAAAGGTGCTAGAAGTCGCTACCAAAGACATTGGTCTGCTAACTTGATTGACATAGGATGAAATCAGATGTGGTGGGAGGAGAGAAGGGCTGGCTGGAAAAACTCTCAAGTTTAATAATATTTGGTGGTAACTTGGTGCAAGAATGTGCCCTGGTCACTCCTAAAGTTACTAACAGAGTCCCAATAGGCAATAGGCTTAAGAGGCTTATTAAAATTATAAGAAAAATTATTATACTCCTAAATTATAAGATTATGCCACACACACTGCCGCAGGAGTGCTGGAGGAGGAAATGCCTACACTTTATTTGTATTTTTAAAAGTCCTATGAGTGGATTAACCATTACAAGCATGCTGAGATGCTGAGAATGTACTTGCTTTCAAAAGTCACCCAAGCTGACTTTTCCCTCCGTTAAAATGAAAGGTTGCCTCTCATTTACACAATCACAGCCAAATAAATCTTCTATTGTCCGTTTCTCAATTTATACAAACCTGTTGTTTCAGAAATAATGTAAAATTCCTTGGGCACAATCCTGGGTCAATGGGTGGTTTTAAAGTTACCTGTAGGTCAGTGAAAGGACAGTGATTGAGACCAGAAGATGACTGGGAAGGTGTTGGCATGGAACCAGTATCATCAATGCAGTAGTGGGACCAGGAAATGAGTAAAGAAGGTTAATTTAGGTACTATTGAAGATAAATCAGCTCTTTCCTTGCCAACATTTAATGAAGAAATTTTTATTAGCTTAGCAAGAACCTGCTTGGTGTCACTTTCTGCACTGTCCTCACTGGTTTGGGGCGTGGGGAACACAGTTTGTTCTGCTACAGATTTCTATGGATCTGTAAAGAGAGCTTTATGTAAAATAAGAGAAGATAGATTAGACAGATAGACGTGGTTTTATTTCTCTCCTAGAAAATATAATCCTTGTGTTTCGATTCCTAAGCACTTAATTAGGATAAATGCTCCTCATTCAGCATTGATAAGACTTGGAAAGTAAGAAATATTTTCTGTAGCTTGAGAGTTTTGAGCTACAGGTATTTTATTTTGTTACAGAAATTTTAAATAGCATAAGCTAATCAAATTTAAACAGCAAAAGAAATTACTAATACTCTGAATGTTAGAAGACACATGGATATAAGCCAATAAATTGACTAAATAAATGTCTGGTGAATATTAGCTAAATATTTTTCCCCTTAGGAACATTGCTAAGCTTGATTTAATTTATTAATATAGTTTAGTAGATATTATTTCAATTATGAAAATACAGGAATATGAAGCAAGCAGGAGCTTCCTCTAGGTGATGCCTTGCTCATTTTGTTCCACGTTAGGCTTACAAAAATATGGCCATGCCTGTGTATGAAGGAAATGTAATTCAGCATACTGGAATTACTGCCAGCCTTATGCATGCCACCCAGGGGATTGGCCCAATCACCTTAACAGGATTATTCCTACTGGTTATAAGAGCTGAAACATTCTGCAGTGCACTTAATAACTCATTCAATGCACACTTAACATATTAAGCCTAATTAGTCAGCACTGTAAGATCAAGAAATACAGTCAAATTTGTTGCTGGCTTGACATAACACTGCATCACAGTCCTTGATTTCAGTCTGTTACAGAGATCTTCTCAGTGTATTTTCCTCTCAGTTCTGTGTGTTTCTGTTCCCTGTGGCTGAACACACACGTAGAAATTTTAAATTCTTGGATGAAAGGTACTCCTCAAATGCAGAGATAGACTCTCACAATATCCAACAAAAAAGTCAGCAACCCAGAGGAGTTTGATTCCTTCTCAACAGGTTTGAAACTGAAATAGTTGTCATGATAACCTCACCAATTCTCCAAATTATCCAGTTCTCTCCCTCCTCAAACACTGCTTAGAAACTTCAGCATGTGAGTCACCCTGCCTTTATTACAAGTATGCTGAGGCACACTGAAGAGATTTCATTAGAATTCTCTGCAGGCTGGAATAGATTATAATAAGATTACTGTCACCAGCAGAGCGAAAACTGCAAAGGTAGATAAGAAATTCTAAAGGTTGCTGGAGGTATAAGGGATGCTAGAAAAATAGGATTCTTTTGAAAGAAACAAACAAATCAAATCCCCTTAGGAAACTGATAACAGCAAAATTGCGGAAATGGTTGGAGAATTGCATGGTGGAAAGATTCCACATTTGCTAGAAATGCCAGTGGAAAAGAATTTGCGGATCATGTGAATTTAAAAAGGAAGACTTTGAGGTTAACTGCTTTGAACTTTAACTCTCAGAAAAAAATATAGCAGTCTCCCAAACATACATGACACCTTTTACAGAACAGCTGGTATAATATTCTGCTTAGAGCTGATGAAGCACCCTCCAGCTGGATCCAAAACTTGTCCCAGGTACAGGAGGAGAGGTTCTAGCACAAACCAGGTGACTCCAAGAGAAACCTAAAAGAAAGCACCATTTCTGCCTCACTTACATGCAGACTTGTTGATAAACAGTACAAAATAAATACTGACTTCCACCCCAGGTCAACCCCCACCTTCATTCCCTTGTAACATTTTGAAGGAGCCACACTCTTAGGACCCTTGTGTTCCCCTTAGAAGAAATGAATTCAAAACACAAACAAAGCTTTAAAGCCTTTCTTTGCTCTTTTTCTACTTTAACAGCAACAACTGGGAAATTTAACAGCAATTATGATGCAGGTCTGCTGAGAATTGCTGGTTGTCACAGCATGTAACATTTTCTTACTGTTTCATTTTAGCCTCTCATCTGACCACATCTGTCTGCTCTCTTCTGTCTGCCTTTATTTTTCTGCTCTTTGGGAGAGGAATCACTATTTTTTTCTGTCTTTCTGCTTACAAAGTGTCCTGCAACTCTGACTGAGCTGCCACCACGCTATAGCACAATAACAACAGTAAAGCATTTTCAGGGACCAAGAATAGGCAAAAATAGAAGATGGGGAAGACTTCCATCCATCCTTCTCCTTTGAGATGGGAGACTCAGCAGGAACACAAATCCCCCATGTTTGCTGATGGGACAACAATATGAGTGTGTGATTTGAGCTCCAACACACACTTTATTAAAAAGAATGTTCTTATTCAAGATTCTCTCCCAAAAGACACGTACATAACCCTATTTCGTCCCTCCCAACCTCTTTCCATAAAAAAAGTGAGATTTGTCAGACCTAACAAAAGGAACCCTCTATTCCTAGGAATGTTTTTATGCTGAGTGGTAAAGAGAAGTGGCAAAGACCAGGAAAGCCAGGAATGCACATGTTTAGTGCATTCTCTCTAGCAAGGTGCTGCTGCCAAGTCTACTTCCATAATAAAACACCCTCTCTTGTAACAAGTTATGAATATTATAAACATTGTTACAATGAGCAGTTCCCTGACTCTTATTTTTGAAACATAGGAAACACTTTATGTTCTGTATATTTGTGGCATTTGTCAAAGATTATATTGCTGTGACCAAAACTGTGTTAAAGACAGAAGCTTGGTCCTGCAGTATCCAGCCTGGCTAGTTGCAATGAATTTCTTAACAATTAGAGATATTCTAGTATATCAACACTCTAAGCATTAAATTAAAAAAAAAAAACAAAACAAACAAACCAAACAAAAGAAAAAAAAAAAAAAAAACCAAACCAAATAATGTAAAGGGTTCATACAGTTCTGACCTGCTTTCACAATACCTTCTCAGTGTTCTACATATAAACACAAGATGAGATTTAGTGCAAAACTTACCAATACAAAATTTTTGGAATTCAATCCTATCTCTGAATGCATACACTTTATGTCAAGAGTAACATATTTCATTCATTCATACACTCATCAACACCATTCCCATCCTTACAAACTTCACTTACATTTGAACTCTGGTAAAACAGAAGGCACAACTTGCATTGCTTTCTAATTGAAAAGCAAATCCTTGGCCTTGTTCTTTTTTTGTCACTGCAGCTCAAAATAGAGATTCCCCCAAAGCCATATGTTATTTCCTACAAACATGGCAATTTGAGTAAATCTGATTTAAGCTGTTATGTGAATACTTGTACCTATGGATGACATTTGATCTCTAAATGAAGGTGCAGGACAGAAAGATTGCTGAACAACAGGCAGGTTTTGGTGCAGATATCCTTTTCTTGAGCACGGGGTACAAATTTGGCTTTCACACATATTCACTTTCACATAAAAGTGCTTTTTAATCCTTAGTTGGACAGTGAAGGTATTCAAAGGGTCTTTTCTGCCTGCAGTGAATGTCACAGTTGTCAAGAACCTGCTTCATTGACTACAAGGGTAAGACTGGACTATCATTTGCACTTCTCCAGTCATTGCTGACACTTGTATAATATTATGATTGCAGTAGGTCTGTTTTAACCACAGCAGTTTAAGGAAAAAATGGTTTTTAACGACTGAAGCATTTGGCTAGATCTCCAGGGAACACACAAAGCAATTAGGAACTCTCATAATCCCATTTCTGCAGAATACTGCCTGTTGGATCCTCTGGTAAAAAGATGCTGCAGCTACACCAGGAGCATCCTTATGGAAATTGCTGCACATATTCAGTCTACATGGCCATTCAGTCCTCAGTCTCTCTTTTGGGACTGCCAAAGGCACTGATTACTGGGCTGTTTTGTTGTCTGGGTGCTTCTTCAGGAAAGCCAGGAATGCAACATATAAGAGTGCAAATAACATCATTGCTGTGCTCAACAGAGACAAAAAATGGCTATAATTCATTATAAAGGTAGGATTTGGTGCAGTGATTTGAAAAAAAATGTTCCATATTACTTTACCAGTTTTTTCACTCAGCCACTGCTGTGAAGTCCCAGGATGTTTCACTACTGAAGAATATTAGCTTTATAAATAAGATCCAAGACACAAAGTTTTTGAAAACAAGGGTTGGGTAATGATCAGAGCTTTCTAGCCCTCAAAAATTATCTTGTATTGTTGAATACACCTTTTTAAAGGAACATCATTTGAAAACATTCTGGTTTTGATATGTCAGCCATTGCTAAATATATAAATAGAGCTTTCTCTACTCCTAAAACCATCAACTTAACTGAGGTATGTAATTGCCACATGGCTTGGTTTACAGGCATTCATCCTATGCATTTGCATCTGTAGGACTGAACTGGTGTACTGCTTCCTAATCCTTAACTCATGGCTCACAAGAAGACCTTAGAAGAGGTTCAAAGTTCTTCCATCACAGACTTGGGAAAAATGGAGCTGAAATGGCAAATCACTGTATCTGTCCTCCAAGTGCAAGGCCAAATTAGCTGTGCATAAGACATTCCTGACAGATTGGCATTTGAAAACACCCATCATGGAGAACCTACACTAAGACAACTCCAGTTTTACTGTCTGTACTACCAGAAAGATTTTCCTCAAGAGTCAGCATACTCCTCACGTGCTCCTCTGTTACCATCCATAGTGTACCCACAGAAAAAGTCTGTTCCTCTCTCTATTCCAGCAATTGTTAAGTGTTTGACAGCCATTTCCATGCATCTCAAGTTCCAGTTACAGGTCCAAGACATATTCTGACTACTCTGCTGTTATGGGAAAGAAAAAGAGCTTTCTATCCCCTCTCTCTCTTTTTAGCACATCAATCATAAATTGATCCTATCCTTATCTTGGTATATGCAAATAATTTAGTCTCTTTTGTTTGTTCATTTCTTCCCTCACTCTCCTGAGCTTTGTGTTCACTAAACTGAAACATTGTAGGGAAAATGGGATATCCATCCATGGAAATATTAATGATTTGACCAGACAAGACCCCAAGTAACTTGTTCTAATAAAAAAGCCTTCTTTGAGCAGGCAGTTTGACCAGATGACCTTCAGATGTCCTTTTCAGACTAAACTATTCCATGATTAATATTTGTAGGTTGGAACATTTAGGATGAATGTCTAAATTAGCCTTTCCAAAAGTATCATCTGCTCCACATTAATTGCCAAGCAACAGCTTTCGTTTAACATCCTTCTCTTCTATCGATGATGGATGAATCATTATCTCATTGCAAGGGAAAGGTGTGACTCTTTAAAAAACCTAATACAGTGGCAGTTGTTTGCTGAACAAGTATGTCCTGAGGTTTAATTGAGTGAGGGAATTACACCTCCTTTTTCCTCATTTGAACCTGGTCACAAAGTCTCTGCTTTTGATTACCTATTCTGATTGATTGCCACTGGGTTTTTGCATTTCACATTTTAAACAAATTTTCCTTCCTCCTCACAGGGGCTACTCTGCTCAGAAATATTCATATTCTTAAGCATTCTCATTTACTGGTATCAGCATTAGCCAGCATGAGTTTTCTCCTCTCAACTTTGTGCTTTCCAGAGGCTAAGAACACAGCAGGAATGATGGCTCTTGATCTCCTGGGTGACTGAGTCACTGGTTCAACTAAATGAAACTCCATTAATTATGAAGGATTTAGCAATAAATAAATAAACTCTCATCTGTGAAAATTTGCTTTATCAGGTTTAACCATAACTAATTGCTTCTTTAGTAAGTGTTGGAATAAGTGAACAAATTTTTATGTTGCAGCAACTGTACTGGAGTGTCTTTTAAAGGAACAGCTTTTTATTGCTGATTGCAT
Organism: Dicaeum eximium; assembly: GCA_013396995.1. Lineage (NCBI taxonomy): Eukaryota > Metazoa > Chordata > Aves > Passeriformes > Dicaeidae > Dicaeum > Dicaeum eximium. The sequence continues at coordinate 186,614 of VWZP01007825.1, read as the reverse complement.
TTTAGGTGGGTGAGCATATAAATAAGAAACTTATTATCCATCTAGGAGCTCTTGTATCTTGCTCCTTAAACATAATTATTTTAGTTCAAAGTCTTCCCTTTACTTCCAGTAAACAATATAAATCAGGATTTCAATGCACAATCCACTCTTTTCCTACCCGTCACGGGCACCGCAATGCAACCAAGGTGAGCGTTCTGCCAAAAATCTGCACGCCTTGTCCATATTCATCCAGTTGGGACCAATCAACTTAGAAAATTAGATCAGGAGAGTCATGCCTCTAGAATAAAGTCCCATTCCTGAAATGCAAGGTTCAGTCTCACTGCAGATTGCTAGGGAAAAATACTAAGGTGTTTATGGTGTTTATTGTTAGAATGGATTGGTCACAAAATATTTAGTGCGCCCAGGGTATGCAACAAAATGTAGCGATTGCAATATTGTGAAGTGCTCTACAAACTCTTCCCTGCACTCTACTCTTTAGGCAGTAACCTCATCACGGCATTGTCCTGATGAATAAATCATTTCAATCACAGGACAACCATGAAGAATGTCTCTCTGCTCTGCTCTGCTCAGCACCATCTTTGACCACTACCTTTCTGAGTTTTCTGTGTGCTATTCACTAACTTTTTGTTCTAAGAGGTGATTAATCATGGAGAACCATATCTCTCGCTACTAAATTAGCATTAAGAAGCCATTCAATATCTCAAAGTACAATTAACATCCTTTCTGTCCTTCTCTCCATATATGTATCAACAGATCAAAATATTTATAATTTTTTATTTGCGATTTCTCTTATGCAAGAAATACTTTAAAAGATGTTAATTTTCCATTTCACTGAAGTTCCAGGAGTGAGAAGGTAATCTTACGCTGCTCAGTAGAGGATAGAGGTATTTTGAAAATATCTGCACTGGAAGTCTGTTTATCCCAACTTTTTCACTGTTTTCCCTTTCGGGGCCTTTCATGCAATCACCAAATATCTAAAAATTTTCCAACAAAAAAAGCGCCTTATGTTTTTTTGTTTTAATAAAATACAACTTTGGAAATATTTGTACAATTATCCACCTCTCAGAGCAAAGAATGCCAAAGCCATCAACAGTTTATAATCCATGTGTCATCCAGTCACAGATCTTCCTTTTTTCCCTTAGTGGGCAGAGTATGTCAAGAATAAGTAATTGGTCAGAGAGGAGGGAAGAAAAGTGCTGAATGATGCTGCAGGTTTCATGCTAGTCAAAACCCTGGCATCACATCATTATTTTTGGAGAGGGAGATGAAGATTACAGCCTTTTTGTGTGCAGGAGGGATGGTCATCTTGTCATGGAGGATGTCCTTGTGAACAGGAGGTGGTCCTGGAGCAGAGCACAGGACTCAAGGTACATTCTCAAATTCAGTGGCAGCGTCTCATCACCAGCCCTGGTATTCACATGAAGATCAAGTCCTCTTCTCAAGCTTCAAATATAACAGCTCACATTTGTTAATTAAATGGTTCTTCTCAGAGCTGCTAGATACCTCCTGCAGCAGGAACCTTGGAGAAGGTCATTTATTACTGATGTATTTTTAATAGAGCAACTGTCTCTGAGGAAATCATTGATCATTGCAGCTAATGACCAGAATATCATACAGTGTAATTAATAATTATATCAGCACCAGCTAGTCATTTGAAAAAGAGAATTTTTGACCTTTATGGGTTTTCTAATTCTATAATAATACCTACGATAGAGGCTGTACAAAGAAAAGCCAAGTTTTAGGGCTCAGAAGACATTTAATTAGAATCCACTTGGATACAAAGTAAAAAATGGCCACAGAACCATTATATGTAATCTGTCATTATTTCTGAGTGCAGCCACAGTTAGTGAAACTGCAAGATCCTACCCTCCATGTATAAAATGAATATGCATTTGCAAAGGAGGAAATTTGCATATATGGACTTTATTTGCAATATGTTCTTGTGCTGTTTCCTGTCTTATTTGGAGCCTTTAAATAATCTTTAAATATACCCCTGAGCAGACAAAAGAAAAAAGTACATGTCAGGCTGACATTGAGTCAAGCAAGAAAACAAAAGCAGGAGAAGAGAAGGATGCAAAACAACACACAAAAACCTGAGACCTCTTGGTTTCAACATAAAAGGACCTGAGTGGAACAAACACAGCTCCAAGACAATCTCATGCATTTATTGATCATGGAGTTAACTGGTGGGAAGGGCTAATTGGCTGATACTTCCTTTGAGCCTAGCAGTGAAGATTTAGAGAATGTAAAATTGAAATGTTTCAGATATACTGAGAAAAGGGAGCAGATCAGGGACAGTGTGACAGAGCAGAAGAAACTGGAGATATAAGCTTTGAGGAATGCAGAAGCTTAAAGCCCAGTAAAACAAAAAAAAGACATCACAGCAATGCACTAGAGAACAATGAAATATTACTTTGTACAAGCAACAGAAATAGCGTAAATCTGAGATAATTGCCAGCATGTTAAATAATCAAGAAAGAACAAACAAACCCTGCCTAACATGGACTACTTACAGTGGTAAACATCTCTGCATGTGGAACAACATTAGAACATAATGGATTTATTAACAGGTGTCTATTCTAAATTATAATAACCTTTATATGGTCTTGTTTGATTATTGGTCATACTTCCCAGATATGATTGAATTCCAGCAGAGCATTTTAAGAGTCAGATGTAAAGACTACACCAGGAGGGACCAGCAGGGTCTGTCTAGGGACATGACTTTTCTCCCACACTGCCACTGCTGAGGCTGTGCCCGTGGGTAGGCAGCAGCTCTACACTGGAAATTTAAGCAACACTTTTCACAGAATGCTTCTTCCAGGAACTCAAAAGTAAAAAATAACATCATGTAACAGAGCCTGCTAGCAAATGTTTCAGAGAAACAATAACCTTTGAGCCTGAGTATGGATGACCCTCTTTATTTTTCCTCCTTGCAAGGCAACATTTATCCAGCTGCCATAAGCAGCTGCCCCCATCTGTCTCTGAGGCTGCTCCCACCAGAACTAAAACGTGGCTGGATTCTACTGTGAAAGGAGACCCAAAGCTAGGACAAGACCAGGTGGAAAACATGGGAAAAACAGCTACTGGTTCCAGTTGTTTACAGCATCATGACAACTGTCCCTTACAGCTCCCATGAAGGCACGAAACAGTGCCCTGGCAGGAGGATCATTCTTTGGCATGTTTTCCCTCAGGATGCACGCACATCCCTTGCAGGCTGCCATGCAAAGCAGCTGCCTAGGGAAAGAGCCAGCTTTCCTACAAAGTAGACTTTAGAGCACGGGATCGTAGGTTCCTTTCACATCACTGCACTTCACATATTTAAAAGTAACAACAAAAAGAAGTGGTGAGAATGTGCACATTCTGTGAGAACCTTCTACTTTCCTTAAAGTTTTCTCTGTCCTGCTTCACCACCCCAAAATGCCCATTTGTACATGTGAAGACCAGAGGATGCCTATTTCTGTGAGCATAAGCCCTGAAAGGTTTAGCAGGAAGAGTGAGGAAGAGAAGACATGGATCATTAAGAAAAATCTCAAAGAACCACAATTATCTGTGGAAAAAATGGTAAATCACAAATAGAAAAGCAGTAATCAAACTAAAGGCTCCTACAAACACAGCCTCCTCCAACAGCGCAGAAAATCTGGCCAGGGAAAGATTTCAGTTATGAAATGCTTTATAAAGAGAGAAAGAAAAAAGAAATTGAATTAATCCCCTGCCCTGACAGGTCTTGACTTTTAATCACAGATTTGAAATGTATTTTCTGCTCCCCTGCTGTCTAGTTTTCTAGAATTAAATCTCTTTGTGTTGGTCACTGTCCCATCAAAGTGTCAACCATCACTGTCTCCCTCTTTGCCTGATTTTTGAGTCCCCAGCTGCAAGGTCTTACCTATCCTTGGGGACTGGTTTATTCAGCACAAAAGCAAAATGTGAAGGACTCTGCTGCAGTAAGCTTAAGTCTCTTGGAGGAGCAGGATTTTTCCTATCTGTTCTTAGAGACTTGCATCAATGTGAGATTTCTACTGTCCACTGTAGAAACTACTGCAGTGCAGGGTTTTGGCACTGTACCCAATTCTGTAGCTGTACAACTTGGACACTTCTGAGGAGGGGCCAAAAATAAAGTAAAATTGAAGTCATGGAGAGATATTGCAACCACTGTTCTCTCTCATAGTATCATCTCTTTGCTGGAAGGAGTGAGGAGTTGTTCAGAGAAGACCCAGAGCAGGGAACCTTGGGGAAACATTTACAAGATGACTGTCTCTGACAGCCCAAGGAAATTCTGACTGGAGCAGATGGTGCTGTGCTTGCCTTTGGTGCCTTTAAGCCAATCCTCCAAGGGCAATCACCCTTTCAAATGATTTTCACAACATGATCTGGACAAATACTTTTTCCCATTTTCCAGATAAGATACTCTGATAGACCAACAGAGAAGGGAAACTAACTTCTTACAAGCTTAGTCAGATACTGAGGGAAAGATAAGCCAGGCCTGTGAAGAAGAGGAATCTAAGTGAGCACAACAGTGACATCCAGAGGGCAGAGAGCAGTGAGCAAGATTTTACCAAATATAAATACGAAAATAAACACCAACACCACCACTGGAGGTGAGTATCAAGCCCACTTGATGGTAGGCTTCTCACCTCCCACAGATGCTGCTTTATCTGTGTACCTGAGCACCCAGGGAAGGCAAGGAATAGGGAACACTTCTTAGGCATAAACGACTGGCATATCCCTCCTTTTGTGGGGCAAATGAAGATGGATCTTCCTACAACAAATGGAACAGGAGTGCACATGAGGTGCAGCACCACACAAACTGCTCCATTCTGGAGTAGTCCCAGCCTCCTGAGGTGACTCAAGCACTGTTACTGGCCCAGGCAGGCTTGTCACCACAGCTCCAGGTGAACTTCCCCTGCTCTTTTCTCTGCCCCATTGGTATGCTGTGAGCTGTTTTTTTGCAGCTCTGGCTGACCAAAATGAATTTTTGGTTTCTCCCCATTGCAGGAGTGCTCTCTCTGTCTCCCAGTCCATTATGCCAGCCCACATCTTGCCTACTCCCCTTTCTCCCTCTCTTCCAAATCTGTGATTCAACATGCTTTAAAAAGTACAACACAAATATGTAGAGAAGCAGGTTGCTGGTTTCTGCAGTTTTCACCAGGGACATGGAACAGTAGGGAGCAGAAGATATGCTCGAAGCTAAAATTGTTTGCTCTAAGGAAACGCCAAGACCACAGGATTCCTATAATCATTTACATGACACATGGTGCTCTGGCCACTTTGGGAGCAGGGATTTCAGACTCCTCAAACATTAAGACAAAGAGTGCTGTAGGAGGGGTGGCTGTACAGTATCTGCTTGACCCATCCAGATCAAACTGGGATGGTGTTAGACCAGGATAGATTTACTGTACATGGCAGCAGGTGAAAAGGTTCTGCCCTCCTGCAAGGCAGGCTTGAGCAGGCTGGGTTTCACTTGTCTGCAGGCTTAGCAAAGCTTCTGTTTCTTCAGGCAGGAACAGAAATCCCAGAGGGGGAGATCATTATCCTATTTACTGAGTCACGATGATTCACTTAGCATTCAGCTTCCATCAGATACAGCAGCTCCTGGAGTTTAAACTAAATCGGTTTCCATCCTGCTGTTATTTCAGTTTCTCACTGGCTTATCCAGCTCCCCAGAAACTTCCACTTTCTGAGAGAAGAAAGTAGAAAGCAAGTCTGGGTGTTTATTTATTTATTGAAGATACATTTGGAGAAGCTTATTTTAAGTGTAAAGTACAAGGAGACTAGGCACAGGACACAGCACGCAGTATTGTTAAAATCTTCAAAAACTACTTGTCTTGTTTAGAAAACAGCTTTTATGCCATTGAATGAAATGTCCTAACCTACCATGAAAACAACTTCAATGAAAGACATCATGAAAAGTGCTCTTTTTTGAAAATTCAACCAAACTGTGGCATAGCCAATTACAAACAGGGTCTTCCTGCCAGGGGACCAAGCAGACAGCTGTGTCCAAGAGTTAGCAAAGGGCAATGGCACAGCTTCAGTGTGAATGCCAGGAGCAGCAGAGATGCACAGCAGCTGCAACCCTGACCAACTCTGTGGCAGTAACTTCACCGGGGGAGAAGAGGGTGTGAAGATTGACACCAAAGTGACACAGACAAGTTCTCCTCACGACTGACCTGGAACAAGAAATCATGCAAAAGAGAGGCTTCTTTTCTCCTCCAGTGCTACAGAAAAGCTGATGTTGTGCCCAGGATCAGAGGGAGCCTGAAGCAGAACCATCACTCTTCCCTCCACCCTGGAGATTGCCTCGTGCTCCATAAATTCTCAGTGGGCATCTGGATGCTGCTGTGCATGTCAGACAGACACAGGCATATTCAGAGAACATTACTTGCAAATGTTTAGGAGTATTTCTGCTTTCAGCTACATACCAAACCTCACCCTTTTTTAAGTCAACAAAGATTCAGACAGATTTCAATGGGACTTTGATTTCAGTCTGTAAGTCCACCTCTCCCCCATTCAAATTTGAAAGCATGGTTTGAGCTTGAAAACATGTGATAAATTATAATTTCTACTGAGAAAAAAGACATATCAGTTTAAAAGAAATAACATTATGTACAGCTGAGCTGTGTTCCAGTCATACTCCTTGAAACAGTGCTACTGTCCCAATTTGATATACTCTTTCAGTTCTCCTTGCATCTCCAAGAAAAGGTTTCCCAGGAGCCATTTAAAAATGAAACATTACAAGCCACAGGAACATGTCTCTGAAAAATCCTCCACAGAGAGTAGCATTAATTCCAGAAGGAGCAAGTTAGCACTGATAACATATTTCCAAAATACATTTTTGACAGCTCTAGCGGCTTGATCTATTTTTCATGGCAAAACAACAGCTTTAAAAAGTGACTTTAACCTTTGCTCATAACAGCTTGTACCTCATTGCTCCCCAAAGGCTACAGATCCTACAGGCTCCCAGGTTTCAGGACTAGGATTTAAGGTACTTGAATCCTCACAATGTCAGATTTGTGAATGATCCAGAAGCAAAAAGCTATGCCAGAGCCCCTTAAGGCAGAGTTGGGACCAAGAAAGTCACAAGATCAGCAACACCTCCAGCTCCCAGGTCTGTGGCAGTACTTTGAGGCACCATGTCCAGCTCCAACCTGGTGAAGCACAGCTTGCTGTGAAATCTCTTGTGAGGACTTTCAAGCACTCTGTGTGCTTGATGAGAAACAGAAGATGCACACCTTACCTCTAAATGAACCTAGTAGTTTCTTGGGCTGCTATATTTGTGCATTCCAAAGGGCCATTTTCCAAAATGTTCAAGGAAGTAGCACCTGGCACAATTTTTTTTTTTTTTTTACTTGGGATGTATCAGAACAAGTTATTTTCTTCAGCCAGTTTTAGTCCTGAATGTTCATTTTTTCCAGTGTTACCACTATAGTTTGTTTATACTAAGTCAGAAAATAAAATTTAGGGAGTGTAGAATCATTGCTTTTTGCTTGAGTAGGAAAGATTTGGGCACCTCTTGATATGGTGAAGTTTTCTGTAAAGGGCTACTGCCATGGCTAGTGAGTAGAAGAAGGAAGTAGTGGAATTATGTCCAGAAAAGGCTGAATTTATTATATGCTCTTTGCTTCATTCTTTGCAAGAAAGGGGAATACTAGCTAGACACTGACACACTGTTTAACATCTCTTTTCTCCATCTGGCCTGTATTCCCTCCCCTAATTACCTGAGGTGCTGGGTGGCATTCATCCAGGAGTGAAGACACCGAACACACTGAACAGTCTTTGGAGAGAAGAACTTTGGAGGATGGGAAAGGTCCTACAGCAATGGCTATGATGCTTGCTCTTCCCACCAAGATATAATAAATAAATGGAAAAATAGAAGCTCCTGTAAAATTACAGATTAGTCACCCTAATTGTGACAGGAGAAAGGCCAAGTTTGGATCTATTGAAACTACTACATGCTACTGACTCGAGTGATGAACTAGGCAACCACCTTCCAAAGAGGCCAACCCAAAATTTAAACCTGCTTTGGGGCATGGTTAAAATTCAGAGTGTTTCTCCCATTTATCAAGCTGAGTCTCAAGGCAACAAACCAGAACTGATTTCAAGAAGTGCAGAATAGCACACCACAGAGTGGGAGAGAAAGGGGAGGAGCTGTGCTCAGATGGAAGGGGAGGGCTCCACAGGTCTGCAGTGTTAGATTTGCTTTAGGTACATGAGAAGAAAAAGTAATTTACAAAATGAGGGAGGTAATTATTCCTCTGCTCAGCACTGGAGGGTCACAATCAATAACACGTCTACTCTTGGGAGAAATAGCACTTTAAAAAATGTGGGAAAAAGTCACAGTCCAAATTGGAGCAACATTAATGATCATAGGTTCAAAAATGTGATTTGTTAGGAAAAGATGAAAGAGCTGAATTTGTTTAATGTCCAGAGGAAAAGAAGAGGGGAACAAAACAACAGTCCCCAAACATAAAAAGGGATTTAATCAAGAGGGACAGCAATCAACAGATTATACTCTATGTCCACGTGGGAAAGAAAGGAATTTAGCTGAATTTCTCATTATAAAACACCACTAATTCTGTTAAAATAGGATGGGTGTCTGTCAGGGATTATACAGGTAAAGCTAATGGCACGTCAAAGCGGGGCAGCAGGCCCCCTGACATCTCCTTTGGAGATAGATTTCTTTTGATAGTATTATTTTATCTGTCCTCAGTCATTTCTTTAAGTGCCCACATTATAACTGCTAATAACAAAAGCAGAGCTCCCTTCCCTTTGAAACCACTTTTCTCCACTGTATTATTGTGCATAATGACCATATCATTAAGTGTCAGCAGGACTATAGGTTTTCTGTGTTTTTGTTTCCAAGCATTGAAGCAACAGACTTGGAGAGGATGAATGCAGCATAACTGTTGCTTCTGCTAATGAGGGAGAAGAAAAAGGTCAGGATCAATACAGAAGGAAAGTGCTCTACATGAAGTGTGAGGATAAAAGCAAATGTTAAAGAAAGAAATGTAGAAAACTAAAGTTCCTTAGCAACCCAGAGTGCCAATCACTACAGAGAAATACAGTAATATCAATAAAATACCAAGAGATACTTGTTTCTCTGAAACTGATGAAACTGTCTATCCATGCTTAACAGTTAGTGATTTTAGCTTCTTCACATTAAACACGTATTCATATTTTCTTGATTCCTCCATGAATTGAGGTGTTTACAGAGCTATGTCAAAACTATTTATCCTAATGAAGTTACAGTGAATATAACACAGAACAATCCTGCACCAGTTCCTGCAGCTCAGAGAATCTTGCACAATTTTTGCACTTCCTCCACCCTCGCTCAACGAATCTAAACAAAATTATTTGCTCCCCTCCAAAAATTTGTGACTTTTTGCTCTTGGATAGAGGAAACCTCATGTGCTTGGGAACAAAGCAGGGAAACACCAAACCTAGGCTGTTCTGAGCTGTGAAAAAACAAGCTTAGTGATGCTCTGCTATTGAAGAAAAAGGATGTTGAGTTGAGAGTGCTTTGGACAAGCTTTGGAAAAGGTTTTGAAAGGATTGTGTTAAGGAGTTCTAAAGAGAGGAAGATGGGTTGGAAGAAGGAGGGGAGCTACTGGGAAGATGGTGAGCCAGAGGGGAGCAAGGTAGGTCAGCAGGTCTGCCATGTCCTGTGGTACCAGGCAGTGAGGGATTGCTGGCAGCCAGGGTAGCAGACTCTCTCAATTTATCCCCCTACCAACACCCCATTTTTCTTGATAGCCAGAGTGAGGAGGTCAAGGTGGGAAAGGGAGCTGTCTTTGCCCCTCACTGACCTCACCAGGCACCTCACATTAAGAGTAACATGCAGTGGATTTACTATGAAGCCTGTGTAGACAGGAGTCCAATTTTGTGCTGTCAATGACGCTATAGAGAAATGGGCATTGGCCTTTAGTTCCATCCTAAAAGTTGGGGTTTTTTCAGCTTGATGCTGAAATAGACATTGTGGCTGTTTGGACCAAAATGCTGCATTTCATGTTGGTGTCATGTGCCTCTTCTGCAAAGCAGGTAAGGGTAGATGGAATCTGGAAAACCTAAAAAGAGCTGCACCGAAAGCTTAGCTGTCAGATGTCCCATCTTACACTTGTTAAAGTCAACAACAAACAAAAGTTTCAAATGTTTGCTCCTATATTTACAACTTTTTTCTTTACCTCTTGCAATTTTTTTGTCACAGAAAAGTCAAAAACATCTTGTATGGGATGTGTGTGTGTACTTTATATAAAGGGCGACTGTAAAAGAGGGTGATTTTTCATTTTCTCACATTAAAGAAGAAAAGCCCCACCATAAAATTTTATTAAAAGAGGTGTTTGAGCTCATCTGGTATTCCATCATCCTGACTCAAAACATTACTTGATAGAGCAGAACTAATTTTCACCAAAGGCAACCAGAAGGTAAAAGATCACAACAAAATACTGCCAGCTCTTCCCCACCCTACCATGCTTTCCCATGCAGGAGAACAGGAGTGTGAGTTCCTGACTCCTGCCCTTTGCAAGTGATGCGAGATGGAATAATATTCAGATCTGGCCACACCCCCTTCCCAGCTACTGTAAAAGATTAACCAAGCAGACCTTCAGGAGAAGCTGGTGCAGTTGCCTTTCCTCAGGAATTGCAGAGCATCATAGAGTGTTATCCAGTAACCTGTCTTCAATCCCAGAGCAGATAAAGGTGATGCAAAGATGATACAATTTCTGAGTATTCCAGGCACTTAGGATAGCAAAAATAAACAAGCAAACAAAAAAACCCTCTTTGTCTTGTCACAAAAGTGAAATTATTTTGTTTGCCAATCTATTTAACTCGTTACTATATCATATTTCAGCCTATGTGCTAGGTGAGTCACCATCATGTCTTGCCTATAATAAGGAAAAAGAGGTTGTTTACAAGAGCATCCAAGTGCCTCCTTGTATGAGCCAGGAACAAGGAGTTTTTTCCTTTAAAAAGCAGTAACATAATTCTTACACGACAGACTCTCCTTTCACTGGGAAAACGTTTTTGAACTTTAGCAAATGAAAAGTAACTCACATAATATATACCTTGGTATACACTGTCTATGTTCCTAAAACCTTGTAGTGCCAGGGCAAAAGGAGTTTTCAAAATCACCACCAAGGGTGATGTATCAGTATGGCTCAGGTGGAAGGGACTGACTACAGACCCAGAAACGAAAAAGGACAAGTCTGGGAAAAGATCCTTCTGTCACATTTAATAACTTGTGGGGCCATGAGCACAAGCCAAGGAACTCCTCCTGGTGTGGAGCTTCCTGCTTAGCCTGCCTGCTTGCTGTAAAGATGTCTAGTTTGTGTTTCACACATCACTGGCAGAATCAAGGAAGTACTTTCAAAGGAGCTAACAAACATAAAATTCATAAAGGTCCTACACTAATACATGGATCTGTAATTGTCAAGGACAGACCTTGCATTGTCTGATATGTCTGGGGCTCTGCTGCTCATCTTTCCTTCCCTGCACCAGCTATAACAAATACCATGGGAAACAAATGTCAGATACACAAGAGACTGCTGTTCTCTCTCAGAGAAGGGCATTAATGAATCTGATTTAAACACCTCTCGGAGAGCTTTAAGTCTTTCCGTTGTCTTTTTAACTGACATTCAAATAGTCACAACTCTATAATGCCTGGTAAACAAAATGATTGCAGCCATCTAAAATTAAAACTAATTTTTTGCAATGCCACAAGCAAAAATTTAGCTCCTCCTTTTTTAAGTTCATAGTCAAAGCTCAGTTTTTTCACAAATCCAGGATGCTCTCCCACAGAATGCCAGGAGAAAAATCTAATTTATTGACATTCCAGCAGCACATAACAGCATTTACATGGTAGTTAGATAGGTATGCAGCTATCAGAGAGAATGTTGTATATAAAGGTAGAAAGATTATAAATTTATATTTTTTTCTTTAATACAAAAAGGGGATCTGTCCATGTTTCTGGCATTCACATACACATGCAGTCCATATGATCCTGTGAGCTTAACTGACAAGGTGGCTTAAAAATGCAAGCCCAGCAACTTGCCTCTGCTGTGGAAGTGCATTTGGCCATAGCCATTTGAATACAATAACCAGCAACATTTGCAATTACAAGCACTCACAGACATAAAAGTAATCTCTATCATCTGCTGCACTTTAACTCAATTACAAAAACTGGTGGCTTCAGTTACTGAGTCATAACCTTTAAAACTCAGGAACTTTAAACAACAACTTTAACCCCAGAACCAAAGTAAAATACTGATCAGATAGGCCATGTCAACTGCAGCTTTGAGAAAAATCAGCAACCCTGGAATCTGAAAGCACGAGGGCCTTTTCTGATGAAAGCTCACGTGACATTTGCCATAAGAACCCAATGCCTGCAGGTCTTTGGAGGTCTGTAATCAAAACCAGCCCTCAGTGAGGTTGCACCTCATGAGGTGCAGCAGAATTGCCTCCATGCTATAGGAATTCAGAAGTACTCTTGTCTGGCTCCAAGGGGTGTGAATCTGACTCACCACAGTGAAATCACTTTTTTTTTACACATCTTCAATCCACCACTTAATATTGCTCGACTAAGTCTCCTGCCCCACCCCGTCTCTAGTGGCTTCTAGGAAACACATTTGGATGGGCAGGTAGGAATTCACTTTTCAGTGACAGAATTATCCCCAAATCTCTGAATTCAGTTATGTCAAAGGCAAGTTTTCAACCACCACTTTCCACGACCAAAATCACATTACAGAACTGTACAGTACAGCTTAAGGAAGTGCTGTCTGTCTGACTTTGATAGCACTGGATCTTTATCTAAGTTATCTTTTTGAGCCAGCTTGATGTACTGGTGTTGGCCATTTTTCATTGTATGAGCTGTCTGCTCTGCACTGCAGCACAAAGGTTCAGTGAGAGGGAGTATTTTGGGTGCCATGGCTCCTTGTTCACTTCACAGTGTGAGCAAGGATCGGCACAAGTGTTGGAGAGTAGGTTAGGAGCCCAAAGACTCAGTCTGTATTCTGCAAGCATCTCCTGCTCACAAACACAGGAAGGAAGGGAATACAGGCTGTCCTCAGGGAAGATCTCTACAACCCCTGGAAAGATCTAGGAAGAAAAATGTCATGTGAAATATCACCATCCCTGTCTGACATTTCAGGTGAGTCTCACAGGCAAACAGGAAATAATACTGCTACCCAAAACATAATTTTTAAATTGAAGGTGCCAGTTGCTGCAGCATTATCTGGGACCCACCTGTATCTCTCAAAAGACTGTTTGCAGCAGCTCCTTGACATTATCAATTTGTTTTATTTACTGCCTCCCAAAATGTCAGCTGCCTAACCTTTCCAGGCTGCTCTTACACAGCCTGATTTTGCAAAGCTCATTAAATATACCGAAGAGCAACAGTCCTGTGTAAACTTTGCAATCAAGCCAAGCTGCAAAGGGTTCAAACGTCTTGGTGTTCCATCTCAGCCTTTGGGTACGTCCCATTTCTGGATGCAGAGGTCTGCCCTGCTTGTCAAACCACGAGAAAAGGAGGGGTTTTTTTGCTTTTTAATGATATAGACAATGCTACTTACAGCTAGCTGATTTTCTTTACAAACATACTGCAATCATAAATATTCCCTGGCTACACAGGGAAACAGGTGCCAGCAAAAATCAGTTCAAGGCCCATGATTTGGTTTTCTGAATTTCCGAATCTCTGCCTATGGTTAGATTAATCCCCAGTAAGAATGTCTGGCACAATGAGCTGTTAATGGGTGTCTAGGAAATTGTGCGACTACCACTACATCATCAGACATGTTGGTATTAACAGCAGACAACATCAGATTACATTCCAGATAGTATGCATTATTAACTTTCTGAAGGAAAAAGACCATCATTAAGGTGAATTTTTCCAGTCCGATATCCTGTTTGGTTTTGGATTTTTTTAAAGGAAAAGTAGTAAACCAGGGTTTGGTGTTGTACCTCGCAAACTGACTAAAAATAAACAAAACCCCTCTTCCAACCAGTGAGTTTAATTACAAAAAAATTCTGTGTATTGTAACAGATATGGGAACATGATAATAAGAATTTGTTAATTAAGTCAATACAGGTGAGGTTTTGTTGGATTCCTCTCCATTCCTCCAAGCCTTGGAGTTGTTGCAGTTTTATTACCAGACATCTTAATGAATTTTAATAATATCTGTAATTACTAAGCCAGACTCATGGAGCTCTGTTTTATGAAATATCTTAATACAGCAAAAAATAACCCAATATCTCCTCTAACACTTCATAGCATTTGCATTGACATCAAGAAGGATCCATTCAGACTAAAATTCGGCAAATATAGTTGAGATAACAGCTACATCATGAACCACAGGGAAAAAAGAAATATAGACCCGTACTTGCTAATAAAAACTTCCATGGTATCATTAGAGGTAACCAAGATCATAACAGAAAATATTAGCATTTGAACATACTTACTACTTCTCTTTTGAAAAAAAACTTCCAGGAATGCAGATACACCTTAACCTCTTTCGGACATAAAATATCTTTGGAGAAAATAAAGCTCCTCTTAGAACACAGCAGGAGGCTCCTACTCTACACAGACAATTCTACAACAAAAGCCACATGGTAAATCACAGAGCTTAAAAGCACCTCTTCTTTAGGATACTCTGGAAGTATTAAGGTTTCAGTATTCTTCCCTATCCCCTTATGTTTTTTGCAAGTGAGAACAAAAAGTTGTTTATTGTGAGATCATGAATGTTCTTAAATAAGGCTCAGCAGGGAAATATTGTTCTGCCATAAGAGCTATGCGGGCTACTCAGCACAACAAGAGCTTGAAATTAGAGGATGTATGTTCCTGACCTGAACATGGGTTTGTTGCGTGATCTGAAGTAACGTGCTCCTTGCCTCATTTTTACAGAATCACAGAAAAGTATGTGCCAGTCCTTTGGATACCTTGCAGTTCAACCTCTTATTCAAAGCAAGACTACTTTCAATTGCTCAAAGTGCAGAACAAAAGGACAAGAAGCAACTCCTAAATTGCAGGAGGGGAAACCTCAAGGTAACCATTTTTGTTGTGGTGAGCTTCTTGAGCACAGGAAAAAAGTGCTCAGAGGGCTCTCAGGAATTCCTGCTGGGAAGCCTCAAAACTCAAATACACCAAGGCCTGCACAACCTGGTATAACTTTGAAACTACTCTTGCTTTATTCAAGGGGCCCTTTGCCAACAGACAGCAAGCACTGCATTTAGAATTTTCCCTTAGTTTCATTACCAAGAAGCCCAGCTAATGAACAGAGTTGCTTAAAGCTAATGAAACAGCAGTGCTTCATACAAGGCTGAAACAGATTTCCATCACTCATGTAATTAGCCTTACCCTGGAGTTTGTGCAAAACACTGATATTTAAACACAGTTTCTATGACTACCATCATTCTGCTCATTATCTCTGAAGGATTAGCCTGGGGATTCTCTTGAAAAGGTATTAAGAAGGGGAAATCATGATGGCATACTATTACTTGGGATGTGATGGGTGTTAGGAGTGCAGCAAATAATTTTTTTTCAGAACATGAATTTCAAGACCTCTCTCTATCTTGCTCAAGTATATTTGTGCTTTTGGCTCATGACTTGTCATTTACAAACCTGCAAAGAGCTTTCCAGACAGAAACCAGGGAGCAGAGCTCAGAGCTGCAGCCTAAAATGGTTCAACCTGTCTTCTCCTCCTCCAGCACAGAGAGAAAAGGTCAGCAAGCTCAAGACTCTACTTACAAAGAGCTTTAATTTCAGTAAGGTTGGGGAAGTGGGTGGAAGGGACAGAGGAGATTTCCTTTAAGAATTAGAGGAGCCCAAAGTAAGGAATTTATCGCTACAAATTTTGCTTTTATGTCTGCATCTGGGACAAGAAGGAGCTGGATCCAAAGCTCCAAGAGGATCATTCTCTGTAGAACCAATTGAAAAGGAGCTTCCTTCTCCCTAAGGAAACCATGGACTTCAAAGTGTATTTTCATTCCAAAAAGAGACTAGAAAGAAAATGTCTTTGAAACTGCCACAAGAAGAAATAATTTTGCTACAATGTCATTAAAAAGGCTTTTTGAGCACTTATATAATTTAGGTTCTGATACAAAATTTTAGAAAACAGAGCGTCGTCCAAACATCTGGAGAAATCCAAAGAATATCATAAGAAGCCACTTAGTGCTGTGTTTTCCCCTGATTTCTTGTTTTACAGCCATAGCACCAGACAGACCTTGAAAGAACTGGTGAGCACTGAGCTGAACCTCAATTCTGGGTCAAACCCTGGGCAAGTCTTTATTCTCTGCACAGCTGCGTTTGAGAGGTTCTGCTGTCTTGCATCAACAAAAAAGTCATGGAAAATGAATGATAAGCAACAAGGGCAAAATAATTCAAGGCACATTTTCAGGCTTACCAGCACAAATAGAAAGAATAACACCTTCTAGATGCTGCTCACTGTGTGCTCTTGTCTTAGGCTTTTGTCTTCTACTACCAGCTTTGTACAACGATGCTGGAATACCTGCAGGCTTTAAATGGCTCCCTGAAGTCTGAAAGAGAAAACTAATGGCAATTCAAAGTACTAATGAGAAACTTGGGATTACTTCTCTCCTGTTACAGGAGTAGAAATTCACAGGAGGCCAACTCCTATTAAACTAGCTGTAGCTGTTCTATGGCTTATTTTAAAGAGCCACAATAAAACCCACCAACCAAAAAACCAACACACTGCAAATTCCGGAATACTAGTTATCAAAAATTTTAAGACCAGTTGTATGGTTTTGGGAGTTTAGAAGTGCTGTAGGTACTTCATAGGGGTTTGGAATGTTCAGTTTTACCTTACATGATTCGGCATGTAACACAGCTTTGTAGCAGCTGCATTGGTATAATCACAGTGGTGCAGTAACACAACAGCTTTCAGAGCTTTTCAGAACACAGCCTTGTGGTTGAGACTGAAGCCACTTGGTTCCTGAGGGAAAAAAGTTCCCACTTGCTGTGTATGTCAAGGCATAAATTAATTCTTAGGAAAAGTCCCTTTCTTCTGGGTTGTTACCATACAAAGAAGAACAGAGTTTTCTTAAGTAAGGGAGCTCCCACCCTCCCAACACTGATAGAAAGATGCTGTCTGTAATGCAAGGCACCCAGTCTAACAAAGCAATATGCAAAACAAAGCCTTCATCTCAAAGTTCCAAAAACTTAGAGGAGTAGGTTTAGTTAAAGTTCAGCCATCTCTTAAATTTCCCCATGCCCAGACACAAAGTTGATGCTTACAGGAATTGTTTCTGGAGGCCCAGAGATGGCCCCCTCTGCTGCAGTCTCCTCAGCAGCCATGGGCAGAACAGCCATGCAGCAGCTGTAGCTGAGAGAACCTATAATCCATGGAAATCCATGGGAGACTGAGATCACACACTCCCAGCTTAATATTCAGTCCTACACTTTTTTGCTTTTATGCAGAAATAGTTTTCTTCCTCTTTACTTCCTGACAGCATTTAGTGCCATGGTCTGGTTGACATGGTGGTGTTATGTCATAGGTTGGGCTCGATTTCAGAGCTCTTTTCCAGCCTGATTCTGTGCTTATTTCCTTTTTTTTTTTTTTAATGTACCTTTAAGAGGCTTAAATCACTATAGTTCCCCCACAGCAGGGGTAATGAAACATATTAATCTGTCAAGCAATTTAAGACAAATGATGGATAGCAGATGAACCCAATATTTGTGTCACTGTTAAACATTTGGAGAGATACAATGTACCTCTGGTGGCAGGCTGCATCTCTAACAGGAAAACTTCAGCTTGCTAATTGCCACAAAGTACAAATTGGCTGCTGGTGTGTGCCTGGAGGCCCTGGGTGATAGACTGAATGAAGGTAATTTCTGTGTAATTGCTCAAAGAGATTTGGACTGAAATCCTTAACCACCGTATTAATGACAAAACAAGAATTCTGCTTTCTGTCTTTATTGGATCACCAGTTCTGTGCTGGATTTTGCCTGTCAGGGTTGGAAATGGCTCTTGGTTTGAGTTCTGTGGTGCAATACCTAGGCCATGCTTATGCCTAAATGGACCCTGCCCCTAGGAGAGGTGGAGAAGTTATAAACACAACAAAAACGCAGAGAGAAGAAGGAAACTCCATGTTCTTTTTGTGATGTTCCAGAAAATTCCTCTGTCCAGTGAAAGTGGAGGGAGGGAAATGACAGGCAGGAAAAACCCTTCAGGCCCCCACTTCTGGGGAGCAAGAGACAGATACAGGCTCTGTCAAATCCAGAAGCAAAAATGTCCTTTTGGTGAATGGATGATGCAGCTACAGCCAACATTGCTGTTAAATCCCCTCAGAGCTTTGCCCCAGCTCACAATGTGTGCACACACAACAGAAGGATGGGCACTCCAGCTGTTTGTTCTAGGGCTTGTTCTGGGTGTTGTGGAAAGGAACATTTTGGAAACAGAAACTTCTTCACAAGAGCAAAGTCTCCATTTGCCTTTCCAAATTCTTTCCTTTTTATAAAGCTGAGCCTTGAAGGAATGGTAAGCAGTATATAACCTGATCAAGGTCACAAATGTCCTAGCAGAACAGTATAGCTCAGTTCACAATGGATAAACAAAACTTGTGGATTTATAGGCACACCAGAAAATAGCCATCTAATTCCCTACCTTCCTTTCTTCCCCCTCGCTAACATATTGTTTGTGAAAAGATTTAGAGCCCAGGGGGTTTGTATTCTCCTGCAATGAAGTGGGGCTGTCTTAAGAAGCTTATAATCCAAGATGCTAACACCACCCATGATATTCCCTTGGATCTCCAGGGCCTAAACCACAACAGTACCTGAAAATGCACATCTCTCCTCACACTCCTGCTCTCTCCTTTACTCTGACAGCAGGCTATGCAACACCCATATATTTGTTTTCCAGTACCAATGCTATCACACTGAGAAGGTACTGTGAAATACTTCTTTTTAAGGAACATTTTGCTTTACAACAGACTGACCTTGGATAAAAAGATAACTTGTTTCCCAACACCTAAACCCAGCAATGACTCTTACAAATGCAACCTCCACACATGGCCCATCCAAAATGGCCATTTTTTCCTCATAAACAGAGAGACATTACTAGTGGCATATGAATCTTTATTCTGTATCAGAATACTCCAGGCAATGATAGTATGATGACAAAAAAGACCCTTTTAACCACAATTTTAACCATATTTTCTATATGTTAAAAAAAAAAAAAAAAAAAAAAGGGTCTGGTACATTTTTCTGTCTTTCAGGAAGACAGATTGTGGCAAATTGGAATCCCTTTGTGTAATACATTACTGAAAGTTGATTGATTAGTTCAAATACTGTATAGCTTAGTATTAATAACTGCAGTAATTATGTTTATATTGTGTATGGACATCTCCTGAATTCTCTGGGACAACAAAAAATAGGCTTCATCTTCTCTGGTATAAGCTTATTAGGTAAGATCAAGCATAATTCAGATTTAAACAACATTCACTGGTAACAGGAAACTAATCAGACAAAAGGGGACAAACATCCAAGTTTTTATATCCATTTCTTCTTGGTATGAAGGACAAGTCAGAGTTCAGCAAGCTTTCCCTTTCAGACATCTACTGGTCTCCCTTTTATCTGGGCTTCCCTGCTACTCCTTACAGGCCCAGCAGGGAAAGGTGGTACTGAATAGAAAGCCCCTCGTGTCACAAGGGATTTGTCCCCCTTGTAGCACCAGCAACACAGAGGCAGAAAATAGCAGAGGGACTAAACTCAAGACTGCAAGTGCATTTACTGAGGCTGAAAACAAGGTGCAGTGTTTGGGTGGCTAGTTGGAGATCTTGAAAGGAAAAAGTATTTAAGCATTCAGTGAGGTGACAGAAGAAAAATCAGATGTCTTCCTGTAGCTGGCATTACTCTAATCCTGTTTCAATAGCTTTACTTCCAGACACATGCACACTTCTGTACACCATTCCCCCAAAAATATACCAGTATTTCCACAAATAAGAAATATTATAAAGGGAACAGGGATTAAAAACAATTTTTTTTTAAGTTCTCCTATCCCAGAGAAAAAGATTGATTGTCATCACTTCGTTTCTCTGCTTTCTAAAAGTTTGTATTTCAAAGAATAAGCCAAAGAGAAAGAAGAGATTCCACAGTAACATCAGCTTAATTAAAACAATTGTTGACTATTTGTTTTCTCTCTCATCTCCACAGAAAGACTGGTACTGCTGTAGCAGTTGCATGGTGTGCATACTGAAGACAGGAGCTCTACTGAGCTCTCATTTCAAGTGAAAGAATATCTATGCATTTTTATGCTTGTTAGTGTAATGATAATTCAATGTTTTCATTGCAATAATGCTTGAGCAATCCCACTGAGATTCACTCTCCTATGCAATGTACAAACATGTTGACACGACCCCCAGAAGGGCTGGATGGTTGCCAGTCCCACCTTGCAGGCACAAACATGATTTAAAGGCTAAGGCTACAAGGTTTTTGACAAGACTTGTACACATGGCACTAGCACAAGCTCCTGAGCTAGGAAAGGTGAAATGAACAGGAACAAGCACTTTATCATGTTTTTCTGTTGTGCTCACACACAATGCAAACTCTGCAGCTCAAGTGAATATGGTTGAATAGGGAGCACACATTGATCCAGGCATGTTCCCAAAGCCCACTCAAGAGGATATCAGCACTATAATTTTGGCTAGGCACACCATCTACCCCGTGCTTGTTAGGTATTTAGGTGGCTCACAGGTAAAACAGGATTTTTCATTCATTGCAGTGTTGTGCCAGAAGACCTTTCAGAACTTCAAGTGATCAAAAATCTGTGGACACTGTGTATTTACACATGCTGACACACAGCTTTGTGTGCATGCATAAATAAATGCCTGTCTGTGCACACAAACATCCCCTTAATACCCTTCTATACCCAGAGAATTGAATTTAAGCTTTGACAGGTTAAAATAAAGCAGAAAACAGCCACAAAAATCCTCAGACAGGGAACAGTGGGGGAGTTGCCCAAATACTCTCATACCTTCTCCTGGGATGTGTGGGATGGTCCTGGATGGACCAAGACTGCTACATCTCAGTAAATCCCCAGTAAAGCTTCAGTAAGGCACAGGAAATCCAGATACCCCTCAATATCAAGTCCAAGGGACTTACAGGGTAGTGGAGACAAGCACCCCAAGACACAGGCCAGCGAGTCTGGCACAGCTACCTTGACTCTCAAGTAACACAATCATCAGCTGTGTCAAATCTGCACACCATTGCCAGATCTGCAAGCCATTGTGCCTCACCTTGTTTCAATTGAACAATTAAGTACTACTTTGCAGCACTTTGCTCTTAGTTCTGACCCTTCTGTTGCCAGATTAATTCATACTGACTAGAAAGAAATTTTGTGCTGTGAAGAAACCTATTAGAAAGCATATGTATTTACACAGAATAGCAATAGTAAAACAAACAAAAAATCACCTTTCTGGCAGCTGAAGAGCTGCACAGCATTATATAGGTGTGGTCTTGTACCATTTGGCTCAGCTGGAGAGAACAGGAGAAAACACCAGCCTGTTTCAGCGACCACGGCCTTCCTCTGCATTTAATGCTTATATTAGTTCCTGCCATATTCAGCAACACCTTTCAAGCTTCAGCTAGTGATGAAATTGCTGAACCTTGGAAAACTCACCTTTATTAGCTGAGATGGGCTGTGAGCAGTGGCAACAGTGGTTTTGCAAGCCATGGGCTGTCTCTGGTGTTAAAGAGGGAGAAATTGTTCTCCACCAGCACAGACCTGTGCCCTGGCTCTGCAGGTTTGGTGATGTAGGGTTTGCAAGGGGTGAAACGGGGGCAGGCATCCAGACATCTGAGCCCCAAAATCTCTTCTCCCTTCTCTGCAAACTGCCACAGGCAAGTCAGGGGCAGCTGGGCACAGCTCAGCTCCCCATTTGGTTCCTGGAATGACAGCTCCGTTGTCAGTCCCATTTCCAGTTTCCCCATCCACCGCTCTATCAATGGCAAGCTCAGCACAGTGGTCAGTGTTGGCAGCAAGACCAGCACAGGCTTCTGCAGGCTTGATGTGGCATAGACCCATGAGTCCAGAAGTTTGCTTTATCCAGAGACTTAAAAAAAGAATGAAGTCAGTCTCTCCCCCTCCAGCTTGACTGCAGCACTTCTAACAATATTTCTCACCTCTGCCTGAGTCCTTAAAATCACTTTCCTTGAAATAAAGGGGTACCTTTAACACTCTTCTCATTCTTCATGTTGAAATAATACTAGCAAGTGGTTTAGAAAACAAAATAGTTTAGAAAATAAAATGCACCCAGATTTAGTTGGGTTTTTTCAATAGAAAAACACCCACAACTTTCATCATGCACCATGGAAGTCAATGAAATATCTTCTGCTTCTTAGAACCCTTTTTAAGGTTAGAGTTTTACTTTGAGCAGGGAAAATCCTAATTTTGCTTCTGGGCCTCATCTACATTAGCTTTGGGTGGAAGAAGGCACACTTTATATCATTAGACATGACATACTCATTCTAACAAAATAAAACCATCAATACATTAGTCACCATATTTGCATTAGCTGGTCAGCCTATTCCATTTAGTAACACTCACTCTCTCCCTGTGGAGCTCCAGCTGGCCTCTGGCAGAGGAGGCTTGACAAGAACTGCTCTTGGTTTTTTTAGTGCCAGGTCTTTTACCAAGGGAACAGAAGAGACATCTGTTGAGGGCATCTAGACCAACTTGTTTTGCAATTCTTCACCTTTAAACTTGTTAGTAAAAAGTGATGATTCTTTAAAGCTGTTGGGTAGTCAGTAAAAAAGCATCATGTCTGAAATAATTCTAAAGGAAAAGGACAACATCTTGGAAGATAGCAATAAACATACTGTAGGCTCACTGCAAAGATAATCCAAATCTCATGTTCATTTAAATAGCATGTTTCCCATCATGTTGACAGTCACAGAGATAAAGGGAGGCAGAAGAGGTGCTACAGGACTTTTTAATGTTCCTGTCAGCCATGGAGTTTAATTTGATCTCTTTATTTATTTGCACCTGAAGAAAATTCAATTCTGTAATTTTCTGCCTTGCTCTGAGATGAATAAACTGTATTTTTCCCAGGGATGACAATCAAATGTTGATCACAGTGACAGGTGCCAGCCCTGGTAGTCTGTAGACAAATTAATTCCATTAAGATTGAATGATTTGCCATTGTGAAAATGCACCACTAATATTTAGATTCCAAGCATCTCCAGACACAGGCTTTTGGAGCAGTCATGAATATTATTGTGTAGCAGCCAGTAGGAATACCAGTTTCATCTGAACAAAGGTTCTTGTCAAAAACAAACTTAATGACACCCCTACAGAATTGATTTTGTTCATATGACAATCAAACATCATTTGTCAGGTGAGGAGTGCTCCTCCTTCATGTCAGTTCTTGCCTCCTGTCATCCCTGTGGTGACAGCCCATCCTTCCACATCTCCCCACATTAGCTGCCTGCTGCCCTCAGAGGTCCACATTAAGGAGACTCCAGCCCTGCACTGCCCACTGAATGGCCATAGCTGGAGTTCTACGGCACTTCCAGGTCTCTGTCCCTCTGCACCAGACACAGATGCAGGACAAGACAGCTGTGCAGCTGCTGCATGGCATGGGCATTCCCCACTGTGGCTCCTACAGCCCAGTGCTGGAAGGCAGAGGTGGCTGGTTCATCTTTCTGGCTGGTTTTATGGCCACATAGCTTAATCCACGTAGCTTAACAAATATAAAAAAGCTGTGCTGTTGCTCTTATCCAGCTGAATTTGACTCTGCATCATCTTTTAGCCTCTGCAGCATTATAGCTCTTTATTTTGAAAATGCATGGTGGAGGTGGACTCTAGAGTGGCCTGAACTTCCTGATGGTCCTGGAAAGCAAGGAAGGACTGCTTTGTTATAATCAGAGTACCAAATTATGGAAAACCTAGTGATGGTATGAAGTACAAAGGCCTGAACAACAGCCCCTGAGCAAAAGCTGACCTCCAGGTGAACCTTCCAACTACATGCTATATATCTACATTCACTCATTAACAAAGTACTGTTATATGTGTTCATTTATTGGCAAAACATGTATTTACCACTCCATAGCTGGAAACTGGATAAGGCCAGTATAGAATCAAAGACAACTCCCTTGGTTCCTCCTTGAGCCTTGGCCAGGGTTTGCAAAAATGCCAACAGAAGAATGAAATTAGAAATTATGTCAGCTTGTTTGTTTTACAGTATAAAAGCTGGGCTGCTCTCACAGCAAATTTGGGGGACCCTTGTGTCCTGCCAGGTGGATGCACCATAGGATGTCCCAGTTCCTGGGTTTGGTTCTCTTTGCTGAGACAGCTTCCCCCCCACAGCTAATGTTTGGATTTGGATGATGCCAAAGTATCAGGGTAACTGGTGATGTGTCTTTCTTAATCATTATGGGCATTCTTTTGTAGCAATGATTAGGTGCATTGCTTAGCTTATCTTTTTGTGATGCTTTGCGATTTTACATTATAGTAAATTATGCTATTCCTTAGGCTGGTGTCTGGGTCTGCTTCTCTGACTCTACCCACTGGCAAAATATGGTATCAGACTTCAGGTCTTAACTTATTAGACAGGGATACATGTTTATATAACTTAAAATTCCCAGAATGTTGTGGAGACCTAAAGAACAGCTGGGCTCAGAAAAGATACTGGCAAGTTTCTGATGGAAAAAAAAAAAATCCACTAACCTTTTCCCTCAGTTTGTTCTCCTTGAGAAATGTTTTGTCTTTTATCAGGAGAGTCAGACTATTCCACAAATCCCCAGCAAGTGCTCCATCAAACCTTCACCTTTGCTGCAGCTAATTATCTCACTCCAGCAGAGTTCTTATCAGGGACTGTGCATTTCTCTGCAAACAGGGAAAATAACATGCTGCTATTCCTCTGTGTGTCTCTGACAGCTCCAGCTCGGTCAATCTCACTGTATTCACAGATACTATCAGCAGTGATGGAAGAAAAATGTCCTGGGAGAAAAAAAATCCAAAGTGTTTCATCAGCATAACCATGTAAGATTTACACAAGAAATATTTTTCATTTTTTGATTGCACATTTTAATTTGTCAGATTAAGACTGTGCTGTGATGCCATGTAAATCTACTACACCATGCTCAGGAAAACCACACTACAGGGCTTCAGCATTTCACCAAAGCAGTCCCTGAGGAATGCCTGAAAAAAAATCACTTCCTTAAAACTATTTTCTTCTTCCAGTACATCTTCAATAATCTTAGCACTCAAACATTTCCAAGCCCTTCCAAAAAATACTTTAAAAGATTAATTTTTAATTAGCTTTCTAAAATACTTCCCTATTACAACACATAAAGTGCTGTAACTTGCAAAGGAGCCTTGTAGACAAGCTGTATTTCTTTTTATGGGCTGCAACTTATGCAGTTAATTAAACACTGCTGAACTCATTCTCCTCATTGTAAAGCTCTATAACCTATTAAAACATTTTCCTCTGGTGCACACACGCTGCACCCATATAACTACTCTGCACACCACTGACTTTTAACTAAACTATACAAGAATTGTTTTTACACTCATCAAGTGAGCCACTTAAAAAATCCAGTAAGTCTCGGGACTGGGAAGGTGAAGAGCATCTGCACACTGAGAGCACGAAAAGGCCACGTCTGATTTCTCACTTCTCTTCCCACAGCCGTAGGGACAGCCCAGAGTGCCCCAAAGGTCTGGGGCTGGGGGCAGGGGGCTGCAGGGAGGGGACGGGCTGGGCTTGTCCCTGCCAGGTGAGCTGCAGGAGGAGCAGGGCTCAAAGAACATGGAGTGACTCATCCCTGCAACAGGCACAGCAAGTCGGTGCCACCACGGCTCCTGCAGAAACAAGGCTCAGAAATACTCTCCCAAAAGAAAAGGAATTGCTGCAAGTCCAGTAATGGAAAGGCTCTTTTAATGTTTCATTGCTATGTGTTTGTGTCTAAGTTCAGTCAGATGTGACAGATTCCTTAGCTGGGTATCGGATTCACGGCAAGAGCAGATGGCTGAAGGGATGAGCTTTCTTGTGGGAAAGGTTGTCAGGCTGTTGGCTCCTACAGCAGAGAATGAAAACACCCAAGGAGAAGCACCTGTGATAAAGGAAACTGAAAAACAGAGTTACCGCACAGCAAAGAACTTCAGAAGATTCCTCACAAAGCCAATTTCTTGGAATTGGGAAATAAAAATGTGTGGAAGACATGGGAGAGTGACTATCTCCAGCATTTGGGAAATAACAGAAAGAAATTAATAACTTTTCACATTTTGTAACCCCATGCAGTGAGGACCATCCAGCAAATGCTGTAATTCTGTACAGCAGGAGGCAGCACAAGTGGCAGGGCAGACTTCTATGATGGGACCCTGTCTGCAAGAGCTGAAACATCCAAACTAACTCTTTCACAAGAAGCAAATTACATCCAAACATGCTTCTGTTCTAAGAAAAATAGAATTTAGAGGCAAAATTGGAAAAAAATGAGACTGGATATGAAGGATTCAATTTTCTTTTATGGGAATGATTTAATTTTGAATTGAGAAAACAAATCACAGCTAAAAGTCTGTAAAATCTGGGAATAAAGAGCTAGGATCAGATCTATTTATTTTTTAAGGGTGCTTAGTTCTGGATTTCATTTAGAGAATACATACAATAAAGGAATAAAAAAACTTCATACCTAAAATTAATTCATAGATATCATTGTTGGGACAGGCAGATTTTTAGTGTTCCACTGCCCAGTTACCAGAAATATCTGCTGTTAATAACTGTACAAATATTTTTATGAAGTTTACTGACTGAATTAAAAAACAAACTGAATTTACAAGTTGTAGCAGGGAGAAGTGTAGTAAGCAATTGATGTAAATATTTAGGACAGGAAATATTTGGTAATACAATTGCATCCCACTAGCAGGACATTCATATCATTATGGTTGAAGCTAAATATTTTAAATAATTTTTAATTATTCTGGCCCATTTCCCTAGATAAGAAGAGTTCAGTATGTACCTCCAATATGCCTCATGGCAGCAAATACTGTTACAGAGTACTCTGTGAGTTAAAATTTCTTCCCGGTACATTTTTTCCCCCTAGAACATGGTACCACAGCTTCCTAAAGGAATACAGGGCAAAGTATCCATTGACAGCATCCTGGGAGGACAAGAGCAGATCAGAATGAAAGGCTACAGAAAGGATTCCACAAAAGGCTTCAACAAAAAGAGCTGAAATTAAAGAGATAACTTGAAGGTCACCTAAATAAAATCATTAGGAGAAGGAGTGAAAACAATACAACTGACACAGGCATCCAGGCACGGTGAATTCTGGAGGAACATCCACACTGGCTTTGTCATCCTCTGCTCATCTCTGTGTCTTTGTTCAGAGAGAAGGAGCTGGAATGTCCTCCTAAGAAGGGATTTTCCTGCTTTAAAAGCCTTAAAATGAAGCTATTGTCTTTGCATGACTTGTTTACACCAAAAGACAGAGCAAGTTTTCTACAAACACCTCAGAAGGCAACATAAGGCACGGTATGTGTGCAAGAAAATGATGAACTGTGGCTGTGGGTGACATATGCCCCCAGAATTCTTGCTGAAATAGAGTGTTACTGGACACAGGCACATTTGGTTCTGGAGAATGAAGGAGACCAGTTCTGGCAAAAACTGGCAGTGACAATCCTGCTGCATAGAGAAGGATTACACCTTAAGAAAACTGGTCTTTTTCAGCTGTAGCTGAATGGTTTGTGCCCTGTACAAACTGCAACATTAGCTGCTGATGGCAGACATGCTCCTAAGAGCACCCCATCAATCAGCTCTCGAGAACCATAGGAAAAATAACTAAGGCATGCACTGCCCGTGTATGAGAATTAACTTGTGAGAAAGGACATAGAATGTATTAACAGAAGCAAAAATAAAAGATGAGATAATTGCAGAAAGTAATTATAACTTATTTTCTTGGGTGGCTGTAGAATTTTGGCTGCATTACCAATTCAAATCACCATGGCTTTCTCTAATTGCTGGCTTGCTATTTAAGGGTGAGAAAAAAGTGCTGCCAGAGGCACTACAGGCTGACCTGCTTCTAAAAACACATGGAGGTAACAGTGGTAGGCAAAACACAAAGGAAAAAATATGTGGTCTACTGCACTGCCAAGTACTCTGTTTTCTCTGTCAACCTATGGGAAACTTCAGCATTGGAAAAAAAATACAAGGCTAGGATCATGATCTACCTGAAGTACCTGTGTTGTCTTCCTTCTAGAAACGAGGATGCAGAAGAAGAATCTTTTTTCAATATCTACACAAAATTAAGCAAATCTGAAAATCTTAGAAAATACTGAAAATCAACAACAATAAAAAGAGGGGGGAAAATGCCCCTTTGAGAATTGCCAGGAAATACAGGGTACCTGCAAGGTGTAACAAGTACTGATAAGCATCACACATAGCTGGGTTTTGATACACAATAGTTAGAACATGATAATTTTCTGTTGGTAGAGTGGAAAAGAAGTAAAGAATAGCAACCGTTGCTTCAAGAGAATCTAAATATTATAAGACAAACCAGTGATCCAAACCAGTTATGCCAGGAGATGAAGGCATTGAAAGAAAGGAAAAAGGTGGTCTGAGCACTTTCCCCCTCTTTCCTTGTAAAGTTTCTTCTCTTCTGTATACTTTATTTAAGTCTCCTCCCTGAACCTTTCTCACAAAGTCACATAAAAGAAGTTGAAATAAATGCATATCTCTTATGTTCCAGATGGAGGCTTCAGCAAAATGACACCTTTCTCCTTGACTAAAGAGAAAAACTTTCAACAAAAGAAATTTAGGAAAATGATGAAATTTTTGAAAGAGGACAATTCTGCCATTTTCACCTCTCTTTTTGGTACTTTAAACAAAAATACTTTTGATTTAATATTCCTGCGCATATTTAAAATCCCTTTATTACCCTTAAGCCTAGGACTGCTTCTCTTTCAATCAAAGGGAAGCTAATTGAAAAACTGAGATAATTACATCTCGTGGCATCTCCTCAAGTCATTGTTAATCTCTGGAGCCAAGGCTAAAGGAACTTGTTTAGGAGATTCCCCCCTGTAGCACACCCTTCTCTGCTGAGCTTTGCCTCTTGCTCCCTGGCTTTGCTGTCACCACCATTACACACACACACAGCAGCAGTGAGATGCTTTCCCTACAATTGAGGATGAGCAGAATTGCGCAGGGAATCGCACTTTTAACCTGTGAACGTCCTGGGGAAGAATTAGGGATGAGGTTTAGGTTGACAAAGCGCGTGGCAGAGTCTGCCCGGAGACCAGCGCTCAGAACAACGACGCTTTCCCTCCGAGCAACGCCATGGTTTGTACCCGCGGCCTGCCCACGTGTGGATGAACACCAAGCCTCCCTCCCTCCCTCCCTCTCCCGGACGTTTTCCCGCTCTTTTCCCAGCCCGGCCGGGTCCCGCGGTGCCCCCGGAGCGGCGCGCGCTGGCGACATCTGGTGGCAGCGCGCGCGAACAGCAGCCGGGCCGCCCGGCCCCGGACGCCGCGCCCGAATTCCCGCCCGGAAAAGAATTCGCCCTCCTCTCTTGAGCTCAACTTCTGCTCTGGCGGGAGACCAAATACCACAAATTCGAACCCAAACCTAGCATCTCGCAGTGCTAAGCTCCTCCAGACAGCAAGCGACACTCCAATAGACTGCGATTCCTCGCTTTCTCTCCTCTTCTGTAGCAGGACTTGCCGCTGACAATCTTATAAAAGTACAAGCAATCTGCTATATCACAAGTATTCTTAAAATAGAGAAAAATAGTCTGCACGTCGTCAACAAGCTTTTTTTTTTTTTCCCTGAAATTATGCTACTTGCAGGTACTTCCACCTTTTGCCTATAGCAACAGATTTAAGTGAGCCAAGCCTCTTTTGATGAGAAGTAATAAGCGTAATCTATTAAACTCATCATTTGAACGGGTCCCAGGGGATGTTTGGCTTTT
>VWZP01007825.1:105681-156689 GCA_013396995.1 Dicaeum eximium | reverse complement strand
TTTTTTTTTTTTTTTTTGACTTAACACCTGAGGAAAGAATCTATACAGTTTACTTGCTCTGCTAGTCCTTTGTCTTGCAGTGTCTCCCCACTTGCTTGCTTCCAGAGAAGAGAGGACTTCCCAACCAAACTGGCAGACTAAAACAAAACTGCCAGATGCTGCCAGGAAAACTGTCTCATTTAGCTTTGACAGGAGGCATGTAAGGCTGGTAGAGTAAATGGTTTATATTGCTTTATATAGAGTAATCAGTCTATATCTCAGGATTCAAGTCCCAATTTTGTTTTTACATCTACACAGCTCTACCAAAACTGCCAAGTTTTTAACCTTAATTATTTGTCTCATATTCCCAGAGCTCGAGCACAGGACTGGAGCTTCAAGGAAACTAGAGATTCTTATGCAGCTACAAAAGCCACTTAAAGTCACTTTAAAAACTTTTTTAGAGCTGCAAGGCTACTCTTGGAGCAATTCTATGGTTTTTTTTTTTTTTTAAATTTTAGAAAAAAAAATCTTCAATTCCTTGAGATGGAGTTCAAAGATATTCTAAATAAGAACTTCCATGCCAATTCATCCCCAGAAGCATTTATGCAACATGCATTTAGGGTCTGGTATCTTACACTTTAGTGAACTTCTCAAGAGAATTATTTGTACAGAGGCACTTTGATGAAGCTTAAAAAGGTAATTAAAGCAGCACATCAGGAAAATTGGGCCTCTCCTCTTTCCTGAAGCCTTAGACATACTGCTCAAAAACAAGGTTAGTAGCAATATACATCCACCATGGCGACACAACACAGTTCCCCTTAGTCACAATCCAGGGAAAGAAGCTGGACTCCCCTCCCAGGCTTGTGTGTGACCCCTTTTTCCCTCTGCTCCAGAGACAGACTCCCAGGTCCCCTATGGCAGCACCACCCCATGAGCCATCCCTTTCTGCACAGTCAGTGTGTGGCCTTCCAGCTCCTGGTCTAGATTGTTAGGGCTTCACCCCCACCATGGGATCTCCATCCAGTCAACCTTCGTTTCTTGTCCAGCCAATTTGTTTGTAGCACCTCCCAGAATTAATCCTGCAGAATTTCTCTTCTTTGGTCATCCTTCAACCTCCCCTCAAACCACAAGCTTACTAGTTCAGGGAGCTGTGATTGCAGCGCAGGAAGGTCAAATATAGAGCCCCCAGGAAATCCTACAATACCACACTGAAGAAGCAGGAAGACACCTCTGTGTGCTTTAAATGACAAATGAAAAAAAACATTTTTCAGTCAATGGGTTCTCCTATGTTTGTAATGGAATTCTATCCTCCTTAATTATGCCACTTGCAAATGAGAGTTAATGAATAATTCTGCTGGATTGCTGTATACAGATCATCATGCCTATTAATCATGCTCAGTGAAGGAATACTGATTTTCTTTATCCGCTTTTGGTTTTGCTACATCATTGCACGCAATTCTTAATAGATTATTTTCTTGTCAGGATTTCTACCTGAGAGTCCAATTCTCCAGTTAATTAACTGAAGCATAAGGTTCAGTATTCTACAATCCTTACTTTTCCAGGGGCAAAGACAACTTTTTTCCTCAGCTGATGTTGCCATTCCCAACATCATCACTATGAGCACCAGAGGAATTTGGCATTGGGCACATTCCACGATTAATGGAGGAATAAGGAGTCTAACTGGCTTTGAGAATTGAATGGGTTAAAGTTCAATTTTCCCTCTAATCAGCAGGGGCAAACAGGTCTTGAATATTTATATTTGAGTAGAAAGCAAATTCTGTTGCTATCCTCACTATTGGAATGGGGCAGGGGGGAGGAGGCAGGAATTGCTTCTATTTGTTGCCTTGGGTACCAAAAGATGTTGTTTTTCTGTTGTTTTTCTTCCCCACAGCAAAATCCCAGCACTTCCACATCCCAGCAACTGCAGTTGTCATAATTTGGACAATCTCCAAGGTTCACCAAGTACAGTAGATTTGTCTTGATTTCCTCTTTAATCTCCCAGCAAGTTAATCTTCTGCATGAAGTACCAGTGGGCGAACTTCATCTCTGTTAGTAGCTGGTTTTAAGTTCATGGCTTTGTAAGATACCACTTTTCACTTATTATTTCTCAACCACATGATTCAAATTACATCTGAAAGTTGATTACAGTAGGTCTTAAGAAAACCAGCATCCTTGTCCATCAAAATGAGCATATCCAGCATACCAAGGAATAAGCAATTGAAACATCATTTAATAGAGAAAATCTTAGGCTTCCAGGACTCCTCCCAAAGGCATTTATAACATTGTATAAAATCCTATGAGCAATACAAGGCTGAGGGCACAGAGGAACAACAGCAGTTCTTGCTGAAATGTAATTGGTTGTACCCTGCAATACAATGGCTCAGCTATCAACTCTCTAAAGTAATTCAGATAAAAAAGAAGTATCTTCTTCTGTAACCACTACAGAACTAAAAGTATGTTGAAGTCTGGCCAGGATTTGAGTGCTTGTTTCTAGCCTTAAGAAAAGGGTGAGGTTAAGAAATTGTTTTTCAGCATTCTACCCTAAGTATGTTCTCTTGGGGTAGATTCCTCTTTGGAATGACACTGTCCTCAGTGAAAAGACTCAGAGCTTTTGCCATCTATCCATTTCAAGCTTTTGTATCATGAACTTGACTTCAAAATCAGTATCCAAAAATACGAAAATCACTTTTAATGTAAAAAATCCATGAAGATACAAAAAACTGAGGTAAATACCAGGTGTACCTTTAAGACTCCCCTTCCTTTATAAAGAGGCTTACAAATTCTCAGTGATGGGAAATTGTTGGGATATCAGAGACAAACCAAGGATAAACTGGCTATCAAACACCTACTTTGACAAAAATTTTGGCTTTGACAGTTTTGCTTTTCTTTTGTCGAAAAAGTATCATTGAAAAATCCTAACCCCCCCTGCTTCTAAATGCAAACAATGTATCAATGACACAAAAGGAGCTGTCTGGGACTGCCCCAAGTTTGTGTACAAACACAGCAGCAGGTTACAGCCACAGGAACACAGAAGGCTGCATGATCAAAAAAGTAAAGGTAAACAAAAGGGTGACTATTAATCAGTAGAGACTTTGCAGAAAACACCTCCTCAGCTCCTGTAGGTGGTTAGCTTTAAGGGCAGAGAACTGCATTTCGGCTTGTTTAAAGCACTGAAACTTGGCATGGCATGGTGCTACCACGCTGCTCTTCCATCAACTGCTTACCTCTGGAATTTGAATCTGGAGGCTTTAAACCATACATTCTTTCAGGCTTATTGACTTATCTCATACTTATACCTTAAAGCACAGAGATACTGTTGTGGTGAATGCTGGCAGTGACAGACTCTCTCCCCCTCTGCAGTGCACTACTGCAGGATGTATACTTTGGGGAGATGAGATTTACGGTACAGCTCCAGGCATTCCCCTTCCGCAGCTCAGTTCTGAGCCAAGGCTTTCTGTACCACAGCCTGAGCCTCCAGAGACCCATTCAGAGCTCGCTCTTCCAGTTCACAGCAAGCACTTACTCTGTATAGCCTAAATCTAGATGATGGAGTAACACTTCTCCTCCCTCATCCTTATGCTTCACATTCATTTATTAAATCCCTTCTCCAAGGTAAAGATGGAGCGGATCCATGATATAATGCTTCAGTGAAAAAGATGAACTTATCCCGACATTTGAGGCAATAAGCTGTAACACCATTCTTCTTCATTCTTCATTTGCTGCCCACTCATAAATGGGGAGCAACCAATTAATACAGCTTTGTAAGAGTAGTATTAATCAGCAATGGTTGAAATAGGATCCTTTAATTCAGACAAAGGAAAATACCTAGTATCCTAACAAATTCAGGGTGGGAGAGAACAATGAGACAAAATTTGTTGTATGAACCAGGAAATCAATCCTAAACTGTAATAGCTTTGACCAATCATGAGAATCTTGAAAAAAACCCCAACCAACCCAACCGAAAACAAACACTAAACTTTGTGTAATTATTTTCCTAATGTGGCAGTTACTGGCTAAATCATTGCAACCAGTTGTGACTGGAATTGTCCCTTACCAAAGTTAAACTTTAACTTGCGAGAAACCGGTGCTGTGAAAGAAAAGTATGTACAGCTGTGGTGTATTCAGTTCCCAGGCTGAGTTAGAGCTCCCCTTTGTGTGTGAAGTCAAGGCATTTACTGCTGCAGCTGTTGTTTACCGCTGAAACCTGGTGCCTTTGATCATAGCTCTGAAAGTGCTTTACAAAAAGGGATGAAGTCCTTGTGCTCATCTTACAGACCAGCACTACAGTGTAAGCAAAAAGAAATTCAGTGACCCGTCCAAGATCAAAAGCCAAACTTGCCCTGGAACCAGGGTGTGATCTCCAGTTTGTACTGCCTGCAGCTAAAACTTTGCTGCTGGACTCATTGCACTGAAAACTGCAGAAAAGTAAAGGCATTTTAGAAGATGCTGTTCAATGTGCTATTTTCAAGACGAAATATTAAAACATATCACAAAGTAAAAAGAGAGTATTTATTTCATTCAAAGGTAAGCAAAAGTTTTCAGAAGCTTACATCTAACTGGACTTCAAAACAATTTTTAGAACACCTAAAGTACTTGACTTTTACAACCTCAAACGTGAACTAAACTGGCTGTGTTGGTTCAATGCAATTACATGGGCAACCTTTTTAAAAATCTTCCTTGAAACAGCACTGTTAATTATTGCTGAAAGTGGCATGGGAGAGGTCACTGAACTGATAACACTTAGATATAGTGTTTTTAACTCTTTGATATTGGACACCTCTGAGGGCAAGCCTACCTAGACAAGCTATAAGACAAAGATTCGATGTAGCAAATTGATTTCTTACCATAGTGAAGATGATTTTATATAAGGATTGAACGAGGCAGTTGAGAAAGGCACGCAGGAAAATAATAAGGCAATTGGGCTAAAACAAGGACAGATGCATTTACTTACAAATATGGTTAACAATAAAGCAATGAGAGAGAAGAGTGAATAAGACTAGTTTTACATAGTTGTATAAAACTACAGTAAAGATGAGGATGAACCACAAGTCTTAATGCACTGAACAAGATTATAAGTAAATTAGTATAATTTATGAGAAGTATCACAACCAGAATACAAATCATAAAAGCCAAGGCTTATTAAATATGGGGAACTGATGGAAATGTTGCTTTACTTATCAGAGATTCATGCTTGCTCAGTAGTCCAAAATACAGGAACTACAGGTTTTAAAGAAAACCTGTGAAGTTACCTGAAAAGGGGACACTCCTCAATCTCCCTTCCCCAAATTGACAAAACTAGATTTCAGTACCTGAAGGACTTGAATATAGGCTGAGAAGTAAATGGGGAAAATAAGTCAGAAACTTTGGATCAAAGGTATGACTTCAAACAAATTCAGCGTGAGAGAAATGCGATTCAAGGGCAGGACCCAGCACCTGGTGTTGTGGAACTTCATACAATCGGCCTTGGCCCATTTGTCCAGCCTGTCCAGGTCCGTCTGCAGAGTGATCCTACTCTCCAGTGATCAACACTCACACCCAATTTGGTGTCACCCAACCTGTTGTCATCTCTTACACCATGCTGAACCAAGAGTCTTCAGTTTTGATCCTTTGACTTCCCTTCCAGTGAGAAAAAGCTAACTGACTTGAATTACAAGAATTAGATGCTTGTAGTACCTGTATCTCACTGATTCACATGGTTAGGCCTGAACTGCTATTTTGAAGTACTTTATTTCACATGAAGGATGTGGATTACAGGATCGCTGGGTGTTTTCAGTGTTAACAGCAAGATAAACTTAAATTGGACTATATTGAAAAGGACGAAAGAAAGACAAAACTTCTTTACTTAGGCTTCTTTTCAACTGTAACCCAGCCTCATTCTTTTCTGACTTCCACAGGTATTCAAAAAAATTCAGCAGGTACCAGAAAAATTAATCATTTTCAAAACAAGTACTACAATCATTGTACGCAAACGCTGGGGCAATTTTCTTGTTTTGAAATGTACTCACTGTATGTATATTCATACTATACTTTTACCATAGAATTACCTCCAGCAATATCTGCTGGAGCACATATAAGCCAGACCCCCTCTACTTGTTTGACACACAGCTAGAAGGAGGGAGCACTGCCATTCTTCTTCCTTGCAAGCCCTCAAAGTGTTAAAAGGTTTTAAAGTAAAGGGAGAAAAACTCTAGGAGCATATTTACAGCTCTAAGACTATCTCTCTTTGCTTTTTGTATTTACAGGCACATAATATGCAAACACTATGAGTGCCCCTGACTTTCTCTTAGGGATTCAGAACCCTGTTTAAAAAATACTAATTGGTGACAGACACACTTTTCTTCTAAATATACTGTACAGCTGTGGAAAAAGAACCTCACGGTAGCTGTGCAGGCCTGAAAGAATATACATATTCATTCTGCAGAGCTTCCCTAACTTGGTAAAGTGATCAAGCTTGATGACTCCATACTGTGACACTCTTAATATGCTTTAGATAGTATCTGTTCTTTGCATCTTCTAGCTATAGATGATGACAGTACAGATTTTCTTCTTAATTGCCTGTTTCTATAACCCAATAGAATTTACTTAACCAGAGAACCACCACAGTAAAAACCACCCAAACCTGAAAAGGCACCTAGAAGATATGCTTTTGGTGGGTTAAAGTTGAGATACAATAAATAAACAAGACAAGGCTATTCCCTTGCCCACAAGTATCTGTCCAACAAGCATTTCTTGTGGGTAAACTAGGATATTGGTGTCTTAGCCCTGAAGCCAGCCATCAAGCAGCTGCATCACAAATAAGGAATCAGGGCCTTAGTGATGAGAATTTTGACTACCAAGAGTGGAGCCACCAGTGTCAGTAACTTTCAGGGTTCTGCAGTGAGAAAAACAACTACTTTGATGAAAGTGTGATAGAAGTATGATAGAATCACTGTT
The DNA here is from genome assembly GCA_013396995.1 of Dicaeum eximium. Lineage (NCBI taxonomy): Eukaryota > Metazoa > Chordata > Aves > Passeriformes > Dicaeidae > Dicaeum > Dicaeum eximium. Next base: position 149,777 of record VWZP01007825.1, on the reverse strand, counting down.
TCTTCTGCCTTAAACATTTCAAGTGGCACATGCACTAAGGAGACACACACATATCCCTAATGACAGAGTCAAAAAGGCACACAACCATGTGAAGGCCACTTCTGGAACAGCAGTGGACTCCCTTTGGGTGAATACCCTGCCCCTGGAAATAGCCTGCAAGGCTCTCCAGCACTTCCAGGAGCCACGTGCCCATTACAACTTAAGTGACTGGACAACAGATGTCTAGTATGTGTCTCTCCCTTACCTAGACTGCTGGCAGATACACACAGCACAAATGTCACTTTTAGTCTGGAAGGCAGCAGAGAGTAAAAAGGCTTTGTAAACTATTATTGCTTAATTCCCTCTGCCATAAAAGGGAGTTTAGAAACTTTTGAATTATGCAAGTGATTTGCAAAACAGTGAGCAGAATGAACAGTTCTATTGTTTATTTTCTCCTTTGCCCCAAATTTGCAGACTTCCACCTGCTTTCATAAGGACTGGCAAGCCCTCAGATGACTAGACTGTTCATGGTGACTACTGCTACACTAAAGATCTTATCTAGGTGTATCTGAAGTTGGCAGGAAGACAACAGCACATGCGCAAATGCTCTGGCATGGGAAGAACTCAGCAGCTACAGTAGGAATTGCTGCCCTGGGCACCTTTCCTTGGAGAAACACTAACAGTGTTCTGCTGCTGAGGAGCTCACAACTGTGGCCTCCCCTTCAGAGATCAGAGCACTCATCAATGTCTTCAGCAGCTGGAAGAGATGCAAGTTGTCAGACTCTGTAACTGCATACTTTATGTGGTGGGAGGGAAGACTGATATTCTTAGATGTAACACAAATGTTTTTAAAAAGCCCATTTAGCAGTGTTGCAGAGCATGAGATTTCGTATCAATGACTGCTCAAAGTAACACCAAATGTGACACCTAACTGAAGTTTGACTAGTTTGTTCACCTGGGGTGAATTGATGACTGCTTCTAAAGCAAATTGCAAATATTTTGAACAGGTTTAAGCTGTTACATCAAGCAACACTGAACTCAGGCCATCCTGATGCCACATCTCAACTACTGAAGCTATTCACTGAGACCTAAGATCTGAGAATGGTTATTATGTCTTTATTTTTGAAATGGAAAGAAAAAGCAATTGAAGAATTGCAATTACCAAAATCATGTAGGAAAAATATTTTAGATTGTATGAATAAAATATGAGATGGTTTTAATAATAACTTGCTTAAATGTCACTGGTGGAGTACCCTGGGGGTTGATATAAGAGCTGATATGGTTTAACACCTCCACTGCCAACCCAGATGTTGGGACAGGGTGTATTCCCAGCAACTTTACAGACAAAATAGCAGAAGTGTCTGATACACCAGATAGTTGTGCTGCTATTCAGAGAGACCTGCACAGACTGGAAAACTGGGCTTAGAGGTATCTCATGAAGTAGAACTGCATTTGGGTAGAAACAAGCCACACACAGTACACACGGTGGACCAACCATCTGAGAACCAGCTTTGCAGAAAACAACCTGAGAATCCTGATGGACAACCAGCTTAACAGAAGCCAGCAACATGTCCTTACAGCAGAGACAGCCAACAGTTGTCTGCATTAGTTATGGTGCCAGCAGATTGACAGAGGTCCTCCTACTCAGCACTGGTGAGGCCACACCTGGAGTGCTGGGTCCACTTCTGGGCTCCCCAGTACAAGAATGTATGGACTTAGTAAAACAAATCCAGTGCAGCACCACAAAGACTAGCAAAGGACTTCTGTGGCATCTGTGGAAAGGCTGAGAGAGTTGGGTCTGGAGAAGAGTCCAGGAGGATCTTATTATCATTGTTTATAAATACCTGATAACGGGAGGTAAAGAGACCGGTAGGCTCTTCTCAGCAGTGTCCAGCGACAGGATGAGAGGCAATGGGCACCAACAAAAAAAACAAACAGCAAACAACCAAAACCAAACTATGGACAAGAAAAAAACCCAAAACAACAGAACAACCCAAAAAACCCAATTAATAGGAAATTTGATCTGAATATGAGCAAATGTTTTTACTGTGAGGATGGTCAAACACTGGAATAGATTGCCCAGAGAATCTGTGGAGTCTTCATCTGTCACAAGATACCCAGACCTTCAATGGACACGGTCTTGGGCACTCTGCTCTGTCAGAAGGGCTTAGACTGTTTCGTCTCCAGAGGTCTCTTCCAACCCAAATGACCAAAATTTCCAACCTGTGATTCTGTGAAATAAAAAGTAAAACCATCCTACCTGCATAGGTCTGTATTCCAGCTTATTAGATGAAAAAGCACTTATTTTGGTTAAAGAAACTATGTTACCAGACTATCTGTATCAAGCATGTTGGATTTCTGCTAGCATTGGGTTAAATTACTCATATTTGGTTTGTTCAGGAAGAATTCCACTACATTCTGGCAAGGACTCTGGACCTAATACTGCAATCTTTAGCACCACAAACTGCATAAAAAATGTATTAGATAACAGCCTCCTTAGCGCCTCATAGTGCATACACCATAGTGATCTGAGTAGTTACATTAAACAAGAAGGTGGTTGGTGACACTGTGATCTTTTCTATTACCACACACTTGTACGCAGACCTTTGTGTTACCATTATAACTGTGAATAAAATAAACTGCCTCTGCAGCTTGGCTTACAATCTGGGCTCCATACTGACACTCACAGGCCACAAAAAGATTTGTTATGCAGCCAGTCTCACTACAAGCTGAGTGCAGGCACGTCTTTATAAGATTGGGCTTGAACCCTTATAAATTCAACATACAATTCAGTATATTTCTATTTGAATTTCACTGCACCTTGCCTGTTTTCACTGTGCAAATGGATACTTCTTCTTCCTAACTGAAAAATGGGCTAATGCACCCATGACATGATCAAGGAAGAGGAAAGTTCACAAAAGGTGTTAAAAATACTTTAAAGAAAATACTGGCTTCATTTCCCTAAAAAAAAAAAAAAAAAAAACCAACCCCACAAACTTAACAAAAAACCTCAAAGTACCAAATTCCCCAAAGAACCAATGGACCTTCCCAACAAAAACCCCACAACAGAAGGATGTTATTACTTACCTGTGTTCTTGATGCTGAGTTTATTTATATCCACTACTCTATCTCCTCTAAGACACCCAGCCAACATTGTAAAAAACATCAAAAGAATATTATGGTCACATCAAAGGGAAAAACAAGCTTATGCCACATGTTTCTGCCCACATCAAGTACAAGATATTACAGGAATGCTCATGTTACTGTAGTGGATTCTTAATCTTAGAGTAACAATTACATTACAATCTTCCAAGAACAGGCTGGCCATAGTCTATAGCTCCTGGTTATTCACCAGAGAACTCCTCTGTACATGTTAAGAAAACATTAAAATATATTTCTCAAGAAAATTCAGGTCACTTTGCAATACAGTAGCTACAAAACATTTATTTTTTAAATAAAAACATTTAAATCATCAGGTTTTGTAAAACAGTATATCAAGTGTTTATCTTAATCTTTGTAGTATAAGCACCTTCAGTTTTATGCTAAAACAATCAACATAAATTATTTGGTCAGGCTATCAACCTACATTGAAATAAATATCCTTTTAACCAAGACAGGTCACTTAATGCATACCAGATTTCCGTATCTTTACAGAAAATTTCTCTGGTGATACGTGAATTACAGACTGAAACCATGCTTGAAAGAATTGTTTTTTCTTTTTAATTACAGTGAAGACTGGCCTATAATTTTAAACTATAAAAACAATTATAAAGCACTACAGACTATAACTTAAAAAAACTGCATCACATCAGAGAAATATTTGAGATGGCTTACCTAAACTGTCTCAGAATAAGAGATGGAATACAAACTCCTAAATTACTTAGAATGCACTGGGCTGGCCATATCATATGTCCCAATCTTATGGGAAATTATCCATTGAACACGAATAGAAATGTTTAATTACAAGAGATATAAGCCTCTAATAAGGGAAACAATATAGCTCAAAGAGCTTTTTATGCTGATACTATTGGTTACAAAAACATAGGGTGCAAAATTCAACACCTGAAATTATATAAACCTTAAAAATACAGAACTTAACAGAAGTTTACAAGTCAAAATACTTCAGCACCTGAGATTTTCCTGTAGAAAGCCAAATAGAGATACTTTCTTCAGAAACATGTAATACAATCAGCTCCTTTTCTCTCAATATTACACAGGAATAATTGATCCAGAAACAGTTGAAATATACATAATGCTCAAAAACTCTAATTAAGCCTTGAAGGTAAATGTGCTGTTAATCTGTACTTAAAATTTGATTAATGACTTTATTTTACAAAACCATTTTGTATTAAAACTGGAACAGACAATCTATTAAAGTGTTCTGATGAAATTAAAGTTGAAACAGAAGACCAAGAACAGCATGTGACTTGATTTGCGTTGACAGAAAATTAAGAATACAGCAACAGAAACAGGTTTGAAGAAAATGTAGTTACAATCTGCTATGTAAGCATTTAGATTTACAGATAACTAGTGGTTTTGTCTTTACTTTTGGTAAACCAATACTTTAAGGAAATTCTTTTTTATTCTCACTTTGAGTGCTGGGAAGTTATATTTTCTGTGTTCTGCTCCGTGTGATTAAGACTTCATGATTTTATTTGTATAATTGTATGTAATCTCCAAGGTGGTCACTGTAGTGCATACAGTCTTAGAACTGAAACTTTCTTTTTTAATCCCTTGGTTTTGAAGCTTTAAGCAACAAAATTCTATAACATTGTGTATTCTATTTGAACTCCCAGACCCCAGAGTAAAGGAGAAGAAAAGATTTAAACACAGGTCTCAACAAAACAGCATTCGAATGGGAAAACAGTAGTTTTAGTCTAACATTATCTAATTTTATTTATGAAAACTACTTAAATATCAAATGATCTGCAAAATTAAGACTTCAAATACTGGAAAATGAGAGACGTTCCTTTAATTCTAAAAAATGCTTTTATCAGGGAAAGTATTCTGTACATTTGGTTTTATTTAATCATTCACTTAGTGATACTGTAAAAAAATTAAACTACCAGTGTTATCAAAGCTAAATGTTCCTCCCCCCACAACTAACTACTTGGAATTTTCTGGAAACTTTTTATCACTGAAAACCAGTCAAGCACATCTGTTTCTGTCCTTTGATTCCTAAATATGAGTAAGCAGGCACTCAGTAGTACCTCAAAGAAAAGCTACAGAGATTATACTGAAAGATTTCATATTAAATTATAGCAGTTTTAAAATTAAGTGCAATAAAATGCACCATTGGCTCACTTAAAACCAATTATCCTTAAAACCCACCAACTGTCTTCAATACAAGGTGCAGCAGAGTTTAAAAAACAAGAAAGTGGACAAACCCCTCCACCACAAACAAAAAATTCAAACCCAAGAATACTGCTTTCAGTGCAAACACTGTAGTCTTCAAAAGGTTAAGAGTACAAATATTTACGTTCCAGTGTATCCTTACCTACAAGGAATGTTGTTTCACATTACAAAGTATGTCAAATACCTTTAGTCCAATCACGATACTGAAGTTTACCCTCTCATATCGATATGGTGGCTGAAACTGAAGTGTTTATACAAGCAGTGTAACTTTCTGGAGAAACTAAGAAAGTTCTGACAATAACCAAGGACAAAAACTGCAAATTCAGCTCTTGGTTCTTAACCAATTTCAGTATCAAATGCCTGCAAGCAACCACCTCCTTAATGGGGAGTGAACAGAGCCTCCTGTACCTGCACCTTAAAACTCTTGTCCCCCTCCCTGAACCTACAAGCCACAGAGGCAAACTGCAGACCACCACTTCTTAAGTGAAACTCTTCTTGACAGAACACAACCTTGCTCTATATGTCATTCCTTTTTTGATGTGCAAAAGTTAAATTTCTAGCAAAACCTCTCAAACCTAAAGAAAACTTCTGTGACACAGCAGAGGGAGGTGGGCATTTTATTTTAATAATTCAAAATTTGCTTACCTAGAATATGATTTTGCAGCGTTGTGCTTTTAGAGTTACTAGCTGGGATTCCAAGGAACATTTGAAAAAGGCACCTACTACACTTAATTAGCTGCCCATTTTAATAATTTTGGTACTATTTGTCACAGTACATCAGAAAACAGCAGCACAAAGTGTTAGACAGAAAAGAATTTTATATTTGTTCCTCTTATGAAGCAAAGATTTTTAAAATGAAAGGCACTCATGACAAAAACTCTCTCTCCAGTTCATATATAGATGGCCGACAAGTTTTGCTCTTCATTCTGCATAAAGGCACAGTACAGTCTCTGTTTTGACCTTCCACATCAATATCAAGTAATGAGGGCATGTGGCAGTTAGTTCTTTCCTCATTATCTGACAAGAAGTTAGCATCTGGATCTACATTGCCCTCTAAACATTCAGAGTCTTTCGAGTTTGGTTTAATAATACGTGGAATAATCTGCCATGCATCGATTTTACTTCTTAGAGAAGAAGGTCTAGGCCTTGAGATAGTATTGACAGCGCTTTGCTTTTCATTTGAAACACCACTGTGATTGCTTCTTTGTTGACAAGATGGGGAGGGCAGAGTTCCAGGAACTGACAGGACCGGGAGTCTGGAGACATCATTGGTTGAAGCAACTCCATTAGCTAGGGGAAAGAAAGCCCAAACAAAAAAATGTAAATTTAAACTATATGACTTCTTGAAGTCTTAGCCATTTGTAAAACTGGGTTGCCATAAACACTAGTGGCTTTTCTCCCACCAGAAAAATGAAGAGGTTTGTACATTGTGGGGAATCTCCTAAGACAAGACCAGTGGTCTTGTAACTTGTAACACAAGTAACGTGTTTGCACTTAGACACCGAGACTGCAAATGGCAATCACAATTTGCTTTCTATTGATACAAAAGAGATGTAGAGAAAAAGCACTAACCCAAATAACTGGATGAATATTCATACTGGAATGAAGTCCCATGAACTTCTCTAGTTACTATGAGGAATTACACATGCATAGAGTATCATGAAGAATATTACATTTAAGCCACCCCAGAATATCAGTATTGAAACTTAGAACTCATTGATCATGAGCTTATCCATTTAAATGTAAACCGGATTTAAAGACATTATTTTGTGCTTAATTTTTTACCAGCAGCTTAACTTAAAGATTCTTGAAGTTCTTAATTACCTACCTGTGGTCTGAAAATGGTTCCCATCTGATAAGGTTCGTCTGTGACCCAACATACTTAACTTTGTGGAGGAATCTTTTGGCACATTTTGAGACTCTTGTTTCACACCAAGACTAAAAGGCTGATTTTTCAATTGTGTCGAAACTGTGTTAGGAGCCAGCTGTATCCTCTGCCCTCTCTTAGTTTCAGAAGTTTGAGATGAAAAGTTGTCAGTAGAACTACATCGACCACAATCACCAAGCACAGTGCTTACAAAAGCATCTTCATTATCAGGTTGAAGTAGGCATTTCGTGGAAATGGAGGGCATAGAGAGAAGATTCACAGTATCTGCAGCTGGATTTAGAGATGGAATACTTGTTTCCTCTTTCTTGTACTGCAGTCGAGTAGGGCTGGCACTCCTGCGGAATTTTGAAGCACGCTGGAATATTCCATCACGCTTCTTCCTCTCATCTTTAGGCAAGAGTTCATCTGGACCCTGTGATTTGTTCAGCTCTCTGATATCTAAGCCCAGGGCAACGGATGCAAGGAGGACAGCACACCCATACAGCACTGAATCAGTCTTCTTTCTGTGCAGTGTCCTGCTCAGACTGTTTGTAGGTGTCATTTGAGGAGTACTGTTTGTAGAACTAGCAGAGGTTCCTTCTTCAAAGCTCTCCTGTTCTACTGTGTTCTCTCCCTGATCATCTTTCCAAAGAGGTAGATTAATATAGGCCTGATTGGGCAACTTAATTGGCTTTGGTCTTTTACTGTCCAAACCTTCAGGGATAAGCTTCTTATCAGTACAGGCACCTGTAAAACATCACAATATTCTCTAAGATTGCAATTCAACTGTTTAGTTATTGCATGTCTGCATATGTACATCATTATTTCCTTTAAAATGATACTGTACAATCCATTTAGATGCTGTCAGAAGCTCAGACTCACATTCTGAGTTTCAGAAACACATCCTATGCCTAAACCTCTTTGTGGTTGCAACACTTTGATAATGCTTTTTAAATAACACAGAAAATATTTCGGTGTATGGAGTACAGAGAAGTAATTTACTATACACAAACTGGCAGATAAGATCTGGAATATATTCTTTATAATACTTTCAATTCAGCTGAGTTCCAAAATCCAGTCAGTTATTCGAAATTTTTCCAATTCATTATGTCATGGTGGTCTGGAGTAAAAAATAAATTTGACATCTTACACCGAAGGAAGTACTATTTGACTTGCATGCATTATTCTACTGTAAACTACTGAATGCTACAGAATAAACACGCAAGTATTTGAAATTCAAGTATGGTAACTTTGTGTGCTGAGTTGTGGTAGTAAGCCAATAAATCTATAAAATTACTATTTGTGAAGCCTTGATTTATACCCCTACCACTACACATGAAGATTTAAAGGCCATTTTCCAGCAGTGTCCAAGCATCTTACTATTTCCTCTTCCAGATGGCATGCTGGTAAGGACTCCAGGTTATATCATAGCCTTTTTTCCTGACACTGGTAACTTAATTTTCTCATATAAGGGAATCCACAGTACAGAAAAAGGGTGTGCAAACTTTAAAACTATTACAAATACTTTATCGTCAGGGCCCATTAAAGTAATGGTCATAAAAAGCAACATGCAGCTATTATGGTTCTGATCCTAAAGGGACCAAATGTGTTTCTCCTTGTGATTTTACCTGTAAATAGCAGCTTGTCTAAAACACTTTAAGATTTGAAATCTACATTTCTGTCTTGAAAATTTAGATAATAGGTCTCATTCAAAAAAGCAGGGAACTAATATCTGGGAATATATCAGGGCTTACAGGTTTTTAAAAAACTATGCATTTTTGCAGCAACGATACAGATTTCACAACAATGTCATCAATGATAATGTAAATGTCAAGACAATTACTGACTTAGGGTCTTTTTAAGAGAAATAAGAAAGTGGTGACTGCAGACCTCATATACAGAGCAGCCTGCAACTCAAAAACATGGAAAAAATCTCTATATGGCTCTTTTCACAGACTATGTGTATTTCTTAGTTGTTAATGATGTAAATACAGGGGGTTTTTTGCAGAGGAAAATGGTTGGCAGCATGATTTTTCCTATAATATTCTGCATAATCCTTTAGGGAATTCAAGCAATACAATTTATAACATTGGAGGTAATCTTAGTGCTATTATATGGCTACTTTCACTTTTTCAAAGACAGCTCTTACCTTGGTCCACAAACAGTGAAGCTAAGGGAACACCCTTCTGATTTTTCATTAAAACAGTTGACCAAGGGTTGCTGCCATCTGAAAGGGGTCTTACTCTGCAATAACAATAGTTACTTTGAGATTACAGATACCATGCTCACATAAACTTTGTAAGAAAATTACTTTCTTTTCAAACTATAATCCTGCAGTACATAACTTGAAAACCTTTCCAAAGGTAAAAAGAAGATGAAGTAGCATTGCATCATATGATTATAAATACAAACACGCCTTAATGTCAGGTATTCTTTTTATGATAAAAATTTCATGTCTAAAAAGAAAGCAAATGAAAAATGGGCCTTTGCTACCTATTGAACAACACAGGTTTGTGAAAACCTGGACAATAGTTTCATTGTCTCAAAAAAATGATGCGAATATTGGAAGTTTATTAAACATAGGAACTTTTAAACAAACAAAAATAATATAAACTAGTTCCAACTGATCATCTGGAACCATCTCCTGACACAGGTAACTGAGAGGATATCCCTACCAAGAAAAATAAAGAAAGGCACTATAAATAATTGTATATACTAGAGAAATAAAGAAAAGAATTCTTACTATCTCTGGTTTTGAGCCATTGGAAAACATAATCTGTAAGTAAAGCTGTCCAGATGATTTTCATAACCCTTTCACCCTCTGTTTGTCAGTGTAAAGGATGTTGCTGGTGTGAACTGTGCCTCACATATGCCAAATCAGTCAGTCTTACTTAATCATGCTGAAAAGTACCCAGTGGGGGCCATGCTTGCAATTCCTCAAAATAATGTGAGGAAAGGCAAGAAAGACAGGCCATGAATGTCTGGTATGCACTGGTAGCTCAGCATCCCAGTATGTTCCAAATCTCAAAAAAACAGAGATAAAAGCTAATAGATAAGAATCAGTAAAACTTTAACATAAGCAGGTGTTTTATCCTCAAGATTAAGTGGCGGAGCTACTCATCAGTAATGTAATTTCTAAATTAATTAAAAGGTAGGAGTTCTTGCTGTAACTAGAGACAGAAGAACTTTTTTCACTCACTACCTATGCCACTACCAAGAATGCTTCAGTATTACTAAAAAACCAAAATGTAGTAGACATACTTGTCCTTACAATCTGCACGATCCTTTGTTTGAACTGAACTTGGTCCCCATGTACAACCTTTCTTTTTAAAATTTCTCTTCACATCTTCAAACTCTTCTTGGTGATATGTTGTGCTCCTTCCCCAAGTTCTGTTGCTTTCATCTGAAGTTACTAGAGATTGGATTTAAAAACACAAAACCCACACACATAAATACGATTTCTGAACCCACAATATTTTGACAGGACAGAATATCTTCTGTGCTGCAAAACCATTTTGACACAGTAACACACAGGAGTAGAAAAAAAATTGAGATTTTTTTTTCTTTTACAGAAAGCACCACGCAAACTTCACTGATCCAAAAAGAAAAGCAAGAAAGAAAAGTAATTTTTGAGCTGACAACAGACTCAGATCAAAGATAAAGCAGCAAAGCAATCACATTTTCCATGCTTCCCATAACTGAGAACCTTATATTTAAGTAATTCAGACAAGTGAATTAGACTGAGCACTTAAGTTCAAGGAATAAAATATATTCTGTGGACAACTGGTATCAAAAGAAACAAAATATCCCAGTTGTGACTATGATTAACATTTTCTTTCTCACTACACCATAACAAATTATACTTTAAAATGTCTACCCTCCATTAAATGCTTAGTCTGTCACTGTCTCAGCTGATGAATTAAACAGAACCAGCACCTTGGAAACATAATGAAATCTTGCCTTTTTTCATAACCCCACAGGGAAGTTCATATTCACTTGTGATATCTACATCTTGCTGGTACACATACACACTGTTTCTTCGGCCATCAGCTGTGTGTGTATCTGTTTTGGGAATCACTGAGGAAGAATTAAGAAAACGTAGTAGAGATCTTAGTCATATTGCTTCCAGAAACAGAACTGTTTCCCTCATATTTTTATCTTTGGGTCATAAAGCCTGGATCTATAAAGGCATTAAGCATCTTCTAATGATGGGTTTTCATGGAAGGGTTTAAAGGATCCTCTTTCTAGGACCCGACCTGGGAGGGTAATTTTCACATGCCACCGACTAACTGAAGCATTAGCTTGGAATCATGATGGCATGCTAACAGATGTGATGGAGAGACTGAGGAGAAAAAAAAACATAGCCAGTTATAACAGCATGATAAATGAGGGGGCATTTACATGTCCATGGTTCTGCTGTTCCTTCACTGTACAGATCCTCCTCCTTCCTCACCATACACCTCCCCAGCAAAGCTCACCCTGTAGCACAGCACTATACTTGCCTACCTTACACTCGTTTTCAACCACATTCCTATGGAATATGTAACTTAGAGGTTTTCCTCCTCCCTCCAAAACTCCTTTCAAAATCAGCAGAACTTGTTTTAATAAGGAATTAACTAGATTTTTCTTTTAATTTAATTTTCAGATTTGAAAGCTAGACTTGCTCAAGACAAAGTGAAGCAGTCAAGTAACCAGTTGTTATATACGCCTGTTCAAATCACCTGTATTTGAGCAAGTTGTCTTGAAACAAAAAGACTTTGAAGTTAAATCAAGATAAAACATTATTGTGGGAAAGTGAATTTATTTTGCACAGGTGCAGATGGGTGTGGAAGCAAAATTGTTTCAGCTAGATACTCCTGAGATATCTGATAAGCTTTTAGGTAAAAACCTAAGGATCCAATCCCAGAAGCAGACATGTACTTCTTTTAAACGAGAGCCTTTATGTTGTCCTGCATGTTCAAGCCCTATGAATACAAATGTCTGCTCAAATAAAAAAGAAAAAAGTCCTCAGTGGCACTTAGCACACATGCAAGGAGTGGCACTGCAGTAGCTTACACAAGGCTATGCAATTAAAAAAACAAACACCGAAAACTCAAGTTTTCAGAGCCATGCCAATACCTGACATTTGTTTCATTTCCAAGCATTTCCTCACAGAGCAAGAAGAATCAAAGATAAAAAGAGATAGTTTATACGTAATTATGACATTTTACTAAGAAAAGCCTTTCTTTACCTTTCTGCAAAAAGCAAAGCCAAGCAACCAACCAGAAAAACCCACCACATTTTGAGGACAGGAAACTACTGACAACACAGATACTCTGTCAGCTAACATCTGAAAAAGATTCCAGTTCATTTCCCTTCCATCACAAATTTTCATTATGAAAAGCAAGACAGGGTTTGTCCACCTCTCTCCTTTATCCACAATGTTGCCAACTGTATCCACTGCAGCTCAAACCAACACTGAAGTGCCAGAGAAGACATCACTGCTCCCCTTTAGACATTAACAATGAAAAGGATTTCATAAAGCAGAGGTGTTACAAAGGAGATGAGAGGTCTGATTTTTATCCAAACTTCAAACAAAGTGTCAGACTGGTCTAAAATTCAATCAGTCTTTACAGATCAGCTACAGAATAGTATGGAAAAAGATCCTCATGCATTCTGATTTCCCCTTCCCATTTACAGCTGGAAAAGTCAGATTCTGAAGTAATCTCCCTCTCAGGTGACTGCAAGAGAAGACAGCCAACATCCATAAGCAATCAGCTGGAACAGGTTCCACTGATTTCATAAAGAGAGAGAAACTTAAGGCATTCCTCTCTGAATATGGGTAATTAGACAATCTACTTTGCACAATAGATCAGACAGTACAAATGCAAGCAGTGAATCCTGCAGGAACTGTTTCATCTGTGTGTATGTCATTCCCAAATATGCTTCTCTGTCATAACGTGATCGTATTCCTGGTACCTCCACCATGTGAGCTTGAACATGCCTTCCTTTCTCTTATCAGTATACAAATAATGTAGATCTACAAATGTACCCACTTTTTTTTCTCTTTTTCCTATCTTCAAAAAGCCTAAAGCAAGATTTCTTCTGAATTTATACCTACTTAAAGCTTGATTCTCTTTTGACATAAGAAAGCTGGGTTATTGGCTCATTCTTTGATCTTTCCATCTTACAAGACTCCCTTACTCTCTGAATCTTTCTTTCCCTTTATCAACTCCAATACCTAATAAAAACTTCTCTTCCATCTTACTTGGATTCTAAATGTGTTGCTTTGCCTTTTGTCATAAATTTTGATTTATCACTGTTTTTTCCCAGTCAGTTTACAAATTGGTTCCCACAGTAATTAAGTAAAGATACAATTTAAAGCATTCACTATCATTTAAATTACTGAAAATTATTTAGCGTTTTAGCAAGATTATCCCTTCTTTCAAAGAAATTGCAACTGTTAGAACCAATCAAGGGATGTGGAAATCAGATAGAAATCTGCCTGGAATCTGATACTACTACAACAATTCAGTATGTATATGGAACACTCTATTGATCAAATGAGTGGAGACTTACATTGTATAGCTCGAAGGCGAGGAATTATTGTGGGGCTACTTGATGGACTAGAGCTGTTACTGTTTAAACTCCTCCTCTTATCCAGATTGGGGGATGCCTGCACTGTTATTTTGTGCTGGAAATCTGTAAGAGAGCAAAACAAATCAGTTTTAATGTTCTGAATAATAAAATTCTCAGAAGAACATGCTGCTATACTTCTTAAAACAAAGTTATATAATGAATTTGACTTCACTATATGTAATTTATTTATACAGGTAAAAGATATAGCTATTAAAACCTTGAAAAACTCTAAATGTAACAATTTAGATTTTGGGTCAAACAAGCAGGACTTCACACCCTCATGTGATAGTCTTGCAAGAACATGAACAACAGCAAGCAGGTCCAAGTGGACCTGATCTGACACATCCACACCATAAGTTGTTATTCAATCTTGTTGGTTGTCACAGGAGGGGCAAAAAATACCCCTCAGCATTTCATCTCAAATTAATCAATACTCATTGCAATGAGATTTGCCTTTTTTTTTTAAACATGTAATTCATATATACCATAAAAAAAGCAGTAGCAAAAGTCACATTTATTCATGTCAGAAAATCACGACAGAAAACTACAGAATTACAAATATTTATAGCAAAGTAGTAAAAAAAGAACAACAAATATTGAGGAGGAAAAAATTTAGTAAATTAACCTTAATATGCCACTCTAATACCCATCATCAATGCAATTATACTGTACACTATTTTTAGAATAGAACTGTCTCAAGGACAAGTTCATCTGCATGTTCTTGATAACAAGGAGCTAACTGCTATTCTGAATGAAAACATTTATTTTATCACTCTTTCAATTTAAATACAAGTATAACTGGAAACAAAGGACCAAATATTCAGCTGAATCTTGCAACCCAGCATAAATCTAACTAAAACCCATAAATGTACCATGTTTGTCTGGGAGGCTGTAGGGCGGCTTTTATCTTATTTGCTCTTCTTTTTAAAGTAAGGAAAAATATTTCACTAGTGCTGAAATAGTACTCCAAATATTACTGCCCTCTTTGTGGCTTTCCTGCTACTAGATAGCTACAATTTGGTCAGATTTGTGTTAACAGAGCATCAAGTTCTTAATGCATTTGAATTAAACTGACAGACTTGACCTGGAAGCCACTGAAAGGAAGCCCACCAATGCCAGGTTGCTGGTAATGAATTTGAAATAATAATGAAGGCTTTCCAACCCTTGGTGAAGCCATGAGTTTGTGTAGTGTTATCTGTTGGCAACATTAAAAAGGCACCTCTAAACCAGCCCTTCAGAACTGAAAGACTCTCAAACATGCCTCCTTTGCAAAGAGGGCATTTTAATGCATTCATAGGTGGAATGAAACGCTCTAACATTCGAATTTTACCATGTTTGTATTCTGAAATCATCTGCTGCTGCTGCTATTAATATGTTTTCTTGCAAGAAATGAGGCACTGAAGATTGTAAGTGCTGTGTTGTACTTGCAACTGCAGTAAGTGTGCAGTTTGGACCTACTGCACCTGTACACCTCCCAAAGCACTGTTTTTGTGCTCGGTATTTGCAATTTTAGGACACACAACACTAATATTCGATCATGTTGGAAAGTTCTGGCATGTACTAAAAAGTACTCTTCTGTTTCTACAGAAACAATGATAACAAAAATCTGAACTTTGAACCAGTATTAAATTATGTGGCTCTCATGCTAGGGACCTTTTCCTCCAAATGGGATGGATGGACTTCCAATTGAATCATTCTTCCAGACGAAAGGAGGTCTAGTTCATGAGAATATGATATGTGAAGGCTTTTCCATGAGGGGAGAGAGCTATACAATTCTTACCAAACCCTTCTGTGCATTACAGAAGAAGAACCTGACAACAAAATAAAATAGTAGCCAACACTGAAAACATGAACCATGGAATGGAAGAAGCCGGCATATTTATTCATCACACATAGAGTGAACTTTTTGAAAATTGCAAACCTGAAGGCAAACTAATTCTGTGTCCATCTTTGAGTTTTAACCGGCTCCTTTTAAACTTCCCCTTCCTCTTCTTTACATTGGGTTTCTCTTGGTTTAACTGGAATATCATGATATTCAGCTCGCGCTCCAGTACATCGATCTCGCGTTCCGCTAACTGCTGCTCACGACGCTTCAGCAATTCTTCTTGAGATTTCTGCTGAAGAGCTGCTCTTGTCAACTCCTCTTCTCGGGATCGAAGCTCCTGAAGACAAGATGCACAAAAGTAAAACTAAGTAATAATGTGAAGACAGTATTAAGGGACATATGAAGTGCACAGTAGGTTGTATTTCCTGATTTATTTTTATGACGCACTATATACATGCAACATGCCCAATCTTCTGCCACTCCTCCACTCTGAATAAATCCATATTCTGTATTCAGAATCAAGCATGACACAGATTTCCTTTAAACCACTTAACTTGAGGCACTCCACTTAAAGCAGGTAAGCAGTGGCCATGCGGACAACACATGCAATCAAAGATTATCAGCTAACAGCCCAGCAGAAAATGTGCTTCAAGTATTTCACATGATGAGAAACTCTTGCACAGCATGAGGGCTGCTAGTGGATAGCTCCTACACTTTAACATAAATGAATACACAAATTATTGCCTTTATCTTAAATTCTCTAACCTTTCCTGTTTTTCAGCCATGTATTAAGTAGCACTTTTCTATCTAGGAAAGCAATCAGTATTACACTGTTAGTGCAATAGGATAAACTAAGTCATAAGACAGCTGTTTCTTAATTAAATCTAGTAGGTATCTGTAACATCAAACAGCTACTAACCACTGAATTACAGCACACAGACTCCCCAGCCACCACTCTCAGAAGAGTTGCTCTTCTTTTAGTATTTTTTAATTTTGCAAAAGGAAAAGCTTTAGTAAGGAAGCTAGTTAATTTTTCAGGGTAAATGAATACCCAAGGTTAAATAGCTGTAAACCTAGCATCTTCAAATTATCTTAATCTTCCGTTTCCAAAATCTGTTAAATACATCTGAAATTTAAGATCTCCCTAATTTTAGACCTTCCTTCATAGTATGGGACATATTAAAAGGAAACAGAGAGAACATTTAACAGTCTATATTGCTAATGACACTGTACTGAAAGTATAGGAAAAGGAGAACTAAATGTAACTCATACTATATATGTTTCGCACTACATATTTTTTTCATATGATTGTGTAAATTCCACTTAATTCACCTCAGAAAACCAGCATTTGAAACAAAGCTATGCTCAAGTTCAGGACAGCCAAGAAAATTATTTCTATTTTAAATGAATACACTACAATTACACTACAATTTTTCAGTTGTGGTGTTGCTTGGTTTTGTTTGTCTTTGTTTCGTTTTTACGTCAGAGCTGACTACCTAATTCTGCTCATCGGTATCCAGCAATGTTGTATGCCAGAAGAACTCCTTATTTCATACTGTTATAGCAAAAAATTACTTCCTGAAGTGTATTACTTCAGTGTTTCCAAATGAAATTCAAAGGAACCTGTCTTCATGCCAGCAAGTAATGCTTCGGGTTGTGTTCTTCTGTTTGCTCTGGTTTTGGTTTTTTTTTTTAAAAGATAGTTAATAACTTAATTTAGACATTCCTGAAAATCCTCACTTTCCTCCTCCTCCATCCACTCAAAACAGGGCAACCTAAAACAAAGGCTGAAAGCAGAGACTACATGAATTCAGATTTAGAAAAGAAGATAATTTGAAGTTTAAAGAGAGAATATCTTTATTACTGCATTAGTACAGTAATAAAGGTACATTAGGAGACACTGTTGATTTTCCACCTTTCACAGCCCCCAAATCCAGGTTCCATAAACCTCAGCAACCAGGCAGAAACTGAGGGCCTGTACTTAAATGGTAGACAGTCTAGAAGAAGTTACAGCATTTCCTCAGTGAGTGATTAAGTATTTACTCTTTTCCAAATAAACTAATTAAAACCAGACTTACTGCAATTAGTTAGGCAATGTTTCCACACCACTCTACAATTAAAACACCTATTGTAAGGAAGCTTGGAAAGACTTCTATATTTCAGTTGCTCAAGAACATTTGTCAAAATAAGATTGTGATCTTCTCTTCGAGTAGGCGTCACCATCACTCATTTGCAGTAAGCCCTTGAGGAAATTCCTCCAGCTACAGAAGTTCCTCTTACAGGAGAAATGAGACTCCATGCAGAGGATATTTTTAGTTTTATTATTTTTATTATATAAATACTTTATAGACATTACTTTCACTCTAGTAGCTCATAGCAAAACTGATAATATGCCAAATTAAAAAACCTTCCATATATGAAAACCTTGCCTAAGTCAAAGTTACATGTTTTCAGTCTTAGAGAAGTATACCTCATTAGGGTAGATGCCTCTGGAGATGCACTTACTTTGGCATATAAAAAGTAAATTTCATTTTATCTTTTCCCCTCTCTAACTGAGCTTAACTCACTTCTGCACCAAAACTATGACTGTTCTAGTAAACTTTTTCACCTGCTTATTCAACCCTAGACTTGATTTAGTCAGATTTTTCTTGGATAGGAAATCTCATACTAGAGAAATGCCTCCAGAAAATAAAAAATAAACAAAAAACCTGAACAGCGAGGCCTGTTACAATTGCTCCCAGAGCAAAAAGAGGAAACTGGTTGGTTGAGCAGTTCCTGGAGGGGCCAAAAACTGAGTTATGTTCTATGGCAGGTTGAGGCAAGCGAACACAGTAACTGGTGACCCCACGGCAAGTAAAAAAGGAAGCCTCTACTCTCTGTAAAGGGACTATAACTCAACTGCAAAGGAAGAGACCTGACAGCTCCTGAGGCACACAACTCAGCTCTAGCACTCTGTATGCCTACTGCAAGCAGAGCAGACCACACCACATACTTAACCACTTCGGTGAACCAAAATGAAGAGGGAAATGTAGAGAGTAGAAGAAAGAGTAGATAGGAAGTATGTAATGATGCTGCAATCTTACGGTGATCAGTAAATTCTAATACCACTATGCTGATATTACAGTACATATGTAATGTCACACCCAACAGTAGCCAGAAGTCCACACACTGCCATTTGTGCCATTTGATGAGAACAAGTGAAGGCTACAAGCAGTGACTTGAAAGACAAGAGTTTAGTTCTTGCTTTTGTCAAACTTGGCAACTACATCTTCTATAAAGTTTCTTCACAACTCACTGCACCTCAATTTATTGTCTTCCTTGTCTACAATCACTTCATGAAAAATAACAGCAAATATATACTGGGCAATAATACTGCAAGAAACACCTGCAAAGAAGGGATCGCTTTCTTCCAGAACCATTTCTAACAGGGACTTGAGCACACCTGGGCTATTCCAGCTGTTATCTTTATCAAGTTGTCAAAAGGAAAATATAAAACTCAGGGTGGTTAAAACCAAGCGACTACAAGAGAAAACAAAGAGAATTGACAGTGAGTACTCATTTTGTACAAACATATCGTCATGTGAGAGTATGGAAAGAAGATCAGTGGCAGAAATCTGAGTAATAAACAAAAGAAGCTGTATTTGCTGATCCATGAGCATGAGTTTGACCTTATTAATATCTGGCAAGAATATGTCCCAAACTGCAGCATTGAAAGGCATCTATATAATCACTTGTGAGCAAGAAGAGAGATAAAAGCACAATTCCATTTCTGGAAAAGAAGCCATGGGATACAGTCACATAACAGGATGAAAGGCTTTTTATTCTCACACCTGAGAATGTTCAACAGCAGCTGAAAATTTGCAGTCATAAAGCTTAAGGGATAAATTCAATCTAAGTGATACATGCAAACGTACAAGAAAAAAATAATAAATTTTAAAAAAGAGCCTAGAATGCCACATTTACAGATATACAACTTCTTTGCAGAGACAGGTGTGCATATCTTTATTTTTCAACTGTCTGTATATTTGCATGAGTACATTTGTAAACAACAATTCAGAAGTCCAAAACTGCTGTATCACAAACATACATACACATACCCTTCCTTCACTGCTGTGCAATTGGAAAAATCAACTTACTTTTTCCTTGGTCCTCAATTCATTGAATATCTGCTGAATTTCCAATTTCCAGTCATCTTGCATGGAGTGGAAAGACTCTTGAGGCATTTCAGTCACAACTGCCCCTTCAATGGCAGTAAGCTGTTCAAGAATTAAGGCAAACGATGGTCGGATATGAGGGTCCTGCTCCCAGCATTCTAGAATTTATCAAAATCCCGTCAGTTTGTAATAGCACATCGAACTTTTGGAGAACTACATGAATTTCAAGTTACTTGCAACTGCATTTCAAGTTCTAATGTGTTCTCTTTACCTGCAAGACATCCCCAGTCCTGTTTCAATTTACAGCGGTGACATCTACCTACTTGTACTCAGAGGATTGTTTTTGTATTAATAGTAAATATTTTTGTCTATTTTTAGCATCCAAAACAGCAAAACTAGCAATATTGTACGGAAGGAATAAACTAAAAGGTAGAAAAATTCATTAAACACAAGGAAATAGCCATCAGCAAGCCATGTTTATTTCTCTCTAAAATATTTCCAAAACATTTTTGGAAACATGCAGGAAGAAACAATGGAAAAAAAAAGGCATTTGCAATTCTCCCCCTTGGGATTTTAATCTCATTTTGTATTAATTCATAGTATAATCCTGTAATTTATGAAAACTAATGCAATTTCAGAGTAGAAAACAAATCTGTGAAAGCAGAGAGCACAAACTGTATTGTTGCTACTGAAAAACTTATATGCAACACCGTAACACTGTATGGCTCTCTCAGAAACACACCAACTCTCTGTGACAGATTGCTGTGCAAAGAAAAACAAAATACTTGCTACACAGCATACTATCAAATGAAGTACTTATTTGGCAACCCCATGATTATTCCATACCCCCAAAACATAACTATTTAAATACATAGGAAGAAACAACGTGGATACCTTTCATCAGTTTTGCAAATGGCTCAGGGCAGGTGGATGGAATGGGCAAAGTAAGCTTATTGACAGCTACTCCATAAGCCACAGCGAGGCCATCAATGCCACGGTAAGGAACTTCTCCTGTAAGCAGTTCCCACAGCAACACTCCGTAACTACAAAAGGTAATTTTTTTAACAGTTATTTTCTGAGAAAGAAACAACAAGAACACCAGAAAACCCAAACCAGTATCTGTCCAATCACGTACTCAAATTCATGAGGATTTCCCAGTCAAAGGTGAATGCCTTTGAGTCAGTTCTACTTTTGTCATCGTGCACCTTTCCACTTATAGTGATTAAGGAACTGGGTGCGACTTTTAAGACTGGCTCGCACTCTTATTCAAAATGTAAGCCTGAAGACACTCCTATAGAAAAGCTAAGTTCACATAAATCTGACTTAAAATAGGAAGTCTGAATGACAGGAAAACAACCAACCTTCTCCCCACCAAAAAACAAACAATATAAAGAAATCCTCAGCAGAGCATTCAGGCCATTCCCCTTTCCAAATATTTCACAGTAATTTACCTAGAGGCACATACTTTTTCTTTTTTTTTTAATAACAGTAATAAAAATTACAGAAATAATCTCATCATCTATATATGAAGGCCAGTTAACTTGTCACTTCCCACTGATGCAACAAGATTGAAAATTATTTCATGCACACACAATGAATTTCTCCATACTAGAAAAAATCCTACCCACAAAATCTAAACAAAACAACATTGTTTCCAGCAAAAGGTGGTGGCATGAAGAGATCTTTTCTCAGTGTCAGGCACAGAAATCAAGAATCATGGGAATTCCTATTACAATAACAATAACCATAAGAACTTCTGCAATGCTCTCCACTCAAAGAAGAGCTGGGTGTTGCTTTTACCTTCTTTGAGTCTGTATGCCCAATGCTTGGCTTGTTCAAATTACTCAAGCCTCTGCAAAGGGCAGAGAGCACACTGGCTGCTGTGGCTCTAGAGCTCCTATTCCGCCACCACTGAAATGGACAGCTTTCACAGTCATTTTTGTGGAAGTGGGAATTACTCCTTTCAGAATGTTAGCCTAAAGTGCCTAAAGTTTATGACTGGATTTGTTTTTTGTTTCTCCCTTCATCCCCCACACCCCCTCCACTTCTCTTCCTGCCAGGGAACCACTACCGGTAGGACAAAGACACAAAGGACAACCTATTGCTGCTTTTGAATAGTAAAGTGAGCAGGCAAAGGAAAAAACAGAATACCAACTAACACTCTTGCCTCTTCTCTCCAAGTGTGCAAAGAAACCACCTGCAAGTTTTGCAGGACTAGACTGAACTCTCCAACACGAGAAGAAAAGCATCCTGCAGTGGGGAAGTGAGGGCTATGACTCCTTAGGTCTAGAAATGACACCTCAAGTGGAGCAGATGTGACAGGGAGAAGAAAACACACCAGTTAAGGTTTTCTATCACTGTCTGCTTAATGAGAACAAGTCAGTCAGCATTATACAACACTTTACAACATCACTTCAATAAATAATAAAACAACAAACTACACAATATCAGCACAAATATCAGCAGTACTTTGTTATCTATGGTCCGTTTGTCTGAGAATTTTTGCACCTCATAAAATCTTAAAAACTAATGAATTTACAGTGCTAACACTTCATCAAAAGCTGAAGAAAACAGTCTGCACCTGAAGCCAAAAGAAAAAGGAGTTTTAAAAGTCTTGGGCTTCTTAATAATTTCCTCCTGATTTTTCTGGTCTAATTTCTGCATTTGCTTGTATACTCAAAGAAGGTTAAAATAATGAATTACAATTTGTTTTGAAACAGTGTCATTCTGACCATAATGAATACAACACTTCCTGTGGTACATACACATTTTATGCCTGATGGAGGAATTCTCCTGAGCTACAGTTCATCTGTGTCTTTAGAAAAAAAAATCCTAAATTCAAGTAATTCCCTTTCTCAAACTACTCCATACAGATTTTAGCATGAACTCTGAAGATAAGCAAAACATTAAATTTAACTAAAAAGAAGTCACCTTTTATAAAAAAGTTGTGTCACATTATTAGCTTTAGTTGTATTTACAATTCAAGCCTTTAATCTTAAAGAGTTCTCAACAGTGCCAAGAAGGTGGTTGCAAAGTTTTAAACAGACCAACACAGTAACAGCCTTTTAAAGAAAGCAGTCTTAATGTCAAGTACCAAGAGCCAGCACTATGGGGGAAAAACTGCAAGGAGGAAGTCTAAAGACATAATGGTCTTGATACCAATTTGGAGTTTCTAACTACTACTAGGGAGGTACTAATCTGCCATTATCTAGGAAAACAACTACTTCTTAACTCTGTCAGCTACACAAGTAGCTACTTTGTGTATTAAATTTCACCAGCTCACATACAATTGTCTTATGCATACAGCCTGAGCTTCTAAGAAAAAGCTTTTTCTTAAAGAGCCAAAGCCATGCTTTTTCATTATCAGCAAAAGGCAAACTCACAAGCCTGTGTTTGAAATACATATTTTGAAACCACAAAAACAAATACACCTCCAAAAATATTTTAAGTATTTTCGTTATTAAAATTATTTTCCTTCAATCAAATGTGATTTAAGTCTTACTATATCTCACTCCAGTTAAAACTTGCCCATTTTACATATTTTAGGAGTTGAAAATCAGAAGGTAAGGTTCTCAAAGTTTATTTTACTCTACAATCCATCTTCTAGAGCAGAGGTTACTAAGCACTGCTACATGACTCACTTCAAATTTATACAGATGTTTCAGGCAAAAGCAACTGCTAATTCTGCTGTACAGCAGATGCTTCCTGGCTTTGCCAAGGGCTATACAACCACAACACACCTTATTCTGAAGACCACTGCTGACGCACACCATCAGCACTTGGAAATCTCTGGGCATATTTGTACTTTCAGGCTCCACACAAAACCAAGACTGACCAAGCCCACTCAGAAATGTGTGATGATTGATGGAAGGGTAGGGTTGGAAGAATAGAATTCTTGTTTGGGAATTTGGAAGCATGTGCCAGAGTAAAATAAATACAGTAGTTAAATCTCTGGTTTGGAAAGCAACAGAATACACGTGCAGGGCCTGTAAAGCACTAGTTCTGCTATCTAGGATGACACCTGAGAACATACAGCCTGGAAGGCCCTGCATGGAAATACTCCCACAACATTTCTGAGCACTGGCAGATTCTGGAAGACTAGCTGGAAGTGTAAGTTGCCTCAACTTGAGCAGACTCAATTGCTCTTTTTTAAGCAACTAAATAGTAAGAGGTCTACAGATTTCATTCAGAGTCTCAGCACTCCATATGTGAGACTGAGGTTTAGAAATTTGCTGAAACATGCTGTGTTCTTGTCTTAGAGAGACCCATATACTTCAATTGGTAACCTGAAGCTTTAAAAATTTTTAAAAATGAAAACCATTCCTGTAACCAGGATATTATTTATTTGCTTTTCTTTTAAAGAAAGAGTAAAGATAAGCAACAGAATAGATCAAGGTGCAGTGAGCAGAAAATGTTTAGAAGCTAAGAAGGTCTAAACTATACTGCAAAACACAGCCTTTCTACTTAAAAACCTCTCCTGTTAGACTTCCATCATTGAACTAAATACTTACATTTTTACAAGAGAGGCGTGCAGAAGAGAAGGCGAAGAAGAGAAATACTGTAGGTTCCAAAAATGTAAACTAATGTTGCAGCAGAATATAAAATAATTGCACCAAAGCATACCCCCTCAGATACCTAAAATCACAGCAACAAGACTGGACAGGACCTGTAATTAAGCATGGAATACAGCTGATTAGGGAAACGCCTACACCCAACCTCCATCCCGCAAAAGAAAAAAAAAATTAAGAAAAAAGTAAGAAAGAATGGAAAAAAAAAGAATGAGGCCAAAGATGCTTCCCAACTGGGCATCAACTGAGACTAATGCAAATAAAATTGGTTCCAGAGGCAAGACAAATGAGTGGCACAGAACAGCAGTGCAATACAGAATCATCATGAGAATATCAAAAGTATTACTTTATGCTGTAGAATATCATGCATTTAAGAAAAACAGGACCCTATTTAAGAATTATACAACACAGAACATGCATAAAGCAGCAGGAGAAAACAGATTACCTCCCCTCCTTCCCCAAATAGCTATCTTGGACCCTTCAGAGAAAACATATCAAAAAGAAAGGAAATGCAGACTTTTCAAGGTGGGGCACAGCAGCTCTTAGAGCCTATTGTGCAATCACTGCTTTTCTGCACTCACAAAACAGAACTAAATTAAAACTAAAGTTTAAATTACCTTTCTACAGTACATGTATCCCACACTAGACCACTCAAAAATAGCATCAGTAGTGAGAGCCATATTATTTATATTATTCACAGTAACATCTTAAATGAGAAATTCACAAATTTAACACAGGGCATTTCCCACCTTTAAAATCAGAAAGCGAGTTAAAACAATTTTGTGCTGAATACACTCTCCTTACTCCAGCTACTGGAAGCAAAATCTCTGTAAATGTAGAAGCTTCAACCTAGTATTAACTTTTACACACAATCACATTCCAGATTCCTAAAAACAGCACTAATTCAAGCTAACACTTGCCAAAGTTCTGGTTTGCACCTTATTATTATTTATCAGGCATATAAGGCAATAATTGGTTGGTCCCATTTTTAAGCAGACTGAGAGTTTTCAGACATCTAATATAAAATAAACCTACCAAAATGAGATCAATCATACATTAATGTATCAAGAGCATACCATTACTTATATTAAGACTCCAGAGAAACACTTGGGTACATTAACCAACAAATATTTTAAAGGCTTCTCTTAATGAGAGCTTGCTTTAAAAAAAATATTCTTTATTTTCCCTCTTCCTCCCCCCGTTTGTAAGGAATGGATAATAAAACGTATAACAACTGAAGTACATACTTAAAAATCTGTTTCTTAGAAGAGCTAAACTAGTCACATGTTGAGGCAATAACCTAGCAAACCACAAGAAAAAAATTCTGTCAAAACCCTCAACACAGTCCACTGAACATGGTCTTCAGCAGACAAACTTCTTACCTCCAAATATCACTTCCTTTAGAAAACATGGAGGACTTGATAACTTCTGGAGCCATCCATGCATAAGTTCCTGCTGCACTCATTTTGGTTGTTCTGTGCCACTCTCTAGCCAGACCAAAGTCTGTAATCTTCAGAGTTTTATTACAAATGTCATCATGTTCCATCTTCTCTAGCAATAAAACTGCAAAAGATTGAGTTTGTAAATTAATGCAATGGCAATAAAAAATACATTTCTGTTATTAATTTCACATACAACTTGTATTGCACAGATAATTGTATACTTTTAGTGTTGAGACAATATTATTGCAATTTTTATCTGCATGAAAATGTATTTTGATAATTTTAAGCTATTCCAAGCTACAAAAGCAAGAAATACCTACAGTGTCATGAGCTCTTTATGCAACTGTAGGAGCATATATTAAATTAGCACAAGAAATACACTGGAGATGGAAAGTAAACCAGATCATTTAAGAAAGCCCAGAATCCTAATATCCCAGATGATAACAGGCTTTCAGAAAAGTATCCACTTTGCAACAAGATTCTGGAATAACAAAAACAGCAGCAGTAGTAAACCAAAAACAAATGTTAAGAATTCTTATAAAAGACTGATAAAACAAAGCAGGATACATTATGTCACTGTATAAAATCCCTTCTTAATAGTAATACTCATCTCTGAAAGCATGTAACAACTGAAAGAGGCACAGGGAACGACACAAGCCGGGTACTCAAAACAACATAACCACAGCTACAAGGAATGCTTAATAGACAAGAAGCCTTCCCCTAGGAAAAGAAACATTTGAAAACAAAAATCTATATAACAATGCCTCATTAATGAAAAAAATTAGAGGGAATAATTGTTCAAAGTTTCTGACTACAAGAAATGGACACCACTGGGTAAAATTAGCAGATGAGAATCAAACACGTGTCAGTCATTCACACAACATTTAGGTGAACTTTGCAACAAGATTCTGAACTTTGGAATTCTTGGCATGATATGTGAATATTATTACTTAACATAGATTTAAAAAGCATCTCCACAAATTCACAGAAGTCAACTTGATATAAGGAATTTATATCAAAAAAGTCAGTTTACTTTCATGAAATCCCTGGGCCAAAATTCAGAACAAAGTTGGGAAACTATATGCCAGGGGAATTAGTTTGCCTTGGGAGTCCCCAGCTGGCAACAGGCCACTGGACTTGGATCCAGTCACTTTTATGTTATACACACTGCACCCTCATGAATGTTAAAGAGTAAGTTATCCTTGAGTGCCTGACTTGTTCATGAGACAACATTATTGGCAGAACTGTAGCACCTCTTCAGGAAGCACTGTTACAAGAAGAGAGCTGAGTAATTGTGTTAGGGCTCACAAGGAGGGAGACAACAGATGGAAAGGAATCATTTTAGCACACCGTAATTTAAATTCCATATTCAGTTCCTCTGTCACTGTTTGTGAGAGCAACTGTTAGTTTTAACTTTCTGTTAAAATGATCTCCTAGGACAAACACCAAGTATTAAATTACATGTAAGAAGAATAAACGTGTGTTTTTCTACCTTTTCTACAGTACAGGAAACCCATTAACAAAAAAGCAGATGAAGACTTACCCTCCCTTACAGAAGAAAAACCGATGACCTCGCACTTGCAATTGAAAGAAATAAGTCTTACTGGCAGAGATTAACTCTTACAAATATTTCAAAAATTACATCAAATAAAAGGAAAATAACCCACATTCCATTTTCAATAAGCTTCTTAACAGAGCAAAAGAAATGAAGGCCAAAATTGTACAGACAAACCAAGAGCTCACCAATAAGAACCACCAGAACAGGTTAAATTCATGCAAGTTTTTATACTTTTATACTTGAATCAAAGACCTATTGTTTGCTGTTCCATTTCAAACATGTTCAACAGAATTCCTGACATTCCTTGTCAGTCAATGTGACCGAAACCAAAAACAGTCAGTCTTGCAAAAGGTAATAACTGGCATGTGACCAAGTTTCATCCTACAAAGGGACAACATTTTTTAGCAGTCCAAACTTCCCCTTCCGGCTGGTAGCCAGGCAAACAATGCTACACACACATTACTTAGCAGCTGGGCAGTAAAAATGCTCAGCATAGCTGAGTTGAACTCTCTAAGAGCTTACCTTGGAGTAGCCTAGCAACCTTTACTATAGCATCCTTCTGCCTCTTCCATAGCTTCCTGGCCCTTGCTGGCTGCTAACCTGGGACAAGCCATTTTACCATCACCAGTTTGCCCTGTTTACTCAGCATCCCCCTTGTTTCTTTTTCCAAACCTTTAAATTGTCTTTTCTGGCTCCAGTATATGTGCAATGTTAAGTTGGACAAGAGCCAATTTAGCAATTTTGGGTTTACTTCAATATTTTTCAGACTTTTTACTTCCCATGAAGAATGAAGTTCATACTCACATTATAGCTTTGCTCCTGGCAAACACAGCGCAAAATATTTAGAAGTACAAAGACTATTTGAAAACAAAACCCACCCAAATGCACAGATTAGATTAGGTATGCAGAAATGCAGGAAAATCCTATGTGTTTACTTATTTACATGTAAGTAGGACATAGGACAAGGATATTATCTAACACCTTACTTATTTTTACATAAGCAAAACCAGATACTACGTTTCTGAATGATTCAAAATCCAAGGAGATTAAGTTTGGTACAGATGTAACTCTACCTTGGATTGTTACCCAAACATTCCAGCCAGAAATGAAAAAAATTACAAAGTAGTCTAAGTTTGCATACGATTTCTACCAGCAACACCATTTTCAACTAAACTCTGAGTTATTACATCTCTCTTTGTGACTCTACATTTTCTGCAATGAGGTCAAGGGGAAAGCAAATTTTTTAACATCATAGAGCAAAGGCTTGGGTGACATGTAACAGGCGCTCCTTGAATATGAGACAGCGCATGCTCAGAAATATTTACAGCAGGGCAACAAAGAGATGTTATTTTCAATATTCCTGAAATATAAATCAACAAGTTAAAGATAAAAGCTACTTAAGTCAGAGAGAAAAACGTAATGCTATGCAGTAAACTGGTATTAAAAGTGGTAGATATCTTAGAATCATAAAGGTTGGAAAAAATCTCCAAGATCATCAAGTCCAACCTTGGACCAAACAGCACCATGTTAACTAAACCACAGCACTAAGTACCACATCCATTAGTTTCTGGAACATTTGCAGAGATGGTGACTCCACCACCTCCCTGGGCAGCAGCCAGAAGGTATTGCCCACTCTAGACAGAACAGACTGTCAAACTAAAAAATATGCACATTTGCATAAGATCAATCATAAAATCTATAGCTGTAAGTAAGAGATGAAGGAAGAAGAAAGGCCTGGCTGCTCTGGCTAAGAGAAGGAAAACTAGCAACCTGCATGTAGCTGTGCAAGTAGTTCATTCAATTCTAAAAGACACTATAAAAGGCTTAAATTCAGTAGAAACAGGGAGGTATCAATAGAATTTTACAAAGCATAGCACCTCATATGAAATACCGAATGACTAAACCTGCACATACGTGTCCAACAACAGGAACTGAAGCAGACAGAATACAGAATAGTTAGGATCTAGGAATGTCTTTTATAGAGATAAAATCAGAGGAGTTTGTCCTTTTTGCTAGGCTAAACAAAGGTTTACAGAAGTCATGAGAAGTTACCCATACCTAGAAACAGAATGCAGACCTACAGCACTGGTGCTCTTAGCAAAATATTTTCCTAGGTGCTCAGGCTGGTCTGTCTACAGGTACACTTCTGATTAAACTCAGTTCTAGATCTAGTTCCCAGAGTAGGGAATTTTGTCACCTATTTCTCCCATACCTGTTTCAGCCCTCCTCTGCAGTGTAAAGCAGAGCTCACTCCACAAAAAAGTTACAAGATCCAACACACATTCCTGTTAAACCTAATGGTCCCTGAAATAGTAGTGCATTAATCTTTCTTGCTTTCTCCACTATCATTTTTACAGCTGGAATATTTTTCTACTGATATTATGGCACAGTGCAAATATTTCATGGTGTAACAGTATGCAGGTAAGACATTTTGCACACTTTTCTAACATTTTGCCATGGAGCCAGCTAGTACTTCCCAAGTCTGTGTTCTTCTAATTAGAACAGACCCAGCAACAATTCTTTGCCACACCACTACTGCTTCCGTACAAGGTGTTCTTAGTCAAGAAAGGCAGAAATTTTAGGCTTGAAAAGGAGGCACAGGTCCCAGGAAAATCCCCCTCAAATGCTCCCAGTTGCCACTCTTTTTCCTTTGCCCATCACTTCTATCTCCAAACTCTCCATTCAGGCGCTAAAGCTCTCTTTGAGGTGAGCAAAAGGTGAGATATACATAAAGTAGCAGACCAAGTCTGGCCAGAGCTGAACAAGAACTGCATTCTCTGTTCTTTTGAGCTTGGGTTGAAGTTTTACTGGGGAAAGGGAAAAATTAGGCAAGAGCCTACATATGGACCTTAGATAAGCCAGAAATAACAGAACAGAGCACATTTAGACAAACCAGATTCCTGGGGGTGCATGTCTGCCAAACTCAGATACAGAATGACACCCCCAGTGCTACTTTCAAGACTAAGCTGAAAGCCTAGAGAAGAACCACAAGCACTAAGTTAAATTGCAAGCACTTTGTTTAAAGCATAATTCTAAATGAAAGGCTCACATTCCTGCTTCAGCTTCTCTCTTTTTCATTTGTTAAAAATCATATAACTTAAGAAACAGTATTTACAGCAAGCCTGAGGGAGGTCTGGACAGATATTTTAGGCAGGACATCTAGGAAACCTCTACCTAGAACTAAGCTCTTCAATGCTGCTCTTAATGCAGGTTATTTCCTAAGGTGTTATCTTTCTTTCTGTTTCCAAGTACATATAGATTGCATTTCTCTAACCTGTCTCCATTTAAGACAATACTTCATTTGATTTTTTTTTTTTTAATTCAAAGACTTAATGCCATTACAGTCAGAATGCATGGACAATGCATTCCAGTGTTTTGAGGTGACTTTTTCAGTTACCTAAATAATTAGGTAAAAAAGGTATTCTGAGAGAAGCCAAGGCAAAGGATTGAACACCTTTTCAGAAGTTTAAATGTACTGAATTCAAACTATCTTCTAATACTTAAAAAAAAATCATCCTGAAATACTGAAGTCCATTCTATCTCTTCTATCATCATTGTACTATTGTACTATGATACCCTCTTTATATTACCTATTTTGTTAGTACTAAAAATAAAACATTAAGCAACCTTATTTTCCCAAGTTAGGCAACTGCTGCCAACCATTTCTTGCTACTTTATCTGCAGTTTGCTAAAGAGGTGACTATCACAGGTTTTGAAAATATAAGCTATTTAATGCCACAGCTATTTAAGTTACTATGATTATAGGTAAGAATGCCTACATGTCCACTACATTTACCACCACTGAGAGTCATTCATAGAGAATACTATAAAGCAAAGAAAGTTGTTATGCTGTACAACTCTACTTGCAAATAGAGATTGTCCAAACAATGCTGCTACTGTCTCTGTTCCCCCCTGCACCCAGTCAGTTCCTTCTCCAACTGTTTGCAAGCAAATCTGGCTCCTGCTAATTCACTAAATCAACATGCAACAAAACCAGCAGGGTGACCCTGCATCTTTACCTGGGGACTAACAGGCAGGAAAAAACCTTATTAAATGTTGTATATTCAATTAATGAAACACAATACCTTGTCCACATTGAGAGAACCACCTTCGTGATTTGGAACTGTTATTTGGCTCCAATTGTAATTGGAAATTAAAATTTCAACATTGCTTATAGAAGCCATGTCCAGGTTTTAAACTGTAGGTTAAGTATCATACTGAAAAAATTGTGTGAAGCACAAATTAAATATCACAGTGAAAACATTAACTGATCAGAAACTCTTCTATATATACAAAAGACTGTACTTTTGCCTATGCAGCACTGCTTCTTAAATACTTTCCTCCTGTGGGCTCTCAGGATAGGTTCTGTTATCTCTGTAGCTAGTATCTGTCAGATTGTGATTATCTCTCTTGATTAAATTCAGAGGTCACCATCTGCAAGGGAATTTCATCCTTTAAATACTGATTACATATGCAGCAGACTTTTTTATTTTATGGATACTGTGCTCCTCTATTATCCATGTCCCTTTACATCAGGCATATAACCAGTTCTTAATTTTCACACTTAACTGAAAGGAACAGTTTGTTCTTAAATGCATTTGTCTAAAAATATCCAGCTTAAAAACAAAACAAAACAAAAAAACAACCCAAAAAATGTACCTCATAGGAGCCAACATATACTAAAAAAAAAAAATCCTGAACAAAGTGTTCCCAGTTGGAAAGCGAAAACAAGACAAGACTTGACACAAAAAGTCCTTGACATCATGAATTGACAAATACACACCAACCTCCTAAGAAAAGCACATCCCATAGTAGGATATGTGGCAAAAGAAAAGCACCAAAGGATAAGAATGACTGGGAGTCACCTGCCTTCTGGAGAAAATGGAAGGAGAAGGAAAGAGAGGAAAAGGGACAAGAGATTTCAACAGCTCCAACACACCTTGCATCACCATATTTTGCTTCCTCTACACTTCTTTAATAACTATTATTAAAGCAACTTTGGGCAAATGGAAACTTGAGAGAAAGAAGCAGTTTTAACAAGTTATTGGCACAGACTACAGATCCTGCAAGTTACTTTACTGCATGCCATTTGTGCTTCACTTGCTCTTCAGATAGGTCTGTAATGCAAACCAGAAATTTCTATTGTGCTGTAAGAGGAAGTACTAGAGGTAACAAGCATTTATAATTAGACATTCAAATAATCCTAATTTAAACACTAGATCAGCAGTAAATTCTGAGAAATGTAGGATTTGGATATTACATCAGCAAAAAAAATCAAAAGCAGACTGGACATGAAACATTCTCAAGTTCTCTTTAATAAAATATTAAACTTTCCTATTTAAAAACTAAATTTAAGAAAAACAACCTCATTAAAGCAATTCCTTCATAATTTGACAATTACATGGAAATCAGTCAATACTGAAACTTAGCTTTAAAACTCAAAACACTCAGTTGTGTTTTATCCACCAGGAACTTCCTCGCTTATTTGAAACAGCAATAACTTTCTTCGCTTGCTATTTTTAGAAGGCAGCTTTGAAGAAAAAAAAAATAGAAACAAACAAACAAAAAAACCCCAAAGAAACCAAAACAGAGTGATCGAAACAGAGGCAGATGAGAAGGATAACAGTTAGGTGGTGAATTCCTGACTAAGGTAATGTTCTAGTTTCAAACTCGGCTGTGGCTGTGAATCCATTCCTTAAAGAACACCATCTTTGTTATGAAAGTTTTTGGCTTTTTTTTAAGGAACTTCATCCTATTCTTTAAAAAAACCAAAATATAAGGCAAACCAAAGCTATTACATTCAAACTGCATAAAAAGTCTTTGTCAATATATAACAAATCAGGTTCAGTTTCCTCCAAGAGAAACTTTGAGAAAACATTAATTTCCTGCCTAACCCAAATTTAAGACCTGGCCATTCTGAAAATCAGTGTATGTCATACAACATACTGAATTTAACAGGCAGTGCAGATGAGGTTTATAATCTCACAAATGGCATCCAGGGGCAACAACTGACAGAGGTTACCTTCCTTCAGAACTAACAATTTAAGTTATCTATCATTAGTCAAATCACCTTTTCAGTATTTAGTTTTAAAGTCATGAATATTTCATTCAAATTTGGCTTGGATTTATAGTTATTGTTTTGAAGTCAATAGAACACGACTCGGTGCAGTTTGATATTTCAAGCTAATCAGAAGAATACACAGCTTCTGAGTACAAGGAAGTATTTACATAGTTGGCATACTTTTCCTGATCATAACATATTACACTCTGCAATGACGAACTTCCTGGTTGCTTTATTTTTTGTGACCTATCTCAAGGTGCATTTGACGTGTTGAAATTAGAATATTTAATTTTAAAAAAAAGTCACATCAATATGAAATGAAGTTTAATAAAAATACATAGAAAAATTCTTTAAAAAATTTAGAAGATATTCTACTTTTAAAGGTGACTTACTAGCAAAGCTGAAGTAAAGAGGAGCAGTCTGATGTCACAACCAAGACAGTAAGAGCCTGCTGCCACTGAAATACTTACCTTAACCTCCTCTTCCTTTATACCCCTCACCCTCTAGACCAACTGGGTAGTCTTGGGAGACTCAACCAGCCAGATAGCTCAGAGGAAAATGAAGCCTGTAAACAAATCAGCTTAGAGTAGTTTCCTGCTGGATATCTCTGAAGATTCAACCTGCCCTACTGTCCACACAGGAAGACACTGAGATGTGGAGATTCTGCTGACAGGTGGGAGGGGGGAGAAGCTGTCTGGAGGTGGGTGGGGAAGCCTCTTCATGCAGCTATAGCTGCCCAAGGAAGCCACGTGTCACCTCTTGCAACAAGTGGGAAGTCAAGCAACATTTCAGAAATAGGTCAACCTTTTGACATCTA
Source organism: Dicaeum eximium (assembly GCA_013396995.1). NCBI lineage: Eukaryota > Metazoa > Chordata > Aves > Passeriformes > Dicaeidae > Dicaeum > Dicaeum eximium. The sequence goes on along the minus strand of VWZP01007825.1, from coordinate 115,533 downwards.
GTTTTAGCCAGAGATTTAAAGATAGGGTCCAGCTTTGCTATGCTTTTTTCCATTATAAAATCACCTTTGACTAAATCTACTATTGGAAAGAAGCCATTAAATAAACCAAAACAAAAAAAAAATTCCTGGGTCTCTTTGAAGATGACAACTGCTATGAAACCAAATTCTGGTTGTAGATACTTAGTCAGGTTTAGTCATTGAGTTCCTTTACAATCTCATCATTTAATATGAAAGCTCTTTAACATAATTTCTATGAAGAATTTTAATAGGTTACACTTTATAAAGAATTTTAGGCTGTCAGTTTCATTTACAAGGAATATTTGAAAGAGTCTTGCCGTTTTAACAAAAAAAAAAAAAATTGCCAAACAACCTGTTACCAAACAAAGCAGAAAAAAACCAGACAATTTTTGAGCCCACTTCCTTTTTTTTAAATAAAAACTTGGGAAAAAAAAAAATCCCATCAAAATATATTCTGTGCGGTAGGATTCCTGCATTCCATCTTTGCAATTTCTTCAGTACCCTCTAAGGACTGTGCATTTTCAAGGACTCTAATCTTCAACAGCAAAGTGAAAACACGTATTTTGAAATGAGAACTCTGCAAACTTCACAGTGCTGTCCTTCTCTTAAGAAGAGAAAATGAAAGGGAAAACTGATTGTCTCAGTAATTAGTGTAACATTAAGCAATGAATTAAAAAGTACAATTTTTTTTCCTTTCTACACAATACAGGAAGAAATAGAAGCAATTAGCTTTAGGAAGAACAGTGGCATCTAATTCTAATAGAAAAGAAAACCACAAAACTGCCTAAACATTTAGAAGTAAAATATAACCAGTTCCAAGGGTTAACTTGTCCCATAATGAACCACAGCAATGAAGCATTTACTCCTACATTTTTGAGAGGGAGGGCCGACTTATCAGCTCTGAGTTAATAGTACACCTGCCAAAACACAGATTTTAGTCACTATGAAGAGAACAAAGAATGATTATGTAGCCAACACTGGCATGTCTAGGACTGATTAAACTGGAGCTATGACCCCACACACACACACAAAAAAGGTTAAAGTTGGCAGGAAGCTCCAAGAAGGAAGAATACTTCTGTGTTGACATTATACAAATGTGTAATTTTTCCAACTTACAATATTTAATCCATTAATTTAACACGCAGTAAGTGGGTTAAAATTTAAACATCCACTTATTTTCAGTGATTGGATTGAGGTAGGCTCTTAGTAACATGGCCGAGCAAGGTAAAAATTACTAAATGTAGTTTAAAGCTGTCCATACAGGAATGTACATTACACCAGTTGTTATTTTTGCACTGCAAATATAGACAGCCAAGTAATTTGGTATTTATCTGTTTGTATCTATGTATAATCTGTATTTATATTTACTTCAATACCCTAATTTTGCTTCTAATAAACAAAACAATGCCAAAGCTCAAAAAAAAAAAATCTGTATTTTTAGAAGCATTATTACTGAAAGTCATTGAAACAAATTTCAATGCCTTATATTTTAACAAATAATCAGAAATAAAACTCAAGGTCAGAAGTTACCCTACGCTGCAACCACTCATTGCAAATGTTTATGGTACAAGGTCAGCCTGTTTCAGAACTTGAAACACTGAAGCAAGTTAAGAAGAAAGTTCATAGTCAATGGTAAGAAAACTTACAGATTGCAAACAAAAAGCCATTCTCTTCTAAGGTCAAAGAAACCACAAACAGCATTCAACATCCAAATACAGTTCAGTGATGTGTTACTCCTTTATTCTTTTGAGGTTGCAAAACATTTTTGTGGGTAATATTTGCTAAGAGGGTCCAAAGACATGCCCTGTCCCTGCAGTTCCAATAGGGTTGGGGGAATAATCTGTAACTGAAAACTCAGTTGTATCTCAATTTCTTCTAATGCCTGGACAACACTACCAATGTCTAAATCCCAATCACACTCTGAAACCTGTTTATTTAAATACAAGACCTCATTTAACAAGTGTTATGGTCAGCAGTTAAACTTCTTTTTCACTGTTCAAGTGAATGAATAAAATTGTACAAGTATTTTAACAGCTAATGGGAGGTGTTTAGCTGTCTGTTTTTCCACTGACCTTTGTGGAAGTGGGTTGCTTGCTCAGTGTAATTTTCAGTGGCAGAAAGGTATATGAACATATCCTTAGGGTATCAGCTTAAAAAAAGAAAAAAGATTGAGCCAAATAATGCTTGAAATCTTCTTTAATACACAAATATTAAAAACACTCTTATCCAAATTCCTACAGTTCAATTTATAATGCTACCCTAAAACAGAACTGTTTATCATCAAAAACAGTGAGCAAACACAACATAGAGACTAGAATGTAACTCCTCACATTCTCCATGAAGAGGTCACCAGAAACCCTGGTGCAAATGAAAGTCCTGCAGAAATCTGCTAGGAATGAGTATAACACAAAGTAGAATAAAAAATTTAAAATAAAAAATAATAATTAAAAAAAAAACACCCCAAAAAAAATCTTCCAAATGTTGTAAACAAGATCACTTGGTGTTTTACAATGACAGAACAAAGATGGAGAGAAGAAAGACATGAAAAACCAAGTTAGAGCCACAGAAAGATCAAAGTAATATTATTCTGGACTAAATAATCCTACCTATTAGAGATGCAGTCCCAAAACCAAATAAGAAACAACTCTCTACAGTTGTCAGATGGACATTGTTGGGAAAACATTAAAATGCAAGTCTGTATTAAAAATGAGTTATAAATACAGGTATTAAAAGTTCATGAGGTTTTAATTAATCAAATTACATACAGCTAGTATTTCAGCCTAGAGTCTTGTTTTCAGCATTAAGTACAACATGTAAATATACTTCAGCCTTGTTAGGTTTGAGGGACTTTGTTCTAAATTAGTGAGCAATTTTTTCCACCTGTTAATGTCCAAACTTGAGACAGAAAAACATCAAACAGAAGCAAATTTAGAAGAGTGTAATTGAGGTGAAATAAATGGCTACTGCAGTAGCCATCTTCATCTACAAATAAAATAACTGGTGGATATTATTCCTCCTCTGAAAGCTTAGACTGTACAAATATTGTGTTACAGAGCAGTAGTTCACAAAATTTCACTTAATGGATATTGTATTAAAATCATAATGTTCCTGAATATTATTTTCAAATGCTGAAACACATCTTTTAACTGCAAATTAGGCCTCTACAGCATTTTAACACAATAGTTATTAACACTTTAGTTATTTATATGCTGGATTGAGACAATCACAGCAATCAGTTACTCAAAATTGTTCTCTCTTGAATTCCAGCATCTTTCTGAACACAAAATATAGAACATATTTATATGCAACAAGTAAATATATCAAGTGAATATTAAAACAGGCCTAACACATTGCATTGCCTTTAATGAACTGGAAAAAGAGAATACTCTAGCTCAAGGCTGCTAAGCATTTGATGCTCCCATAGAATCCAGCTAACCTTCAGGGCCTCTCAAAAAATAGAATCGCTATCTATATACTCTGAGCACAAATGAAATAATGAAAAAAATTACTGGGAGCAATGTATCATGAAACACTGAACTCTTTCATGTGACATAAGGACATTTAAAAGAAAAACTTACTGGAATTCAATGGCACACTAACTTTAAGTAGATCATAACCTTCAAAACAGGTGTTGTTTCCCAAATTAATGAAATTTTGCAATCCTACTGATGTTTGCATGCAGGTGGTTAGATTTTGGTTTTCTGTGGTTTTTTTAAAAGAATACTTAGCCAACAAAGTTATAAAAACCAGTGCTCCTTCCTGCTTATAAACTTCCAGATGCTTCAGGATGTATGAGCAGTTCTAAATGTTATAATGCAGCAGCATTATTTTTACAGCAAAGCCCAAGGCAGGGCTACTGCCTCTCAGAGATGGGATAGTAACCTGGTACACCTGGCATAATTTCTACCTTTATACAATCTTAAGTAATTAAGAACAAAGTAAAGCATTTAAGTACCATGACTTCCTATATGAAGACAGCATGGAAAACTACAGCACACAGATTTTAAAATGCTAAATAACTTCTGGCCCACTATTCTACCTGACTGACATTCTCAAAGACATGGTTCCTATGGGTTTTATGAAAGTTGGCTGCCTTACAGCGGAGGAACTTCAGTTAGTTCTGTCAGGAAAAACACCCACTCCCCCCCAGACCTCAGAGCCACCAGCAGCTTAGCAGCTAGCCAGGCAGTACAAGCAGTGTCAAACCAATTACAGCACATGCAGCATGCTCCAGGAGGCGCCCAGATCACCCAGCACTGGAGATGGGCACCTTGGGACAGCCAGGCTTAGCCCACCAGGGACACCGGAGATGTGGAAGCCAATATGAGACGAGGTTCCACAAATGGGAGTGCCAAGAGGAGGAGACTGAGATGCAGAATACATCAGGTTTTTAGTTTTGTTACACCACAATAGGTGAGCAGTAATTGGCACAGACCTGCTGACAGAAAAAATTACAAGTTTCACTGCCATTAGTGGGCATCTCGGAACTTTATTTTCAAAGGAAGTTACACTGAAGCTCAAATCTACTTAAAAGCCATTTCTCTTCTCTCTGAAAACTACCAATGACAATTGTAATAGAACGTAATTTTGAATTCTCTAGGTAACCGTACAAGATTCTGAATTTCAAACATTTAATAACAGCTGTACTTGTGATGTGAACAAGTCTTAACCTCTTCAAAACAGTTAAGAGACAAATTATGCACCCTAGTGATTTCAGAATACATAAAATCAGTTCAGAAAGTGGCAGACAGGCTTAACTCTAGTTTATTACTCTTCCTCTCCCTGAACAACTAGCCTAAAGTTGCTATATGGAAAAGTTTGAGAGAAAGTGGTTTTTATGAATTCTGGAAAGCACCTCCATCTTATTTTAAAAGGTGTTTAATAACATAACTTGAGCAATTCTGCTGCAAATAACCTGTAAAAGCAAAGGACCGGAGATAATTTGTTCTTGCTTTTCTCAGACTCCAGGACACCTTGCCTCATCAAAAGCAATCGATTTAACAGTTTTGTCAAAACACATCACACTTCCTTTTAAGGTTTTAAAATCAAATGATTTCTATTCTCTAATTGCTACTCATTACACTAGTTTGAAGAACATGACATTACAGTGGGTTGTCCTCTCATATGTTTGATTCCTTCAGATTCCAAGTAGTTCTCAATAGCACTGTCACATCCATGGCCTTATTCAACAATCCTTGAAACTCAAGCTGACCTTGACAATTTCGAAAAGCAGTATAAACTCAATGCCCTTCACAGGCTGCAAAGGACCCTGGATTGCTGGAGGAGCTGGTGAAAGCCACAGCAAACCAAACCCTTCTGGCATATCCATCTATGACAAGTGAGCACAGAGCACTTTATCAGCACTCTGTTAGTACACTTAATCTACACTTAACTCGGTAATCATGGATGGGTCTATGCCATAAGCAAGATATTCTGAACTTATTGCAATGCTTCCTAAAAGTACACAAGGCTCCTGCACTAGAGATAAAGTGCATTTCTTAAAGGCAGAAGCAGTGCACAGTCTGAAATCAACCCCAGAGTCACAAATCTCTGTTTCCTCTACACTTGACTTCAGAAACTGAAAATGTGGCATACTCTAGCTGAACATATTACTAGCTTTCTTCAGGACAGAATAATCAGGGGAGGCTGTGCTGAGCCCTTACATAACCACAGGTCTTGTAACTAATGGGGTGTCCTTGCTCAGAAGCAAGAAATTTGATTCCTTCAGAGCAAAAAAGTTGTCTTTCCAAAGAGTCAGAAAAATAGCTGAGATGTGGTAAAAAGACACACATAACAATTAGTGTCTAGTCTTGTAGATGAATTCCTGTCTTTAATTTTCAGTAAAACCTATTTTTTTTAATAATAAGCTGGCATGCTTAATCAAGACTAAGTTCCTACCCAGATGACAGATTTTTAAGACATCTTTTCAGTTAAAGCATCAGTTAATTCAGAATTCTTTGACTAACAATGATAGCTTGAAAAAATCAAATTTTCTTCCATGAATTTTATTCAGATTTTAGATTAGGTAAAGTTCATCTCTTAATCTTTAATTTTAGATTATGCCCTTAATCTATGAAGTATACTGAGGAACATAAGAACTCCTTATGAGAAGTTATCCTTAAAACAGGCCATAATCTTTTTCAGTGAAGCTTCTCACCACTTCCACCTCATAAGATTTACAAAGCACCCATAATTCTTAAGTCAACATTAGAGACCATGGTTAATATGTTTTATTTAATCGCACATATTTAAAGCTAAAAGTGTTCTTTACACCTTTGTTTTGTCTGCTTCTGAAAAGCCTGTAAATTTAGATTTATTTTACATGGACTCCAGAACTGAAGAAACTCTCTCTGCTGTTAATAAAACTCATGAGTTACACTTTACATACTTGTTCAGCCCTCAAAACCATTTGTTAGTTTTCCTTTCCAATATGGAAAACATTTGTTTACCTATTAATTTCCCTTACTCTGGCAGAAACACAACCCTTTTCCCAGCACCCAAAAGGAGCCAAATGAAACAAGAGCATTCAAACCTAGATAGTCACTGCTGTTAATAAAAGCCGGCTGCTCTCATGGCTCTTCTGTTTGCGGCACTTTCTCTCCAGTCCTGTCATTCTGGCATCAGTGAAACCACACTAGATATCCTATAGAGATCCCAACTCCATAAAATTGCATGGAGAGAAGTAACATGCTTGCCTTTGAGATGCTTGCTATAGCCTGCCAACCACAAGCCCAGACACATACCTTTTCTGGATCAAATACACTGGTAGAAGGGGCTCCCTTTCCCTGGCTGGAAAAATTAGTTCCTGCCTACTCGCTAGGGAAATAGTTCGAGAAGCATTCCTTACCACACCGAATTAAGGGCAGTAATTTTTCTAATTTATTGTCTGAGGAAGAAAATCACCCTTTTTAACAAAAGTAACTGAGCTAACACAAAACTGATACATTCGTATATTACCTAGAGCTGCTTAAGGCAGAGCACTGAACCACCACCACGCGCAGCACCCGGGGAGCAGGGAGGAGCAGGCGAGGAATGGGCGCTGCCAGAGCCCTGCCTGGAGCTGCAGCCACTGCAGAGCTGTTACTATCCACTCCAAGCAGGTCGCTCAGTCAACCCTGGCAGCGTTCCACTCCCACTGTGCAAGACTGCAAAAGACTACAGAAAAAGAATGCAGGGAAACCTTCGGTGAATGGATGAGTTACCAGAACAGGGGATGCTGCCATGACTTGCAGTCATTTTAAATTCCTGTTTTTGAACAGTATATGGTACCAACGGTGCACCATTGCCTTCTAACGCTATCATTTAGATGGATGATCAAGAGACATAATTCTATTTAGCATATTCAGTACTTCTTCAAAGCTTGAAGTATCTTGCTAACACTAAGAAATACAGGTGAGAGATCTGACTAGCTCAAGTTAAGTGCATCTGCAACAGGAGTTAGTAATGGAAGCAGTGAATAGGCACATAGGCTGAGCTTAGAATCAGAATTAGATTTTTGAAATGCTCTGCTGTTACCCCTATACGAAAATATGATCATGGCGATCAGTACCCAACTCAGCTACCGGTGTTATGCTAAACCACAGGTTTATGAATTAATTTCAGAAACCAACTTTGTCACTGTCACTTAATATTGTGCTAGCATGCAGCAGCCCACTCTGTCTAAGGAGAGCCACTAAATACTCAAGGTGCAGCAAACTAAACATACTGAACACAGCAGCAAAGTAAACGGGCACAAGCTGGCTACAGACCACTTGCTAGAAATTAAGGTTTTGGCCATGACGCTAAAGGTCCAAGAGTTCACCGCCTGTGCTACAAACAGAACCACAAACACAGCTGAGCTAGGTTCTTTCTTTATCAAAGAAATAGTGAAAGTATTCTCAGAACAGTCAGTCCCATGACTGAGCCTTGTCTTAACAGCCCATGCATGGTGACCTTCAAGACACACAGCCTCTTAAACAAAGTGCTTCAAACTTGAATGAAGCTTTTTTATTTCTACTGAAATACTTAAGGACTCCTAACTGGTAAAAAAAAAGACTAAAGCATTGCTGCACTTCTGGAATATTCAGAACAAAAAGGGAAGAGTTGAGATAGTTTCGGGTCTTTATGGAAACACACAGATTTCCACTTTCAGGTCATCATTTCTAAACACAACTACAATGGCAAGCCATAAACACTCTATTCTAGTAAGCCAGCTTTCCAAATGCACAGTGGCCAAAATCTTAGATGCTTCTGTATTGCCAGATGGACCAAGGAGCCATTAAGCACGAATTGAGCAACTCCCTCATTCGTGCAGGTGCATTTGTCCATGCCAAGGGATGAAAGCAAATCTGGCATCTGAACAGCAGTTTCTACTGGTTTTAAGGTACTTGTCTTTTCAACCTCAATGCTGGCTAAGTGGGTAAATTTTAGCAATGTTAAATGCATGTAGTGACAACCAGAAACACATATGATTGTTCGGCAGTTAAAGAGAAGTGATACCCTTATTAAATCTTCTCTTTACAAGGAGCCTGGTACCTTTGGGTCAGTTTTAAAAGCCAGGACCACACAACGCATCAGAGTAAATACAGCGTTGTAGATTTGCAGTTGTGGCTGCACACAGCATTTTATGCCACTTTAAGTGAGCTCCCCTCCGAGGGGGCAGCAGGACTTTGCGTGCGCTGAAGGTACCCCCGGTTCCTCCCGAGCTTTCCACGAGTTCGTAGCGAGCTCACAGCCCGGCAAACCAACCTGCCGCTTGCCCAAGCTTCTGGCACTGGGTGCCCGAGTTGCGACACCCACTCCCCGGTGGAACAGGGCTCCCGGACGGAGCCCGTCCAGGCCCAGCCACCGCCCCCGCTCCGCGGCCAGCGCCGCCACGCCGGGGCCACGCAGGGACCCCCCCGAGCCCAGCGGCCTAAGCGGGGACATCCCCTCGCCGTCGCGGTCCGAAGGTCCCTCGTCACCTCCCCCGCCCCGCCCGGGACTCACTGTTGCTCGACTTGAGGTCTCGGTGCAGGATGGGGACGATGGCCTCGTCGTGCAGGTAGAGCATGCCGCGGGCGATCTGCACCGCCCAGTTCACCAAGATGTGCGGGGGGATGCGGCGGCCTCCGCGGGCGGCCGCGGCCCCGGGAGCGGCTGCCAGGGCCCTGTTGAGGGATCCGCCGCGGGCGAACTCCATGACGAGGCAGAGGTTGGGCTCCCGCAGGCAGACCCCGTGCAGGGCGATGATGTTGGGGTGCCGCAGCATGGAGAAGAGCTTGGCCTCCTGCCGCACGCTCTCCGCCGTGGCCGTGATGTCCTCGTCGGGGTCCTGCCGTGCCGCCTTCACGGCCACCTCGCGGCCCCGCCAGGTGGCCCGGTACACCTTCCCGAAGCCCCCCACGCCGATGATCTCCTGCAGCTCCAGGTGCTGGAAGTCGATCTCCGTCAGGCTCCCCGCGGGGTCCCCCCGCCCGGCGCCCCCCGCCGCCGCTCCACCGCGGGGCTGGCGGGTCACGTAGTTGGCCGGGAAGATGCCGAGGCGGTGGCGGATCTTCCCCGCCCACCAGCCGTCGTCGCCGGACACCGCCGCGTCCTGCGACAGCACCTCCACCACGTCTCCTCGCCGCAGGCTCAGCTCGTCCTCGCCGCTCGCCTCGTAGTCGTACAGCGCCGTCCACAGCGGGCACGGACCCCCGCTGCCACCGGCGGCCGCCGCCGCCCCGGCGCCCGGCAGAGCCATGGCAGCGACCTCAGCCCCGGCGGCCACCACCAGCAGCAGCAGCGCCGCCGACGCGGGAGCGTCCGCCCAGCCGCATCCTCACCTGCCGCCGCCGTCGTCGCCGCGGAGCGGGAGCCGCGGGAGGGAGGGCG
>VWZP01007825.1:0-101168 GCA_013396995.1 Dicaeum eximium | reverse complement strand
GGGGGCCGGGGGGGAGCCGCGGGCACCGGCCCCGGCCCGCAGGCGGAGCGGCGAGGGCGTGTGCGCTCAGCGGGCTGCAAACTGCCCTCTGGGGGGCTTAAATGTCGGGCATTCTGGGCTTTAACTGAGGATTTTGTGTCTGAAGGCTAACGGGGGAAGTCCGCCGGCTGCGCTAGGCAGGGGTCGGACCCTTAGCCCTGCCGAGAGTTGGGTAGGGGTGCAGCGCTGGCCTCTGCAAGTGCTGAGTGACCGTGGGAACGTTTGTGCAAAAATCTCTTTTGTAGGCAGGTGTTTTGGTTTGGTTTTGTTGGGTTTTTTTAAGTTTGATCCGGTCTTACCTGCTGAGAAGTGTAAGTAAATGGAAAAATCCAGATGCCATGTAATTAATACGCCTTGCTGAATGTCACTGGTGAATCACATGGCTTTTTGTGACATGCAGCTCCCTTTGTGCTGAAATTTAAACTTTGCAAGTGAATGATAACTAGAGTTTGCCGGACTTTAAAATTTATTTTCCTGAAAAGCTTGAAACTTTTGCTCTTCTTTTTGTGTGTTTTCCTACTGTGTGAGCAAAGCTTAAAGTATGCTGGATCATCGAATCTATTTTGGTGTGTCCTTCAGTGATTATAGGGTAATATTCCTTCCATTAGAAGCAGTTTCCATCCATTTGGTTCGTGGAGTGACTCAACTAAATTCTCAACTTCTAAATAGGCTTCTTCACCCTACATGGTCAGATTTGGGCCTGATTATCAAAAGCAAAGAGCATTTATGAATCCCCTTGCAATCCCAGTGGAAAGCAAATCTTGTATTTTTAAGCATGAATTGGTATTGGATTTTGTGGCATGGATTGCAGTGAATTCCTGTAAGAATGGCTCATGGAGGTAATGAACCAGAATAACAATATGCTTTTTTCTGATTGATTGCATGTTTCCTATGCAAACCAGCAAGAGTCTTGCATTGTAGGATTTACTGTCCAGGTCATATGTGGAAAAGGAAAAAAATCAAAGCCTAATTTTTTTGTCCCAGTTGATACAAGTATGTATCTGGAAGGATTCCTTGTGGGAAACTTCTGAACTGAGGAAGGTGTGGGGGTTGCACAAAAGAACACTGGACTGTAGGTCAGAGCTAAGGTAGAAGTGAATTTTTAAAGGGGAGAAAATGTAACTTATCTACTGGGCTGTCTTGGGCATCGTCTTTCCCTATCTAGATGGACTTGCTTTTTCTGCAGACTGACTGACTTTCTGATGAATCATCTGGTTAAATGCAGGACTTGTGTTCTTGAGCTAACATATTGCTATGGGAATTCTTTGTCCTTGATAAGAATAATGCATTTATTATGATGGCTGCCTGACAGTAATTATGTTCTTACACATTTTCTTGTTTTCAGGTGGCTTGTTTCTAAGGCTTTGTAAACTTTGTGTAAGACATCTATTCTTGCCACTTAGAAACTTGAACCTGCTTTTTAACTAAAGTTTTTTTCTGCTTTATAAGAAATATTGTTAATAATATTCAATAATCTTTGGGGTGATATTTATATTACGTACTTGACACCAGTATTTTGGATTCAGCTAAAGCAGTCAGTGATGTTTCTCGAAATGGCAAAATGAAAACAGATCAGAGTACTACTTACTAAATTTTTCATTTGTTTGGGATAATCTTTTGTTGAAGTCAGGAAGTGTCTCTGAAACAGTGTGATTTGAATCAAATGGCAAACCTCATCCATCTGTTTTTAGTTTTTCACAGTGGCTCAGCAGAGGCGTGCTGACGGTAGCATTGAGAAGCTTAAAGTATCAAGTTGTTTCTGTTGTGTGGATCGAGAATTTCTTTCTCTATCTTATTCAGCATAGTTTACTTTAGTGCTAAGGATTCCTTTATTAGCTTTCCCCACCCCTGAAAATGCAGCTCTGTGTTTCCTGTACTTCATTTTCTTTATAATTTAAACATTAAAAATACAAATCAACTTCCAAAATTATAATGAGATCTCTTCTAACTATGGCATATCAGCTTTGATAATATATTAAGAATTAAAGTTATTGTATTCCACCAAACAGTTGAGGATCCCTAGGTGTTTTGCACATGAAAATAGTGATAACTCTTTAGTATTCAGCCCCCAGGCTGAATTCAGCCTCAGTAAAACACCAGTGACCTAGAGATGCAACTTCAGGAAATACTTGTACTAGAGCTTATTTTATGAGCTGCAGGAGAATGTTCATTGTGTTTGGGTACATGTACTTAATGTTTCTCCTGCATTTTGTTGGACAGGGAACCCTTGAACTTACAGGGTTGTTTTTCTAGGTTGATCTCGTGCTTCTTATGCAGTAGATCTTCAAATCATGCTGTGATAGGAGAAGTACAACATGGCAGTATGAGGGTGTGGGCACATAAATTACTCAGAGGTAAACTGTGATAAAACTAGAAGTGTGTCAGCTGCTTCCAGTCCCACTTGGCCACCTTTTACCCTGCTCTATCTCTCTGTAGAAGTTAAGGATATATATATCTCCTCAGCAGAGAGATAGGTACCCTGTTATGTACTATATTTATTGCATGGTAGGACACACACTTAGAACTCAGTGTACGCACCTGGAATTTTATTTGCTACCTTCTTTCCCATATTTTATATTGTATGATGGACATCTCTTAGTATTGATTTCTCCTTAATTAACATATAAACATGGATCTTTGGCCCTAGTGTCATATCTCCTACACATATCTCTGATGGTAGTGGCTGAGTGCACATTTGTTTGGTAGTTCCCTCATTTGTGTTCCGTGAGGCCCAGGTGCATCACTGCCTTGCTTTAGATGCCTCAGGGGCTCAAGCAGTGGGTGGGAGACATCTGGGTCTAAGCACCCTTTATCATACAGCCCAATTTACAAGGCGTGGTATTTAGTTCAAAGGTTGCACACCTTTGTGTACATATCTCAGTCACCTCCACCTTTGTGCTGCTCAAATAATGCCAGTAGACACGTGAAGGAGAAGTGACTGTTCTTCTGAGAACAATCTGAAGGAGAATGTGACTGTTCTTCTGAGAACAATCTCTGGGCAGGTGGAAGCCCCAAGCAAAGGTGCTCCTTACGTGGTGATGCCAACCCTGTTGCATTTGCAGCAGTAAGTTGGGCCACACTTGGGGCACACCAGCCTGCCTTTCTGGCTGTGACCCCACGCTGTTCTGGTGCGCAGTACAACAACAGAAGCTACTGGAGAACAAAAAGTACATTATGGTAGAGTTTTTAATGGGACAAGAATGAAGAAAACTAGGGCTACAGCTTCCATAGAAACCTGTGGGAAGTCATGAAACCCACTTTCTAATGAATTTGTATTTGTTGATTTCGTTTTCATAGCTTCTAATAAGATGTCAACTCAATTGAAGCTTTTCCTGTCACTGAGGTGGCATCAAAAGGTCAGAGAGCTGTGTGGGTTCCACTCATTAATGGAGGAGGTGTGCTGCTGTGACCTTGCCCAGTGGGGTGTATTCTCTTAAAGTTTGCTGGATAACTTTTTAATTCTTTGTCTACCTTGCTACTGAGGGGATGAAGGGAGATAATGAATATGCAGACACATGGTGTGATTATAAAACCTTTTCCATAGAAAACCAGGCTAATTATAACTATAGTGCATCAAAAGTGACTCTATCATCTAATTCCTCAGTGGTCTGTATTTTAGTTCCTCCTTAGCTTAGATTTGATAGCTTTTACCTGTCTGTACCTGAGAACACCAACTGCAGTCATATGACACTGGTACCTTATGCAAGAGGCCTGATTCAGAGAATGGAGGGTTTTCCATTATTTCTCCTAATTCCTCATGTGGACAGGGAGCAACGTGCTGGCTTGTAGTGCTCAGCCTGCCCCAAGATTCAGAGTGTTAAAGATGGCCTGGCCATTGGCAGTCTCGGTGTGGTGAGCGCACTAAAACACAGCGTATCCCGGACAGGTGGGCACCGAGACCATGGGCTGGCTCAGGGCACAGCTCCAGTAGGTCTGGTCACAAGGCAGGGATGAGGGCATGCAGCACTCAGCATTTGCTAAAATTGGCCCTCTTTTCCACTCAAAAATCTAGGAGCTTCCTTTAAATCTCTCTTGTAGCATGCTCTCTGCACGCATAGGCTGTGCTACTGGAAATCTATTTTTGTTGTGTCCTCTTGACATTATTCATATAATATTTATTAAGCTTTATAAATGTCACCTATAAAGCATGTCTTTTCTTAGTGGGCCATTCTGAGCTGTTATTTAATAATGAGTGGTTGATCTGTGCCTTTTAGTGTATAGTTGAAGAGATTCCTTGGAAGGTGAACAAATCTCTCTTAAACAGTCATTACAGATAATTGGCTGCTGCTCTTTGTGAAACCAAGCAATTTCTTACTCGTTTTGTAAAAACATTAGTCATAAACCACAAATTCTTTAACCTCAAGTTTCTTCAACCTCATCTACTAAGCCTTTAAACCCTGAGAACATGACCTTGCAAATGGATCCTCTCTCTGGCCTGAGTTCACTAAAATAACTGTAGGGTGAGCTGGGAGTTGGTATTTACACAGTACCATGAAATACTCTTAACAGACTTAAGCCTCAACTTGTAGAAAGTCATGTCTGTCTTATTAGGGATCATTGGTAGTATGTATGGCTTAAATAGCCCCTCTACTATTGTGCAATAGATTCTTTGTATCTGAATCAGAATAGTCATAAAAAAGGATTTGCCTGAAAATTTTCACGTGTACATCTTGATGGTATGAAGTCCCAGTGAGCCAAAAGCAGCATCAGAATTGCATCCCACTTGCTTGTCACAACACAGAAATGATTCAACATACTAATTTCAACATCAAGATAATTGTGGTGACTTGTTCTAAAGATGAAATAAGCATGCCTTCTTCCCTTCCCTTTATCTGTGTGGTCGGTGTGATTTATTTATGAATTTGAAAAAATGATTGATTTAGTCCCAAAGTAAAGACCATTCTTAAAGATTACATTCAGCAGGCTTTTATCAAGTCCTGTGTATTGAAAACCTTTTTTGTTTTTGTGTGTTGCTTCAGGTTTTTTGTTGTTGTTCTTGTGCGAGAATATAGTAAAGCTCTTTTTAAATAAAACACCTAAAAGTTGAAAAGAGATTAAACTCTGTGACACTGCACCTATGTAATGACAATACATAAGCATGTTCCATGACTATAATGGTAAAGACTTTGGTACTTCAATTATAACTGCAAGTGTCCATTGCTATGATTTGCCTCTTATTGTAAGGAAGTATTTGTATATAAAAAAAGTTGTCAGTATGTCATGTCTGTGAAAGAACTTTACAGACTAAAGTTGAACTGTAATTAATTTTAATTACTAAGAGTTGTGGTGCTCATCACAGATCAGCAAACAGATCACAGACAGCTGCAAATTAACAATTATGTACTTTAGAAAAAGAATTCAAAGGGATTGTGTCATAGTTTAACTCCAGCTGGCAACTAAGCAATAGCCAATCACTCACTCCTCGAACCTCAGCCAGGACAGGATGCCTCTAACTGTGTTTTTATTAATTTGTTTTGACTAGTCCTGACTAATTATTTAAAATTCCGCAGTGATTAAGGTATTTGGGAACATGTTGTGAGGCATTAGAAAATGGACATTGAACTACAGTGTTTTACTATTGAGTCATAAGTGACATACAGGGTAAGATGACAGAATTGTTCTAAAATTTTCTTGTTTGTAGATAACTAATGTTTTGTTTTGTGTCTGTATTTCTATGAATTCATAGTTTAGGAAAGGCTGCAGCTGCATTAACAGTATTTTAAAAAGCTTTATAATGTTTGTCAATGGTGAGACTTTGCTGATTTTGATAATAAATAATATCCACCGCTAATAAAAAGAATAGATCTTGTGAAACGGTTTGAAACTTGAAGAAATCCTTAAAACTTTTCTGTGAGCGGAACTCAATACATATATTGTATTTAGAAACTTTAGCTGTGTTTTCTCAAAGCAAACTGTTATAATTTTGTCTTCATTGTTTCTTTCTGTAGGCTTTTCCAGCAAATACAGTGACGGTTTTTGTGTACTGCAGCTCGGTGACAGTTTTCTTCACAGTAATAAAGGTGATCAGCTACCGTTTACACCTTATGTTTGATAAAGGCGAAGTAATTCAACAAAAGCTCTCAAGAAAAAATGGAAGGCAATGTAAAGATACAGAGGTTCAAAAAGGAGAAGCGGTTCAGTCCTCAAATTGTAGGTAAGGTCTTCATTGCATTGCTGGCACATGATGTAAAGTGGGTGAGTTTGCACCATGGTCCTGCATAGCAGAAACGTCTGTTGAAAGCAAAAATAATCCTTACAGCTGTATGAAGAAGGACACTTCCAAAAACTTGCTTAGTGCTTTTCAGCTGGGTAGCTGAAGTGTTCTTGTAGGTGCACAAGAACATCAGAGCTGCACTGGATTCAGAGGTTGGGCAGCAGCTGGGCACTGTGAAGGTGGTAGAGGAGATATGTACTGGAGGTGCTAAGAGATCCTGAGGAAAATCTGGAAGAAGTTTTCTAGGGAAGCCTTAAATGCTTGCTCCTTCCTCTTCCTATTGTGCTTATCTGCTGGGAAGAGGCAAGGAAGTGGCAGGCACTTGTTGGTAAAGAAAATGCTTTGATATCATGGCTTTGGAAGTCAAGGCAACCTCATGTTGCCCTTGTGTGCTTTTAGTAACTTCCCTCTCAGATCACACCTACATGCATAAGTTGCTTTTCCCCCTTATGTTTTATTTTTACTGCTTATGATGCTTCTGTGGTCCTGTTCATGAGGAAAGCTAGTACTGCTTTTGTTTCTCAGGAGCATTTGGTAGGTAGTTGTAGGTGCTCTACCGAGGAGCCAAGTACTATTAGTCTTTGCTGCATATAATCAATAAGGCAGCTTCTAGGCTGTGATGGTATTAAAGGTAAAAACAGCAGTGACAGGAAGACTAATACTGACATTTTCCAGATTTGTGTATTGCTAGCATGTTCCACTATACACTCTTCAGAATAAATAGGGACCCTTCCTGCTGGTTTTTGAAGCTTGAGGCATACAAACAAATGAAGCTGGCAAGTGGCTTTCAGTGATACCAAGTGTTAGGACAGATGTGAAAAATGCTGAAATAAGGTATATCTAAAACTGACAAAAGCATAGAAATGTCCAAAGCAAGCTTAAATTGAGTAGCTTTGTTAAAACTGCTAGTCAAGCTTCAACAGAGAGCTTTGTATAAAAGAACTTAGGGTATTTTTTGATGCATTTGCAGTTGCTACTGCTAGCTCTGTGCCAGCTAAGTGGTATCAAGATAGTTCGTGTTGCTCTGTGCTGTTGCTGTTCTGTATCTTTACACATGCACATCTGTGCTACACTTGTGGCAGTGGTGTTGCTGGGGCAGTCAAGGTCTGCCTGCATCGAGACTCCTCTGAGCAATGCTTCTGTGTGTCACTAACCATACAACATTTTTATTTTAGATGGCATTATGCCTTTCTGACTGTTTTGGCTGAGAAGTAAAGGTAGAATAACTTAAAAGTTGCATCTTAAATCACGTGACTGTTCTTCCCAGGTTGATTTGTGTATGTACAACAACCCCTTATTGTGACCAAACCCTTATCTGGTCAGAAAATAAAGATCTTAATGTTGCTTTGACTAGATGGATGACAGAATTTTTTAAACAGACCTTGATAGTTGGCAGGTTGGTTGAACAAGTTTTTGAAGCCAGTTAATTAAAAAAAAAAATATATATATAGTGGGAATGTGATAGAGACCCCCAGATAAATAATTTTCTAGCTTATATACAGCTTTAGAATTTTAAAAATTAATTTTTGGTGAAAAAACAAATAGAAAAGCCCAACCCCATGCTTTTCAACATTTCACTGTGGTGTTTTTCTGGGTTTGGGTTTTTTTCTCTGTGTGTGTTTTATTGTTAAACTGAATTTTTGTTGTGTTATAAATGAGAAAGAGAAAATTTGTAGGTTATTGATAGAAAACCTTGTCCAAAAATACCTGCTTATATCCATGGAAAAAGCTAGTAGAACCTATGTGTAAAAGGAGTTAGTGGATAGTTTAGTGTATCCACAAAGGAACTGATCAATAAATTGCCTTATAATATATTAAATTAGTAATGGCTGTATATTTGCTTTGCCTAGACCAGAGCAAAAATTTTATTTTCTGGTCTAATGGTTATATTAGTACTTTATGTCTTGCATTTCAAGTAGTTGTTTTATGGGAGGTTTCCAGATAAACAGGCAGTTAGATAAGGCTTACGTACTGAAGGACCTACAAAGCAAAAATTGTGAAAGGAGTAGCTTTTGATTGTCATGTCAAACAGCCTTTTGTGCCAATCAATCTCTGTGTGTGTCAGGCAGGCTAAATGGCATTGTATATACATAGGGAGGTTGAAGAGATGTCATTGTATTTCTCGTAGCTCTACTTCTGAAAACATCATAATCATTTTACATGGGGGGGTTTATTCTTTTGTTTTTATCAAGTTGTCTTTGTGAGGAAGGAAGTGCAGAAAGGTGTTACAGTATTTTTACAGCCCTGTGCTTTTATCATTGGAGGGGAAAGGAGTGCTGTTACTGTACTGTGCTGTGCTGCTTCTTCCCATTTTGTTCTTATTCATCACCTACTTCCCAGAGCTCACTGTGATGCCCTGTGGTAAGAAGCATTGCTTTATCTTTCGCGTGCTTGCCCTGCAGCAATAACTCGGGGGATCATGTCGTCGGTGAGACCAGCCAAAATGGCTCCACGCAGACAATTCCTGACAGCTCCAGAGTGCAGGCCCCGCACTCGCAGGACTCCCCTGGAGCCACGGTGAGTATGTGCACTCCTCCAGCAGTGTCCTCACCTCCAGCAGCCCACAGCTCACCACACACGGCTTTGTGTTGCCAGGTACTCATTGCTTGTAGCATAGGCCTGCTCCAAGCAGGAAGGGTCATTCCATGCATCTACCACTCCTGTCAGTCAGCCTTGTCCTAAAGGTTTGGCTTTGCAGAGCTGAAACTGTTGTACATAATGCTGCACTTCTTAGGAGGGCTCTCTCTGCTCTGTAGATAGCAAGTGGCCTTTGTAAATCTTGCCAAGAGCAACTACCTTTTTGGGGCTGCTTTGAGAGGAGGGAGAGGCTAATGCAATCAGCATTATTTTGTTGCCTTTGAAGGGCTCTGCTCCTGGAGCATTAATAATTTGGTTTTGTGTAGCTAGACTTATGCTCATAAAATGAATCAAAAACATCTCTTCACTATTGAAACAAAGCATAAAAGCCATTTAAATCTAGGAGATGTCTAGAGAAGGTTAAAAGTACATATATGTGCACCCAGTGCTATTGGCTGTGCTTAATAAATCGAAGGTATATGAAGTGATGAAGGTGGTGTATGTAAGTGTTATTCAAGAAAAAAAAATAGGAAAGACTCATGATAAGTTGAAGAAGTTTTCAAAAAAATTAAGAAACAGAATAACACTGTTAGTATAATCTTAAGCTACTCCCCTTGCATACTGTGATAACATCTTTAATTATATGATGCCATGCTATTTTTTTCTACAGGACTCCTGCCTCAGTCAGTGCAGAGGATGGTTAGTGATTTCTGAATAAGTAGCTATTTGATACTTCATTCTGTCTTCATATTCCTCCACACCCACCCTTTATCCCTATTTACTACAAATTATTCAAATCCTGGTCTGAATCAGAACTATTTCTTCATTTCCTGGAGTGTTTTTACCTTTTTGTAGCATCTGTATGATTCAGAGACATTAATAGTTCTTTTGGTTTGCTTTGGTGTTTTTTTTTTTAATGAGGTAAAGTATTTTTCACCTTGTTTCTGTCCTACTCTCCAGTATTCTGGTATTTGTCCATTCTGCAAACCTATGTCTTCCTGGGATCTCATCCTAGTCTCCCACTTTCAAACATGTAGGTTGAGTCTTGTCAAACCAAGTCTCCTGTTCTTGCTGCCAGGATACCACCATGAAATTTTAGAAAATAATAATAATTTCCTCTTGGTTTTGGTGCCTATCAGTCAGAAGAGAGCCACAGTCATTTTTTTCAGTGTCTTGTTCTTAATTATGCACTTAGGCTGTTGAATTTAAACTCCTAAAGTATTCTTCCGGGGTGTTGTGTTTAGTTTTGAGCTCCCCAGTTCGTTCCCATGCACACTGACCTGCTGATGAGAATCCAGGAGAGGCCAACAAGGTGATTGAGGAACATGATGTGTGAGGACAGGCAATGGGATGTTTTAGCCTTTGTAGGGCTAAACTCTTTTGTAAGCACAGAAGAAGAGCTTACTGCTGTCATCAGTTTTCTAATAGTAAGTTACACTGCATGTTGAGCACACTCTTCTCAGAGGTGCCCAGTGGCAGGACAATAAACAGTTTCAGGTATGGAAAACTACAGTTAGATCAATTACATATAATGTCTTTTGTTTGGTTTTTTTTTTTTTTTTTGGTGATTGGTATGTTGCTTTTTTTCCCCTACCAAGTGAGTGGTCAAATACCGGAAAGAGATTTTCCAGAGAAGTTGTGAAATCTCCTTCTTTGGAGATTTTCTGTTGGAGATGGCCCTGAGCAACCTGCTCAAACTGTACCTGCTTTGAGTGTGTATGTATGGCAGAGGGGATTTGGACTAAATGACCTTCAAAGCTTTCTTGGAATCTAAATGATTCTACATTAATTTAGTGTCTCTGTTCTCTAGTTTTCCATTGAGAAATACTTACCAATGCTAGAGGCCAAACTTTTCATTCTAGTGCTTTGGAAACACATAGCTGGAAAAGTGGAACAGATGAACACATTCTATTTCTTAATGATTAAAAAAAAGTATCTGGATTAGGCTCTGCAAAATTTTTTTTAAAGAACATCTTGCTTTTCTTTCCCCTCCCCAAACATCACACACAATTTCAGTGATGCAATTTGGAGCATGACTGTTCTATACCCATCTCCCTCACCCACCCCTTGCATTTTGTGCAAGGTACATGTTCAATTTTTGGTGATTTTAAGCAGCTTACCAGTACTGTAGTTAATCGTTGATTAAATAGCTATTGATAGCTACATTGATAGACTTTTTTTTTTTCCCCCGACAGAATTCAATAAATGACCATGTTAATCTTGAGTGTTTCTTTTCCTTTTTTTAGGACCTGCCAACACGAGAAACTATTGAAGATCTTAGAGGTATTTTGAAGGCTTTATAAATCCCCTAAACTGTTGTTCAATCATTGCTTGGCATAAAAAGTAATGGCTCAGAGGACCTCATGGCAGGTTCTGTGGTGCCTCCTATTAGGATCTGAGACTAAGCTTTCTCAGCTGCCAGCCAAGCTGTTTGGGATGCAACCTTTTGAGGGGTGTGCAAATAGCTCTCCCCATTTTGATACAAGGAGATGAAAGAGCCTTGCCCCACATTCTTAGGAAGCTCTGTCTTCTGGAGAGCATTAAACTAGGAAGCTAACACTTGGATTGCATCTTAGAGCCCTTGAACATTGTGATTGTCAACCTTTAGCTCTGTGTTGTGTATTCCAGTACACCTTACTTGGCCTACACTTCCAGTGCTTGAGATGTCTTAATATTTTAAATCTTATTTTGTTTTTGTTAAGGCTGATCACCACATCCTGTGTAACCATTTAGGAATTGCAGAAAGTGATGTAGCAAGTCTGCAGCATTGGCTTATTCTTTCTTTCACCTCTCTCTAAGTGGGGGTAGTTCTGTAAAACATTTTCATTTTGAAACTAGCTGTTTCTTCAGCTGTTTTGATATTTAAATAGACATGCTGCTACACTTGTCTTGACTTGGAAGGGTTCTATCTTGCTTTTGTAGTATTTCATATGTAGCTACCAAAAAAAGTCTTCCTTGCTTTAGAACTGTTTTAATCAGCTATGTCATCTGTGCTTCCTTTGCTCTGCTCTGCATCTGGTTTTGTTGGTTAAAGATCATACTCTAATAATGCTTAGTGTTCATGTGAGACTTAATGCCCAAATGTTTTTTCTTAGGTGTTATGGTACTAGAAGATCAGGCTACACCACCAGTTTCATCTACCTCACCCTGTATCAAAGCAGATATATTACCTGTTTCTACAACCTCTGGTTCAGGTGCCACCACATCAGCAATAGCAACAAAACCAGCTGCTATGGAAACATTTTCTGGTGATGGAGTAAATGAAAAAGGATTGAATGGACAGCCTTGTGGCCACCATGGATTCCAAGATATTCTTGTGGACAGAGACGTAGCTAAAAACTTCTCCAATATTTCTTCATCACAAGGTGATATTTTAAGGACTGGAGTTTCTTCAGAGCCATGGGACAGTGAAAATTCAGTTATTTCAGACCATTTAAGTAATCCTAAAAGCTACAAAAGAGAGAAATTGCCAGATGGATCACCACAGACAGGCTTTACCAATAACTGCCCAGAGTGCAATGCCATTGCAACCAAAGAGCACGAGCAGATGGAAAGTTCTTGCAATGCTGGTGATAGCCATGAGGACCTGGATTGCTCAGACAGTGAGACTGCTGTTGCAGTTGTGGACAATTCTCTTCCTGGAGACCAGCTGTGCGAGCCCATTAAAATTGTCATCACAATGAGTACGACACCCAACACCACCCTCAGTGACCTACCGGGCTCTGTCCGCTTGCAGGCCCTGGAAAGTGAGAGAACAAGCTCAGCCCTTGACTCTGGTGTAGTTAGAGCAGGCTGGTCAAGTCAGCAAACTAATGAACAGCTCAGAATCCCTGTTATCACGTTTGACCTGTCTGATGACAGTAAAGCTAAGCCTTGCTCAGAGGTTAGTGAAAGCAACAGAACTCCAGAAATGTTGAGGGCAGAGCTGTCATCCAACCAATGCTCTGGCTACGAATCGGGTGATGCAGTAAAGGAGTTCAGCAACCCAGCAAATACACCTCTAGAAACTAACACTTTTTCAGATCCAAATCAGGAAAATGCTTTGGAAAATGTCCAGACTGTGCATTTAGGTTCTAAGGAAGACCTGCATAACCTGGACCCGCAGTCCTGCAGAACTGCTCATGAAAAGAGGCACATGCGGGTGTTGAGTGTAGACAGTGGGACAGATGTGCTTTTAAGTAAGAATTTTGTGGAGGTATCTGACAAAGAAAAGACCTTACCAACCTCTAAATCAGATCTAGAAGCTAAAGAAGGTCAGATGCCCAATGAATCTAACTTTCTAGAATTTGTCTCCCTGTTGGAATCCATTAATACCTCAAAGATGAAGACATCTAATCAATCCACGGTCAAAACTGAGACAACAAAGGAAAATGGGCTTATTGGAGGTATTATGCATGGATTACAATTCTTTTGGAATAAAGATGTTGTGAAGAGTTTGATTACTTAGAGCAGCTTAGCTGGATATCTGCAGTAAGGCAAATTCCCAGAGGAAGACTGGTTTTGCTAATAGGGCCAGGGTAGGGCTGGACTTGGTGGGACAAAGGGGTTTAGTGAAAGTGTGATAGTGTCAGCTGCAGTTTTAAAATATTTTTGTTGTCTTGAAGAAAACTGTTTTTCTTCCTCTAGGAAACTAGTGATAAGCTTAGTAGGTATCCATTATGTATTTAGTATTCTGTACAAAAATAGTGTGCCTGGATTGTTGGAATACTAGAAGTATCACACAAAAATATGTATAGCTATAGCATTACACCTGCCCTTGCACATCTTACCAGGTACATGCTGAGGAGTTGTCTGTGTGCCTCTCAGTATGAAAGCTGGAATTCTTTCTGGAGATGGTTCAACTTTTAGCTAACGCATGTGTGCACACATACATATATTTCTAAACTTCTTGAATGGTTGTGGATTGGCTGATAATTTAAAAAAAAAAAGGAAAAATCACGTACTTGCTCTCAATAGGTAAGAGTTTGGTTTTGAGTCACTTAAAATATTTGCATTTTAAGGATGAAAGTTAGGTGGCTGTTTTCAGTGAAAGCCCCCAGTGTTTTAATAAAAAATAGTATATTCCCATGCAAGTTTCCATTTAATCAAGAGGGCTTTTATTTAAAACAAAATCAGTCAGCTAGTTCAAAAACCTATATGCAGTACAATTTATAGCTCTTGTGTAGAAATTTCTGTTTTTACTCAGCATTGTCATTGCTGTCACTGAATTGTGTGACCCTTTTCTGTTGGGAAGGACTGTTGTTTGTAGTGTCTCTAGCAGTTCTCCAGAAAAATTAGTAGGGCCATTTAATGAGGATGTGAGATACAGTGCAGTCAAGGCAAATGCAATCTCGGGGTACTTCCCCAAGTGGTCAGCGCAATGGGTTTAGAAGGTCTGAGTCAAAGTGAAATCAGACAACCTGTATCTTCCCCTTCTCCAAAATGTTTGGTTTACCTTAGATCCTAAAATAAGCTGTTTTAAGAAAGCCTAAGAGGATGCAGTCTCAATACTTATTTTGCATGGAAGGTAAGAAACTTGATGGTACTCTAGAAGAACAGCTTGGCACTCCTATTTTATCTGCTCCCTGTTCCACCAGCTTGCTCCTGCAAGAACCTTCCATTACATGAAAAATGCCTAACTGACTTAAAAGGTTTTTAAAAACTATTGTGAAATGTGTGCTTTTATCTTTTTTAAAAAAAAAGTAGATTTATCTTCTTATTGTGTCATTCTTTTAGATTCCATTTACCTTTCACTCTGTCTTTCTCTAAGTCTGTCCTATCTAATGTATTACACCCGTGTGTAATTCCATCTTTCACCTGGGTCCATTTTTTCTTACACTTTTTTGAGTTCTGTGCCTTCCTTTCCTCAGTCATCCCTTCTCAGTTTAGGCACTCCCCTCATGTGCCATGCCACCTCCTTGTTTGTCTTCCTCTTCATATTGGTACACTCTCTTCTTTCCTTCTGCTCATCCTAGCAATCCACACTGTTGCTGGTTTAGGCTTTTTTACTCTATTGAGCCCACCTAAAGCTGTTGCCTCCCCCCAGCTTGCATTCACTTCTCCTGTACTTACTCTCCTCTCAGTTCCTTCTGAGGAATTGAGAGAAGGGTAAGTACAGGAGAAGTGAATTTTGCTCTTCCTAGACCTGCTGCCTCTCTTGTGGTGTATCTCACCCATCTCTCCCGCCTTCTCAGGCTGTTTATTCTTCACTGCAGTTTCTGTCCTTCTCTATCGAGTTTATCAGCCTCCCCTGCTGGCTCCAGTCTGTGCTCTGGTTGCTCAAGACAAGTGCTGAGCAAGCCCTGCTTCTCAGCTGAGCCTGCTGAGCCCTGCTGATTCCTGGGGTGCAGAGTCACCTGCCTGCACGACAGCACACAGCAATGTGAGGGGTGCAGCAAGCAGATTGTGATTTTCTGTTCCTCAGCCATAAAAAGGAGCGTTTACCCATTAATTGTATTTCTGAGTGATGTAACTTAGCTGGAAAAGAGCTTTTCAGAGATAAATTTAAATGAAAATTAAAAAAGAGAGTGCAGCTAATCTAGAAGGGCCTTTCAGACAAGTACCCACAGATAATATGAGCAGGGAAGGTTGCTGCATGAAAGAAAGCAAGGGATGATCAGAATAAGTCAGACTCATATTCCACAGTCAAAACAAAACCCAAACCCCAAGCCCATAACTTACTAAGGTGTATATGGTTATTGTGCTTTAGATCTGGTGAACGAGATTCTTGTACAAGATAATGAGGAAATAGAATAATTCTGCTCTACCCTCAAACCAAGCTCTCATTTAGTGACTTGAACTGAATTTCATAGAATGGTTTTGTTTGGAAGAGACCTTCAAGATTGTCTAGTTCCAAACCCTTGCAATGGACAGGGCTAGGCCAGGATGCCCAAAGCCCCATCCAACCTGGCCTTGGACACTTCTAGGGATGGGACATCCACAGCTTGTCTGGGCAACCTGTTTTAGTGCCTCACCACCTCACAGTAAAGAATTTATTCCTAATATCTTATTCTAAATATTCCTATTTCTATTTTCTAAAGTCTGTACTTTTGTGAGATACTGAAGTTGAGCTGCATACATGTGTAATTGAGTGTCTCTGCAGTGTGGGCTCAGCAACACACCTGAAGCTGAAGAGGGACTGGAAAGGGGATGCCCTGCAGAAGCAGGATGGCAGCTGTGGATTCTGCACCTTGATCTGGTGCTGTGGGAAAGAGGAGATTCAATCTGAACTCCTTGAGCTTGGGAGAGGTAGTTCAAAGGCAGTTATTTTTAAGAGCAAGTAGGCTTTGTTTTCCAGCCTAGTCAGAATGTGCTGTTTGTTAAAATAAATTACTGTCATTACTGGCAGCTTCCCCTTTGCAAGACTGAATTTTAGGAATGAGAAAGCCTTTAATTTGTTTACGGCCTTGCAATTGCAAATATGCTTTAATAATATAGTATATTGGAACAGATCTGAATAAACATTATTCCCACATTAGAGTGGTTAAGAAAAGTGTGTGTGGGAATACAGAGTCAAGCTATGCACCAGTTGTTTTGAGGAAGGAGGTTGGTTCTGTTTGGTTTTTGTTCTTTTAACCTTGCACACTGTCTAATTGTCAAAAGTTAGCAATAGATGTCTGGTCCCCAGAAAGACTTTTACTAGGCAATGTGAAAAACTTGGCAAATTCCTGGAAAGCTGGCTATTCAGAGCTGTGCAAAAGAAAGCTGATATTTTGCATAACTTGTGGAAGGTGGGGAAATGTGCTCATCGGAACAGTCTGGCAAGTGAGTGAATGTCATGGATGGGTCTTTGTTATGGGTGGTCCCTCACAGAACTTGTGTGTTCTGTGGAAGTAAAAGAATTATCATCCTGACCACATAAGCCATCACCAGTAGACAGCTTGGTAAAATGCAGTATGAGAAAATTCAAGTCTTCCTTTACACTTCTAAGGGTGCCAGATTTAACCTGTTGAAATACAGGATATAAAAGCTCTAAGAGCTGTTCTATAGCCACTCCACCTCTTCTAGATTGTGAGAAAATACCACCGACACTGTTGCTAAAACTGACTTTCAGACCAGTGTCCTTTCAGTTTTGAATCACACTTATACCACCCACATGATGAAAGTGTGTTGTAGGGCAGCTGCAAACCTTTTTCAGTCTTCGAGAGGTGTAAGAAAACTTGGGTTTATTGCCTGGTTTGGGTCCCTCTGATGTGTCTTGAACCAAGTAAGAGCAGTTGTGCCTCAGACTTGGGCAGGGCAAAACCTCCTGTATGTCCCTTTTGGCACAGCTGGCTTGTAATCTAGGACAGGCAGTATTATCACCCAGGGAGCAAAGCCTGCTGTGGGAGTGGCGGGGACTGGCGCGGGAGAAACTAAACCAGGCTGCATGGCCTGAATTTAGATGTTTTGCAGGCTCTTTTTAGAAAAGGTACTCATCATTCTGGGCAGTGCACAAACCACAACCTCGAGTGAGTTGTTCTGGATCCCAAGCAATTACCCTTCTCCTATAAAAAACTAAAACATACTCCTGTGGGTATTTTTAGACTTTTGTTTTTTTTTCCTCTTGCATGTGAGAAAGGGGACTATCACATGCCATGTAGTCATGGAGAAGAGGGATCTCGTGCATTGAGTCACTGGTGCAGTTGACAGTCGTGGTGGGAAGTGACAGCAGGTGATTTTGCTGGTGGGTAGCACCTAGGAAATAAAGCCCTGCCTGGTGCTAGCTCATCTCTTGGAGCAGCTGTGTGTCATCCCTGACTCTTGTGCCAGAGAGGACCCACATGGCATGTGGTGCACCTCTTTGGATGTGGAGGAACTGGTGTGCAGAACTCAGTTCTCTGAATCTGATGCTCAATGTGTAAGGCTTAACAGGCTAAAATTTTAAAATTTTGGTCTTTAAGTCGAAGGGGTAGTAGTATGTATGATGACAAGCCTGGCATCTGCAAAGAAAATATGAGGTTATTTCAGAGGTATGTATTCTGATGTAATTGGTAGGTATAATGATTAGGCTACTTATTCCTAACTCTGCTGCTGACACAGGAGATTGTTTCGAGCAAGTCACTTCCTGTAGCAGGTAGAATGCCTATTGCTGGTTTTTCCTGTTGCTTCAGGATTAATGTGGCAATCCTCATTAATGGATAGTACCATGTGCTTCTTCAGTGTCCGTGCTGAGCTCTTGTAGCAGTTCTTGCTACAAGACAGTGTGGTGTTCCCTGGGCACTCCCAGTGTTTGGTGGATGACCAGCTCAAGTGTCAGTTTTATCTTTTAATGTATTTGTGGCATAATAGGCAAATTTGGGTTGAGAATAAAAAGCATAAGCCAGATGTTTGTACTAGAGCAGTTGGTGAAAAAAGGATTAGGAATGTTCTTAGTATTTATAATCCACATATATGAATGGTACAGTTCACATCTTGTAGAACTTTGGTTTCATGCTGGTACTAACAAAAGTATAGAGTGATTTGAAATAATCTCTTTGTGTCTGAACAGGCAGCAAATATATTTTAAAGTGAAAATTTCTGTTTTGGTGCATAATGTTGAAGGAAGTGGATTCTGTAGCAAAGCAATTAATGAACAGAAGAGAGACAGGCTTAATTAGCTTAATTCTGCTTGCCCAGGTTTCAAACCAGATGGTGTTTGAAATTATGACAGCAGTGGCATTTTGTTTTAGAGGAGTGAGCTGTGAAGGTTGGGATAGGGATATGTAAGTAAAAGATGAGGAAGAAGGTTTGGTAAGGGGCCACAAATAGTAAAAATGTTTTGAAGGAAAGTTACGGAGTAATAAAATTTCTTTCTAATTACCTAATAATAAGGCAACTTTAAGGTTGAGATACAGTAATCACAATAACCAACTATCAGTGTATCACAGAATTAAAGAATGGTTTAGGTTGGAAAGTACCTTAATAAATACCATCTAGTTCCAGGCCCCCCATCTTGGGCAGGAATGCCTTTCACTAGACCAGATTGCTCAGAGCCCCATCCAGCCTGGCCTTGAACACTTCCAGAAATGAGGCATCCATAACTTCTCAGGGCAAGCTGTACCAGCTGTACCCTCATAGAAGAATTTCTTTCAAATATCCAAGCTAAACCTGCCCTCTTTCAGTTTAAGGATTTAGTTTCAGTTTTCATTCCTCCTTGTTCCTTCACTACATGCTCTTGTAAAAAGTCCATCTTCAGATTTCTTGTGGTCTCTCTTCAGGTACTGAAAGGCTGCAATTAGGTCTCCCTGGAGGTTTCTCTAGACTGAAATCTCAGCCAACTCGCCCACCCTTTCCTTGCAGGAGAGAGGTTCCATCTTTCTAATCATCTTGGTGGCCCTCCTCTGGACTCACTGTATTAACATATGTACAAAGGCTGTTTTATTTCAGCTGTAAAATTGTTCACAGCCTCCTCTTGGAGCAGAACAAGAGTTTGTCTATAAAGATGATTTGGGATGCTTAAAATCTGTTGTATAAGTGAAAGTTATATGACAAAAGAAATTATGGTACCACAACCCCTTTTAAATTAGGAGTTCATTTGTCAGCACTGGGACTGTATACTTGTAAGTAATGTTGATATGCTGTTAAAAGTCCTTAGAGTCGAAAAACGTTTACTGAAAGTATCTTACATATGGGACATATAAGAATTGTTCCTTTTAGTAAGTATTACCATGCTAACTTAAGCTTGTGTCTTATGCTCTATCAAAATATGAAAATGGGGTACAGATCAAAACTTGGCTGTTTATGCAGGAGTCTTCTGAATCACCCTGCCCCAAGACTGATTTGGCCATGAGTCCCAATAGTTACGCCTCACATGTCTGAGTCATGTGGCATTTAATTTCCAGATAAATTATGTGGTTATTGCAGAGCCTAGGTCTGATCTTGATACTACTGTGAGCCCAGCCGTGCATGAACTGTGTGGAGCAGTGGATAAGGGTAAATGAGACAGGGAAAAGTGCAAGTACACTGCCATGTTGTCCTCTTTAGTCTGCTCTTGTGCTTGCAAAAGGTTTTTCTTGGTGTTTGAGCTTTGCCAGCACAATTTCTGTGCAGGGAGCGTTTGGTGACGTAGGGCGGATTGCGTACTCTGGCAGGGCACTCCTAGTCTAGACACCTCTATCTTCATTTAAATACTGAAGGTGTAAGTCACCTGGAAGAAGATGAGTAATAATCTTGAAAACCAGTCACAAAGCCATCATGGCCTACTTTTCCAGTGCTGGAAGTACTCATCACCATTGGTATTGTCTGATAGGCATATAAACCCTGTAAGAAGCAGTATGTTTAGGTTTTTGTTATTATGACTCTTTACCACAGCAGGAAAAAGAAGTCTGCAAGGCTTGTGGTTTGGAATGGAAAAGAGAAAAGCGTATTCTGAAACCACTAGATAATCAGATTTTAAAAAATCTTTTTAATTGTTCCAGCCCTAAAGCTTTTTTGGGGCGCTATGGGACCAATTAGGTTATTTAAACCACAGTTTCTGATCTCTATCAGTTATTCTTACAGCTTGAACAGCCCAAGCCTTTAGGAAGGTCATTTTGATTAGGTATCTGTGACTCCATCACCACCCACAGGTATGGTTACATCATTAAGGGGGTGCTTCAGTAATGACACAGTTTCTGCTTAAACTGGAGTTTAAATCTTTAAGTAGTAGAGAAAAAATTGTTGTCCCTTCCCCAACTGCTTTTTTTTTTTTTTCCCCAAGATAGAATAAAATAGACCTGGAAGACTGCTGAATTTTGCCTCCATGAACAACACAGTATTTCCCTACACCAAACTTGTTTAATTGTATTTATGGCACAGGCTTTAGGGTGTGAGGGGGCTTTGTCCTGTGAATTGAAACTGGTGTAGAGACGTTTTAGCTCATGAGGGTAGGTTTGTTTATAGAAATAACATGTTGGTAGATCAGCTGATACAGTTTGAGGAAAACAAGATAGATGATCTGAAAGGTCTGCATATGCAAAAGCTTGTTTACTTTTTTCAGTTTTATCAGCTGACCTTAAAAAAGGTAAAACATCTCTTTGTAAGCCTTCATTCTGTTTTATGCTTAGACCAGCTTAGATATGTCACCACTGTTTCTTGACTGGTGATTCAGGTTAGGATGGTAATTATATTGGTGAGAAATATGGCTTAAGATATGGAATTTTCAGTGGGGCAAAATTTCTGTATTTTTTTTCCTTGATCTGAGGTGTTTAAAAAACAGATATTGCAAGAAGTCTGGGTAAGTATGTTTCAATACACTTTGCTTGGTGCAAAAAGCCACAGGATTTACTGAGGTATCTCCAACAAACACCCCTTTTTTCCATCTAAAGCATTTAATTGCACAACTGCACAGGGTGCTGATGAAATCACTGTCTTTGTTGGACTTTAGATCCCTAATAGATACTTTTTTTGGTTTATAAACAAAGCACAGTTGAAAAATGTTTCACTATTCACCATGACTATGTTGTACACGCATATATATATATATAAAAAGACATACATGTGTAGAGAGGTAATATAAATATAATTGGTACTCAAAGTAGTAGAAATTGGACAAATACTTCATGTGTATTTTCAAATCTATAGTTCTGTATTTTTCAAGCATAGGATAATCTGCTGAAATTGTTTTGCCAGTTTGTCCTGCACCAGGTGTGTGGCCACTGGGGAAGAGGGATTAGGCAGCTATCTGCTTTCCTGTCCAAGAGCTCTATTTCCTTTGAAGGTGCTGCTTTCCCTTTTGTAAAAGGGGAATGGGCCACTGCTTCTGCTTTTCCACTACCAGCGTACACAGCTTGGGAACAAATTACAGCCCCCGGGGAAGCAGCCTCTTACCATTCTAGATTAGGAACAGATTGCTTCCTTCTGAAACAATAGGAGAAGCAAAGCAGAAATTCTCTCTTGTTTGTCCTTTACTTCACACAGTGTGTTCTTGAAACAGCCCATTCATGAGGGTCAGAGTACCTCCTCATCAGATTTGTGGTTATATTGTTTTAAATAATGGTAGTGCTTTCCATAAAACTAGCAAATACTGCAGTGTTTTAGATTTTCATTTTTATATGCTCTTGTTCAGTAGTTAATGAATGAAACTCTTGAAAGTCACCTGTGGAGAGTGGCTCCACTTCACTGCCCTGTTTTCCAGATAGCCAGATGACGGAGAGAAAAGAAGAAATGGTGGGAACAGAAAAGCACTGTGAGCAACTTCCTAAACAGGAAAGATCAGATGTACAAAGCCAAGATCGTGCTAGTACTAGTCCGGTGCTACCAGAGTCTGCCAAATTTGCAGCACTGTAAGGCCAGTTTACTTTACAATTTTGTACTTCAAAGATATGATGTAAGCTGTTTTGTTTCACTGAGTAGAAATGACATAAACTTTTAATTAACCTCTCTTTCTTTTTGTTTTATTGAGAACAAGAAAAAAGTTCCTCATAGTAGTTTTGAAACATTTTTGTGTCAAGTTACCAGGGCAGCAGGCAAAGGCAGATAATCTACCGGGTAACTTCTCAGCAAGACAGTTCTGTCTTGCAAGTAATAAGTGGACCTGAGGCGTCTGTGCAAGATGAGCTCTCTGTGGATGCAATGCACGTGTTCATAGATGAAAATGGTGAGTTTATCTCGTTGGGATAATTGCAATGCATGAGGAAATTCCTAAACATTTCAGATGTCCTGGAAGGATATTTCTTTTGTCTGTTACCGGTTGGATGTTTTTCTGTGTGTGTGGAAAAAAAAGGCTTAGTACTATAAAGTCAGATGAGCAATAGAGAGATTTTCCAAATCCACCAATGACCATCACAGACCTGAGACTTACACAGTGTCTGAAGTTTATCTTCCAAACATCATCCTCAAAGGATGCTGGCTAGGCCAGAAGACAACTTCTGTCCTGTCAGAAGAACCCCTGGCATTTTCTGCCTGACTAGAAGTTTTGCACTGACCTGGCTGGGAAAAATATGACTCCTTTTTACAGCTTTGTTCTTCAGCTGGCTAAGACTGACCTCTTGATATGGTGGTGCTTGCTGTCATTTGGAGTTGTGATCTGCTACTCCTTTAAAGAAAATTAATGAGTCTTGCCCCATGCCTGTAGTTGGGATGCCACTCCTGTGAAGCTGTTATTGGAGTCTGAAGCTGTAGGATGGGTTTGAGCCCTGTGTACTGCCCTGTGAGCTACTGGCTCCTACCTCTGAAAGACAGCTGCCCCAAAAGCCCTATTTCCTTTAAAGATGCTTTCAAAACCAGTGTGGAGTGAGTGCTCATGGTACTGGGTCTGTGATCCTGGAGGTACTTTGATTTTCTGCCTGTTCCTCCTGGCCCTGCTGGCAGCCTGCAGCCACTGCTGTGCTGTGGCCAGAAGGGCAGCAGCTGCCAGTGGGGCCGGCCACCACCCTCCCTTAGCTTTGTGCTGCCTCTGCAAACAGGGAGGAGCTGTGGCTGCACTTCTAGCAGAACTTTTTGCTGCTTTGTACCTCCTGACCTCACCTTTGTGAATGGGAAGGGGAAAATCTGATTTCACATTTTATGGTGAACTTAGATTAATCAATGGGCTTTGTGTTTAATTTACATGCCTTTTAAATTTTCACTGTTACTTCTGTGTTTTGATTTTTCTCAGGTTTTCAGTTGTTCAAATGTTAATTTGCTCTCTGAAATCTAAAATGAACCTAATGTACAGACTGAAAATATGTGTTTATAAACATGCCTGACACAGAATTGTATTTTATAAATTTTTTGTGTACACAAATGATTGCATCACTGAACTGACATTTTTCCCTCTGTATTTTCTAAAGGGGAAATTAGATCCTGCTATTTAAAAGCTGGCTGTCAGAAGGAAGGAAATTTTAGACATCAGCTATCAAATTGTGATTGTATGTCAAATGCTCAGTAAGTAAGCCCTTATTTTTAGAAACATTGAAAGCTTTCATTGTTAGAAACTATGAAACTATAGCTGTGAAAGATGTACGTGAAGGGGAGTAGAGGTGAATAAATGTGCTAACCTTTTCTAG
This sequence comes from Dicaeum eximium, assembly GCA_013396995.1. Classification (NCBI taxonomy): domain Eukaryota; kingdom Metazoa; phylum Chordata; class Aves; order Passeriformes; family Dicaeidae; genus Dicaeum; species Dicaeum eximium. The sequence continues at coordinate 77,432 of VWZP01007825.1, read as the reverse complement.
AGAAGTCAAAGTGTGAAGATTTTTTTGCTTTCTGTTAAAACACTGGCAGCTTTAAAAGAATTTAGGAAAGAAAAAGTGAAAATGCAAATCAGAACTATGCACTTGGCTTTATTTATTTTCAGGGAATAGCCAAAGTCAAGTGTAGCTATTATAAATAACACTGTAAACAAAGTAAGTGGGACTGTTCTATCAACCTTGTCTTGTTTGCTTCCCATACCTGTTGCATTCTTTGAAACTTTGTAGTGCTGTGTCTGTATCAGTCGCTGACCTCTGGATTCTAGCAGCAGAGCCTTTCACCTTGCATTAACTCTCTAATGATAATTTGCTACTCCAATGAGGTATCCAAACGATTTTCTTTTCTCAAAAGTTCTTTTTGGAGTGATCCATACAAATCCTGTATTTATTACTGTGGTTTCCACACTCTTCCATGTGATCTGTTGTTTGCATGTCTGTAAAAAGAATTTTTGCTATTCATAAGTATTTTAATGAAATAATTTTGTCTTTCATACTGTTTTACAGCATTTGGAGAAGTTGAGTGAGGGGTTGAGAATGGTCTTTTATTAATAGCAAATATTGTTCCTCAAATGTTTGACTTTCAGTGAAGACTTTTGAAAAACTTGGGACATGTTAAAAACGTTAGCATTTTAGATAGAATGCTGGTATGGGAGACATGAGAATAATGCTTTAATTTGTCAGTGGGCAAAGAGTCAAAACATAAGAAAAAAAATTGAGTAGTAGANCCCCATCCTGGTAGAGCTCAGTTTTGACCTAAAAAATCAAACATTTTACTTTGGTTCTATTTATTTCTTGCAATTATCTTTGTTTCACCTTGCACGGAACACTCTTCTGTGCCCCCTTCCTCTAACTATGAATTTGAATCTGTCCTAAATTCAGAAATAGTTTTCTGTCCCCCGACTTTCAGCAGTTAATTTGTTTTTAATCAAAGGAAGGACCATCTTAAGAAGTCATGCTGAATCTGCCTTTGCAAAATGCTTATGTGACACCTCTGTCTTCCTATGCTAAGTGCTGTTTTCCAGTTGTGGTTTGCAGACCCTTAGGGATGAGGTTTATTTTTAAGGGATCTAGTCAACCATACTAACAAAAGCAAGTTCAGATATTCTTTACAGGCATTTACATGCATGTAATTTCTTAAGATGAGCACCTTTGCTGGAGGTCTCAGAGTATAGTGATAGTTCAGACCAGGGAATGGAACAGATCAGCAAAGAGGAGTGGGTTCCCAGGACTGTTTCTTTGTGGGAGTCAATGGGAAGCCAGCACACAAGCTTTTCCAAGAAGAGAGCAGCATGAAGGAAAGTGCAAAGCAGAAGTTAATATGAAAAGTAAGGAAAGGGGACAAGGAAGCTTGAAGTATGCTTAAGCTGGTTTTTGCAGGGGCAGTTTGTAATGTCTAGGCCAGAGAGATTGGCAAGGGCTGTTTGTTCAGTGGGCAGTTTCTACCATCTGTGAGTAGATTGAAGGGTAACACAGGAAGGAAGGAAGGAAGGGGTTTTTGTTTTTTCTTCAGGTGTTCACCATCAAGTAGTTTTGTATTTAGGCAATATGGAGCACTTATAGCATATGGAGGAGCAAACCTGTTTCAAGGACTGTACAGGAATGATGCATCTTTCCCTCTTCCCTGTCCCCACCTGCAGGATTGTTCATCAGTTGTGTCAGGTTACTTTCTGTTTTGCTAAAGATAAACCAAATGATCAGTGAAGGAAAGGTTATTAGTGAAGAAAAAGGCAAATAGGATAAAATCAAGCACAAGGTGTAATCAGTGAGTGTTTCACTTAATCTCTTCTATGTGTCTGTCTCTAGACGGTCCTTGACAAAAATTATTTCCTTGAGGGTGGCCCTTCTCTGGTGGAGATGTTCACTGTAGGAGTAGTCCATATCAGCAGGAGATGCTGCTGTTATGGAAGGATATTAGAAAAGAGACATGGAAACCACCTCTGAGATGAGCATGACTTATCTACCAGCCCATGAAAAAGTTAACTAAGGAGAAGACAATGATTTTGACAGTACGTCTTCATGAGCAATTGAAATGGTGCAGAAACAGCCAATAGCTTTAGATCTGGTGTCTGAGTTCATTAATGAGCCATCCAAATTAGATTTCACGAGTCAAGGGATGCAGGAGAAAATTAATGCCTAGCCAAAAGAAGTGTCATCCTCCTTTCATAGAAGGGGGTAAGTTTTTGGTCTTGTGGAGCCCAGATTTCAGCATTTAGAATAATCACAGAGAACAATACAAAGGTTTGCAGTAGATGTGTGTGAGCTCTTAAAACACTTAGCACCAATCGTGTTTGCTTCATACTGTTAAGATTAAGCTGCTCCTAAGGGGAAAATGTCAAACTGAGTTGAGCAGGTGGAGTAACTATGTGGATTTGAATGGGCTGTGCCCTGATGTGCTTCTTTATGAGGAGAATTGACCCAGGACAGAGGATGACAAGAGGCCTCTTGCTTTGTGAGTGTTACTGGCAGCAGCAGCAGACCTGTTGCTGGTGTCTGGGAGCTGTGATGCTTCTGGGATGCTGCAGTTGTGAAAAGGGAAGGAATTTTGGCTGGAGAGGGTATGAACTGTCTGGTTTGTCAAGAGTAAAGTAATTGCCTTATGAATTGGCCACAGGTAACTATCTTTTAACAGCGTTACACAAAACTGAAGATGTTTAAATATTACTCAAAAAACGTTCTTAAAGAAAGCTTTGAGGCAGAATAACTAACGGTTTATGATCTTCAATTCAAATTCCAGCTTTCTATTTCTGTCTATTGAGTCCTGCTATTCTCTTCTCTGTAGGCTTAAGCATTTCACATCAGACTATTAGGAACTGAAATTGAAGTAGCATTCCTATGGCCCATAAACATTTTATTTTCTTGCCATAGCATCTGAAATTAATTTTTCACAAATAATTCAAAATCTTAATGATGTCACTGTCACGGAAGTGAGGATGTGTTATGGCTTTATTTTTCTTCTTTGTTTTTGTGTGCTTCCTGCTTTTCATTTGCTTAGGAAGGACTGGATGGACAACAATAGATGGCAATGTGCCAGAGAAAGCAGATGTCCAAATCTGAAGGAGTCTGTGATTTCTTCCTTCAGAGACTCCTTGACATTGCAGGCAATGCTGTCAAAGGGAATTAGACTTTGTCTTGTCAAATATCAGTGGTCCATCACCTCTTTTTGGTTCTGCAGTGTTGTGAGATGGTCTTTGGAGTATTCTCCAGTTTATCAATATTAATATATATTCAATCAGTTTCTGCTTTTTGTCTTCATTTGGTTTTGGTTTTTTAGTTTTATTGTTGGCTTTTTCAATTACAGTAGTTGTCCTAATATTCCCTGTACCTGCAGTCCTTGTCCTGGGAAATTTTCAGAGCTTCTTAAATGTAGTACAAACATTTTCTTATTTATAATTTCCAAAATTATCCCTTAATTCTATTAAAGGTTACTGAGAATTAGAATTTTTTCATATTGTCTCTGTACTTGGTTGTCACCAAATTGTCTCTCACTTGTCTAGCAGTCCAGCTTTTAAAATGTTTAAAGACATAGTCAAGTTAAATCTTGAAGAGTTTTTTATGCTGTATTTATCACCAAAAGTAGATAATTCCTTTTCCATCATAATCCCCACTTTGGTGGGTAATTCTTGTCACCGAGTTTGGTAAATTATTTAAACATTGGCAGGACTAATCCAGTCCCCAGTTACGGTCAGTGTGATTATCCTGACCCCACTTTTCTCTGTTGGCTTGCCAGCAGCACCTCTTGCCAGCAGTCCCAGTGCAATGGGTTCCCTGCTGAGCCAATTGCATCTAAATTTAATGCTCTCATTACTCTGCCAAGTTCACCTCTAGCCATAAATTGCTTTGTGACAGGCTTTGACGAAAGCATAAACTCTATTCCCAGCACATGGATTATGTTAGAAATTAGTACAAATAGACCATTTGAATATGTTCTGAAGTGAGTCACCAAGACGTGTGAAAGAGCCTGGCTTTCCTGGAGGTGGCTGAGCAGAACATCTGCTTGCCCTGAGTCTTGGTGACTTGGGGAGACAAATGCCATCACTCCAAACATCCTCCTTTCCTCCTTCTTCACCTAGATTTATATGCTGAGTGCCATGTTGTAGGGAATGTCTCTCTGGTCAGTCAGGGTCACTGTCCTGCCTTTGTCTCCTCTCAGCTGCTTCCGCACCCCCAGCCTCCTTCCCACTGATAGGGTGCTGTGAGAAGCAGAAAAAGCCCTTGGGACTCTGTGTAAGGGCTGCTGAGAAATAGCTGAAACATGCCTGTGTTATCAACACCATTTCCAACACAAATCCAAAACATAGCTCCATACCAGCTGCTATTAAGAAAATTAACTCTACCCGAACCAAAACCAGTAAAAACAGAAAGAAGGATTGCCCAAGTCTTAGAAAAAAAGCACCCTTAGGTGCAGTTTCTCCTTGCTGTGTGACACTTGAGCTTTCATTTGGAATCAATTATATATAAAATCCAACTTGCTCTATACTTTTAAAAAATTTGTTCCAGTTTGAGCCTTACCTTGCTTTCTTGGTCATGTATCTTTTAATTTACCTGTAAAGTTATTAAAATAATATCACTTTTTGTAGGATAAAATTATATTCATGTATGTTTCGTTACTACACATGGTTCAACCATACCAGTACAATCATGCATTCATATTTGCACTTTGCATGCTCTGTCTAAGCAGTTGATCCTCTGAATGCCTCACTTTTTTCAGATGAGGCTCTGACACTGAAACCAGGCTTCTAAAAAGCTATATTATACTTGAAATGCTTTGCAATACAGATAGAGACCTCTATTTAAAACAATTGTTTAGGGTTCTTTTTGTTGTTTTGAGAATAATTTTATTTTTGGTATCATTGGGGCCAAAAGTTAAAAAAAAAAGTATTTGCAGCAAACTAGTGGCTAATAAGTACTAAAAAAATAGTTCAAGGTACCTGTCAGTACAGCTGCAGAGTGCTGGTGTTTCTGGCCCAGGGCAAAAGAGAGAATGTCAGATCAGTGAGCTAACTTTTTTGATTTGCATTCTCATCCCAGAATAAGCTGCTTGAGTGCATTATACTATATGAAAGTCTATCTGAGTGCCTTACTGGTACTATATGTCTCCTTCATAAATCCACTAATATTTAGTATGTTCACTGCTCGAAAATTCCCTGAACCTTTGAGGTTATTTCTCATAGGAGAGAGTGTATTTCTTTTTTTTGTGTTTCAAAATGTTTTTTAGAATGTGACCAAAAAGTGTGTCACTAAAACGTCTTTGTATTTCTCAGCAAGGTGACCCAAATAACACAATCCCCTACTGCTCTTGTAATAAGCTGCTGAATCTTAAAGATTTCTTAATGCTGCTTGTCAGGTTGTGCAGTTGTGCAGCTGAGGGTGTTTTGAAATGGATGCGACAAATATTAGAGAGTCCTCTTTGGGATTCGGTGATTTCAGATGAGCTGCTCCCCTGGGCATAGAGCTGCCTGAACAGAAATGAGCAAGGAGTGTGCACTGAAAATGGTAATGTTTGTGTTGTAATGAAGCCATGGGTTTTTATGAATAGTACTCTTTACAAACTCAGTAGCATTTTTCTGATGGATGCACGGGGCAGGAGGAAATCCTTGTGTTAAGCTTGGCCAGTTAAAACCCTTTCCTTTATTTGTGTAGGGATTTTCAGCCCTTCTTTCGCTGAACACTGGGCAAGGACGCGAGGGTTTTCAACAGAATGAGGTGGCCGGGGACCATGCAGCCACATGATGGCAGCAAAATCCTGCTCAGGGCTAGGAGCTCATGGAGTGCTTCATGTGTTGGAACTGGCTTCTCTTCCATACCCTGCCCTTCTATAAGGAGAGCTAAAAGGAATGTTTTTATGTATTTTGGAGATAAGACAACTGTGGAAGCTACTATTGCAATAATTTCAATAAGGCTGCATCTTCTCAAAATGCATCCTCTAGTTTATTAGCTAACACATACTGTTTGTTTTTAGAGTTTTTAGTACATTTATCTTTGCTTTGAAATGGAATAGGCTTGCAAATTATCAGTTTACATGCTTATTACAACATTAAAGTATCTGAATACTGGAAAGTAAGAGTGTACTGAATGGACCTCATTCTTAACATTTGAGTAAGAAGGCATTCATCACTTCCTGCCTTCATATTGACCACAGTGCCTTTGGGAACGTGCTTTACAAGGCCTTTCTGTCCATCTGCAGTAGCTGACTTAATATGTACCACTGCTTGTTTTGCTGTCTATTGCAACACTGCAACAGTGAGCTGATATCTTTCCTGCCTATTATGTCAGTTTATCACTACATCCATCTTTCACATTCTGTAAACTCAGATATTTTGCCTTATTGTTGTTAGGGGTATTATTTTTGCTAGTTAAAACAAATGCCAAAAATTGTCCCCAAATCCTGTAGTAAAATGTGTATAAATACACTTTTGTACAGATAGCAAATTATGAACAAGATTTAAGACAGATTTCATCTTTAGCTTGAGCTGCTGTCAGATGTGAGCACAGAAAAAAGTTAAGATGCACATTCTGAATTAATTTTACACTTTATGAAACTGCTAATGTCTTACCAAAAAGAGTGAAGGATGCTTCCTCTTTGAGTTTTCTGTTTCCTGTGATTGGATTTGTCACATAATTATCCACTGCTAATGCAGCTATCACTGGCATATTTCAATCTTCTTACATGCTCTGAGTTACTTTTTAGTGTAAGTCTTGTTATTTGATTATTTGGGAATTGTAAGCCATCATTTTCTTAAAAGAAGCAACAACCACAACTTTAGTGGCTTTTAGTGTCAGTCTTGAACTGTGCAGTACTCTGGTCAGATTGGTGCTGGCAGCTTTCTAGTGGAGACCTAATGAGCAGCATCAGTTCAGACAGCTGCATTTGAGCCACAAGCTGACTGGTTTGAAAGAGCACAAGGCTGTGGCTGTGTGGGGTTCCTGCTGTGTTGTCAGCACGGGCTGGGTCTTGTACAGCCACATTGCTCAGGTCGCAGTTCAGTGCTTTTGGGTGCCCCTCAGACTCCAGAAGCGATTGCTTGTTGGATGTACAGGAGGAGACATTTCCAACTCTGAGCTGCGTTCTGGCTCTTCACAGCTGTAGTTGCTTACCATCACCTAAGGGCAGTATTTTAGGGAGCATTACACACAGCTTTCAGCTATATTATTTGTTATCTCTCTGGATATTTATTACACACTGTAAACTCTGTAGTGACCCAGACAGCTGTCATAGGCAGTCCAGTGCGATCTTCCTGGTTTTAAGCATGTGAGGACCTGTCCTTCCTCCAGTGTGCAGGTTAAAATGAAATTTAACCAAGACCTGCAAAACAGCTTTATTAACAGGGAATTCTTTATGGTGTGACTGTATAAGAACTTACCTGGAGAGGAGTTCAGACCCAAGGCTAGTTAGTCCTAACAAAGGGGATGATTATGTTTGAATGGCTCAGGCCAAGTTGTCAGTGGTGTAAGGCAACAGGCTAAACAGAGAGGAAGAAGGAAGATTTTTCCAGCACTGTGTGGTTATACTGAAACGTTCAATGTGTTTTATGATTGCTCCACTACCTTATGCTTACTGAGTGTTCTTACAAAATGGGATTACGAGCCAGAAAAAAATTCTTGGTTTTATACCCAGTGATCAGTAGAGGGTGCTCTGTTGCTTTTGAATTTGATCTGCATAGGTTATATGTTTATCAAAGATATTTTTAGTTAATAATTTATTATTCAAAATTTAGTTCAATTATATCTTTGCTTACATTAGCAGTGCAGTTTACTGTGATAGATCTTGATAATATTAATTTGATTCTGCAAATGAACAGATTTTCTATTTAGCAAGATTCCGTGTTATACTGCGATCAGCTCCCTTATAATAATTTTATGATTAGATAGTGTTTGCTCCTATTTATATATGGTAATAAATTTATAGAATCTAGTTTATAGGCTTACAAAAACACAAACACCATCATTGCATTTCTTACTGGTGTTTGCTGTCAGTGTGATAGCAATGTCATCAGATGAGATGTACAGTTTCTAAGTAGCTGCGCAAGCAATTCATCTTTCAGGTTGCAAGTGAATGTCAGAAGGAGGTTGTGTGGAAAATAGGGATAAGGGAGATGAAAACAGCAAACAGGAGCTGAAGGAAATGGAAGATGAGGAGAGAATAAGAAGATAAAGAGAAATGAGGCTGATGACTGCCAGATGACAGATTCTGATTTTGGAATTGTTGCTTTCCTAGCTCTGTCTTCCCAACTTCTCTGCCCTAATTGCTTTTTTAGGCTCATAAAGTTTCTGACTCTTCCCCACAGTCAGTGTCCTGGCTGCTTGTGGTCTCCTCTGCCACTTGCTGATAGGTGGAGCTATGGATTTTTAATGTAAACACAAAACAGACCATGGGCACTCTTGGCTTTTTGGTTAACTTCAAGTCTGGTGGGAGGTGGTTTGATCTCCTAAGTTTATTCTTAGAAGAAATCTTATTAGTAAAAGATTTTTGATTTCTGAGAACTGATAGACTCCCCTGGTAGTCTCTTCCATCCATTTGTCCTTCTGCTATTTCCATTTTTGGTGAATGTGGGATTAAAGATGTGGTCCGATCTCAGAATACTTTTGGCTTTTGTAGAAAGACAGCTAAAGATGCAGCAATTTAGTGAAGATTGACTCTTCATTTAGGAAGGCATGAGCAACCACTGTTTTATTCCCCTGCTCTTTTGTTGAGTCACCTTTTGGGCAGGAATTCCCAGGCTAGTGTTCCTGCATAGCCTGGGCTAAATTTGCCTTTTTCCTGCTGTGAACAGGGAGACTCAGGTTTGCACCTACAATGGCAAGGAATGGGACAGCTCATCCTGAGGAAACAAATAAAAAATCCCTTGCCTTCCTTCTGACTGGACAAGGTTGCTCTGTAGTCTATATCTGTGGGAATCTTACTCCTGGGAGGCATTCCTCAAGGCTTCCTCCACTTTCTTCCTGCTTAAATCTTGTGGTTGTGATCCAGGATCTTGGATGAGTGCCCATCCCTTCTGTACTGTTTTGTTAATAACTGCTGACAAAGGAGATGATTCTTACAGAGGGCTGCCTTGTGGCTGGGACATCAAGTGGGTTGTGTTGGACCAAGTTCTCATTTGCTAGTACTGTCCAAAGGGAACGACAGCTCTCCTGATTCAGTGGAGTGGGTCATGCTGCTGTCTGTAGCAGGAGGAGTGTGGAGTGCAGAGGAAGCCATTAGGGTCAGGAGCATGGGGTGTTCTCATTTCTGCTCAGCTGAGAGTTCTGCTGGAGTGGCAGATGGTGAATATCAGGTCTGGAATTCAAGCCTGATAGCAATCAAGGCTTTGAAAACATAAACTACCTGGCTCAGAAGCCAGAGGCAGGATGGCTCCTCTGCTGACATCCCAAGGCTGATCGTGTTCCTGTTGGTCCAGGCAGAGCTAGCAAATCCTGGAGGTCAGGAGAGAGTGTGTGTACATTTCAACCTGTTGGTGTGACACTTCAGCTCTTCTTTTAAGTAATCCAGACATTGAGCTATGTTCCAGAACAATGCTAACCACTGCAGCTGAAGTTAACAACCAGTCATGTGCAGGACAGCCACAATTTTAATGCTTTAACAAGAGTTACGTAGGAGCCTTTGGGAACTGGCGATCAAAAGCAAGGAAAGTTAACTAAAATTAATAAGGTGCCTTTGGGGCAAATGTAGGGTATGCAAGAGGAGGGTTTTAATCTTTGCACTGCCATAGGCTTCCTGGCTGACTGTAGGCAGATTGCTCTGGTTTCTTCCTGCTTGTCTTTATGCAAAATAAGAACAACAGATATTGACTACCTTGCATGAGCACTTAGATGCTTTCACCTCATGTAGATACAGAAGTACTAAGAGCCCAAGGCAGTTATCCAGAGGCAATGGGGCAATGAGCTTGGAGTAGAGCACCTGATGTATAAATGCTAGTTGGAAAAGAATTAGAAAGAACTATTCAAAATAGATCTCTTCCCCAAGTAACAGTTATTTCATTTCAATAAAGTTGTCTCTGAAACCCAGTCAGTCATGTCATGGTAGCACCATTTCTGCAACCCAACAGGCAACTGCTGCTCTAAGTGCAGATTTTCTCAAGTGCTTAGGTGCTGTGCTACAACACAAAACAATAAAAGTGAGGAGAAGCAATAAATAGTATCTTGTTCAAGGCCCTCCCAGGGTGAGTTTACACTCAGTACTGGGGGTATCTGAACTAGCCTTATGTGAATTAGCTCAGGTATTATTATCTTGCTAAGGCAGAAGGAAGTTCTTGTAGCCTGAATTCTCAGCAGGGTAAATTAGTACTCATCGAATTCAGTGCAGGTGAAACCAGCCTAGCTTAGTACCTAAGTGAGCTCATTGGAAGCTATTCTGGGATCTCTGCAGTATCTACTTTGCAGTTTTGCTCTGTAGATGTGCATCTCTAAACTTAAATTGTCAATGGACCGAAAAAGGCACTTCTGAAGTGTTATTCCTTGAGGGTGTTCATCTCAGAATGAGAAAAGCTGTGATACAGAAGTATCTGTTTCTCTGTGGCGGATGTAGTAAATCAAGTGTATCTGAATTTGGGTGTTAAATGCTTTGTGGGTCTGTGCTAGATTTCATATAGGAAGGTGGAAGGTTCCCAAGTTCTGTGTGCCAACCAGCAGTGTAATTACAGGCTTTCTCCTGTAGTGTTTCAGAATTGTTAGGAAGATATTGCTGCCTAAAACAATCTCTTTCTTTCCTGTCCTCTGTGCACAGTGAAATACAGTTCAGCTCCTCCAGTACTACCACTTCAGAGAGCCAGGAGCCATCTTCTGGGGACCAAGCAGCCAGCGCGCTTCAGCAGCAGCTCCTGCTGATGGTGGCCAGGAGGACCCTTTCAGAAAACCCACGGGTACATTGTAATATCTGAGTTTCTAGCGTCTTGATGAACTGCTCAATAAACAAATGCTGCAGGCTTGTTCCTGAGACAATTTTGTTGATTTTGCTATACTGCTTTTCCTAGTATTGCTCATGTGGGAGAGGATGTGTTTTATGTTGATGGATGCAACTCAGCTGTTTTCTACTGACACTGAGTAGTGTCCTAGGGGACTATTTAAAGACTCTGTCACTGAAAAAGTTCTTCTTCTGTCTTCAACCATATTTCATTTGGAAGAGGACACAGCTGTTAGGATTTTAGACACACCACCAGATTTTAATAGTATGAAGTGTTTATTCCAGATTCACTGCTGTCATAAAACCTCATGTCTGGTTTCACTTTTCTGAATTGAGCAACCAGACCTCTGAATATTTGCTGTGGAATGTTGAAGCCACCTCCTCAATGCAGCTAGTAAAAGAAAAAGGCCTTCAGACTTCAGTTTGCATGGTCTTATGTAGACATGAACTTTACAGTGTTTGGGGTCTGTGACTTAGGGATATAATCTGTTTTTACAATTCCTTTTATAATACCTTTGACTTTCTCTCTGCCATGGCAAATTCTAATTTGGTATTTATGGATAACAGTAAAATGACAGTTAATTGCCTTTCATCTTAGATTTCATACAGGAATGTTGAGCTAGAAGCAATTTGTATAAAGGAACTATTTTACACTAAAAATCAGTAAATTGTCCCAAATAGTGACTTTCATATTTGGACAGTGTCTTCCATCTAAAGGCTCAGATGTTTTCCAGATATTTGTAGTCTTGTAAACTGCCTGTAAGTTAGAGAACAATTGTCATTTCTTCTTTCTCTTTTAGGAAGACTACTCCTCAAGGTCACATAGCAAATTTATAGCCAGGCCAGTTAGTAATTTCAGAATGTCTTGGTTTCTGAATGTTTTTTCTTAAACATGAAATTCTGAGCCTACATAAGTCAGGGAAAGCATTGTCATTGATTTCAGTGAAGCTAGGGCTTCAGGCTGTTGCTGACACCGTATAAATTTATGAAGAGAATTTTTATAAGCCCTTTTTTAATAGGAGAAACAGTTAGACTTGAGTGACTTGCTCAGGGCTAGTCAGAGATTTTCCCAAATCCAGATCAAAAATCTGACTCCCGCCCAAGCACAAGACTCACACCAAAGGTTAGAGCTCCTCAGGAGCCAAAATGCTCACTCAGGCACTCAGCTAAAGGCATGTTAGGCTGTTCTGGGAAGTCAGTGACCAGTTTTTAGTGAACTCTCTGCCACTGTTTTGATTTTTTTATCTACTTATGGTGAGCAATCTACATTAGATGTGTGAAGTTAATGACTGCAGCAGCCTGAGTTTTGCTTTACTTTCTGTCGGGTAATAGGACCCAAGAGAAGCAAAACTGTGCCAGTATTAGCAACTGTAATATTTTAAAACATGGGTTTTTTTTCTTTAAAAATGCCCCAATCCCACGTTTAAGTTACTTTTTGAAGTAGTAATAAAAATATTAAAATTCAGGCTACATAAACTACTTTCAGATTTTAAAGGCAGCATAGTGAAAGGTTTGCAATTGGTCTCATGGCTTTTAAATTGCTCAGAATTGTTAATAAAGGAAAGAATGCCAAATAGCCCAGCATCCCCTTGCACGTCTCAATGCTCAGAAACATGAAGGATTGTCCTGCACTACTAGCAGTTGAGCTCCCTGGCCCTGCATGTCTGTACATTTGTAGTCAATTGAAGGCATGAGATAAAATGCCTAAACTTGAATTTCTTTCTCCAGAGCTTATGCTAGCCTGTTTCATTTCATGTTTGCCAGCAGACTGAGGATATCAGTGAGCTGATTCCCAGCTGATACACAGTAATCCATTGTCATGTGTAAAATCTGTGTAAAATTCCTTTTCCTGGAGAGCAAAGATTAAAAATTATTCCAATATTCTGAGAAAAAATTTATCAAATTTATCAATTCTTTTGTGCAGGTGGACAGGTTGTTTAAAAAACTGTGCTTTGCTACCAGTTATAATTTGACAATCAATTGCTTCACACAGAAATCCTCTTCCCTGACTAGGGAACTTAATCTAACATAAATAACTCTGATGTAGACATTGCCTAGAGTTCCATAATAACCATATTTGTTGATGAATTATTTTTAAGGAGGGGCAGGGAAAAGGTTGCCTAGGAGGAGGTTGAAAACCACTGGACTTCACAGTGATTTGAAATCTAAAATTCTTCTTCTTGAAAGAAAAATAAGTGATTTCCCCCCCTCCATAACATCAGCAATGATATACTTTGGAAAGAAATCACTGCTTTGCAGAGATTTTTTTCATCTGTTGTCTAGCTTTTCAGGCTTGGCTGATGGTCTGCAGATAGCTGGAGGAGGTTGTAGAGAAGAGTTTGAAAAGGCCTTAGAATCTGGCAAAAGCATTATTCAAAAGGGTCTATTTATGATTATGATGGTAGGATTAGAGACTCTTAAATTAGTGCTGTTTATGCTATTTGTGCTTGTTTGCAATTTTTTTCTTCCTCTTGCTGTTCTTGAGGAGGCACATCTGATGTGGTATTCAGAGCATCTCAGGAAAGATAAACAAAGCTGTGTTCTGAAAGAAAAGTTGATAAGACACACCTCTAGGCTTTAAGGCCTACTTATTTATTTAATTTTTTTTAATTTAAGAAGGATTTGTCCTGTCATGTTTTTGTGTTGTGCTGTAATTAGTCTGATACATGGGAAAATCTCAAAAAGAAACTTTAGATGAGTACTGGATCTGGACTAAAAAATAATCACTTTTAAAATGAATATTTAGTATTACCTTTTAAAGCATATTGTCACTATTGAGCTCCATAATTAATATAGCTTTTGTTCATCTGCAATAATTAAGCTGGTGTGATATTTTTGTTTCTAATGTAAAATTAAGAAAATAAATATGCTAATATGCTCCCACTACCCCTTTTAGTTAAGGAAAAAAAAAATCTGATAATTCATGTAAATTTGGCCTTTTCAACACCTGTTTTGCTGGCAGCCATGTGTGAGTGTGAGAGTTCTGTGTATTTCTGGTTTGTTTTTATAGCAGGCCAGCCAGGACCCTGAAGATTCTTCATGTTCCTCAGCACAACGGAGGCTGAACAGGCAGTTTTACAGATTTGTTATATTCCCTGGCAAGTGGATTAAAGTCTGGTATGATCGCCTTACCTTGTTGGCATTGTTGGACAGGTAAGCTTTTCTTTTTAAAGCTGCTCTATGTAATGTTGCAGTGAGTGGCTCCACATGTCCATGAAGCCATGCTGACCACTAGAGGAGGAGAATTCAGGTTGAGTAGATAGATGTGTTTTTGCTTTAAGTTGAAGTTCAGGGTTGGTTTCAGTGGTTCTTGCTACCCTTTGTCTTCAGGTAGAGACTTTGATTCATGTGAGTACCAGGCTTGTAGACTAATCTGTAATTTGACTCTCAGATGTTATAGATCCAATGATTTCTGATGAGAAAATCAGAAGTAGAAGGGTCCCAGGGTATTGTAAACTAAGTACTCCAATTTTTAAAAAAGGAAATTATTTATAGAATGGTATTCAGGTGGAGATTTTTGAGCTGCTGCCTCTGTTCCAGTTCAAGTTTGTCTCTGGTTCTGTTGGGGATGCTGTGCCATATGGGTTAACATGGGCTCCACAGAAGAAATTTCAGATGGCAGTTTTACCTGCTGCAGAAATCAGGCTACATGTCAGGGAGCTTTAAGTCCAAAGCAGATATTTACTTATCTGTGGTGTCTTATCTCTGTGTTTCAATTGCATGGAAATATTTTCTGCTGATAAGCTCTTTTGTTACAGCCTGAATATTAACATTGCTTTTTATGTCAGCTTCCATGTTCTAATAGAACAGATAAAACAAATAAAACATCTGATGACAAATTTGGTCTTTCAGCCACTTCTTTGCTGTCAGATGTATGTTTTTCAATGATGGAATGCCTTATTTCCTCATTTACAAGTGTTTGGGTATTTGATTTTATTTGTAGTTGTTCATGTGTTGGGGTTTTTTGTTTTGTTTGTTTATGCTTTTATAAGCATACACTTTTCTACAGTCAAATCATCTCCATGGTGGAATTCTAATTGGAAAGTGAGGTGGGAAGAGATATTAGATTTCAGTACATATGGATTTTTTTCCTATACATTTTAGCTATCATTTTGGATAAGGTTTTTGGCATGGGGATGAAATATTGTTGAACATGGAATGAAGTTATGGGATCCAGTGAATTCTGATAGCTGCAGCACTGACAGTTCATACCATTTACAAATGCACCTGCCTTGCTCTAATGAATCTATAAATATTTGTACTTCTCCAACACTTTCATTCACATAGGACAGAAGATATAAAGGAAAATGTGTTTGCCGTCCTTCTAGTAGTTCTTGTTTCACTTCTTGGATTCCTGACTCTGAACCAAGGCTTCTGTAAAGATATTTGGGTTCTGTTGTTCTGTCTCGTAATGGCCAGCTGCCAGTATTCTCTCCTCAAGGTAGGACTCAAGTTCACAGCCAATTGCTGAATTGCAACTTCTAACTTCTACAAAGAAAAAATCCTGTAAGCAAACATCTTTTTTTCTGTTTTGTTTTTAGAGTGTTCAGCCTGATCCTGCTTCGCCAATACATGTAAGTCTCAGTCACTAAAACAAGTCTTTCTCTTCCATTATCACTTGTGTACTGTGAAACAGCTGGCTGTTCAGTGAAACACTGGTCATAGTCATTTGCTGTTCTAGCTGATTTATGAAAAAGAAAAAGACATCTGATTTCAAGACTTTGTACTAGGTTTAATTATTTTTAAGTGATTTGAATTTATCACTGCTATTCGAAAAGTGCTTTTTCTTTAAGTTAATATGTGCAGTAAAAAATTCATCTGGACTATCATGCTGATGTTTGATCCTGTGACATTACACAAACCTTTTCTTTGCTTTCCTGTAGAAACAGACAGAAAAGAGCAGAAGTTTCAGACTAGCAGCTCAGTCATTGCTCAGTTGGGATTTTTTTGTATTTTTTTTTCTTTGAGACTGAGAATTGATCTCTTTATTTTTTCAATCTGCTACTGAAGATTTATTAAAAGTATTATTAGCTCATCAAATGGCATGTGTTTTCCCTTGTTACAATATGGTCACAGTTTCTGTGCTTGTGTCCTGAAGAAATTGCCAAATCTTTGGGGGAATGCAGGATGTAAGGATCCTTGCTGATTGCTGTGGGGTTTTTTTATTGGATATATCTAAGAAATAATTGAACTCTGATGGTGGCAACCACCTTACAGAGAACCAGTTCTTACACAAGTCTGTCCTTGTTATAGGACTGTTCTAGAGGCATCATCCTAGAACTTCAACCTTACCACTCCACCTATCATGGTGTCTCAGTGGTTTTGATTTGTGGATCTTGGAAGACATTTCAGTGGCCATTTTAGAATTTTTTTTTTAATTAAACACCTCAGTTTAGAGGCTAGAAATAAAGGCTGTACTTGAAATTGATGCACCCCAGATCCAGTTTTCCCCCTTGGCTGTTGGCACTCACAGCAGACTCACATTGAACCTGCTGGTGGGAGGACCCCCAGGTCCCTTTCTGCAGAGCTGCTTGCCAGCCACTCATCTCACAATTTACACTTGTGCCCAGCATTACTTCATCCTGGGAGCAGGATCTGGCATTGCCTCTCGTTAATCACTGCCCAGTGATTGTTCCAGTCTATCCAGTTCCCTCTGCAAAGCCGCCTGACCCTCAGCAGAGTCAGCAGCACCTCCAGGGTTGGTGTTTTTGGCAGACTTGCTAAATGGTGCATTCAGTTCCTCTGTGCAGATCACTGATAATCTCTAGAGCAGAACTGGCTCCAGAACTCAGCCCTGAGGAGCTACACTGCTGATGGGTGCAACCAGACGTGGCCCCTTTCACTGCAGCCCTTTAAGCTCTGCCTACCCTTCAGCCAGCTTTTCACCCACTGCACCATAAACTACTTTAGAAATAAGAGTTAAATATGCACTGTAATCCTAATTGAGTATGTCAGTGTTCTCATGGAACTGCAAGGTGTGTGGAGGTAAACCTCTGGGCTTGTAGTCATCAACTCTGTTTTACCCAGCTGCCTTCAAATAATCACCATGCAAAGATAAAACTGACTTCCATAGTTCAACAGGTGAGACAAGAATGTAACATCATGATAAAACAGACTTTGGTCTGGAGTCAATGTCCGGATATAAAACATTAAGCAATTGTTTAGATGCATATTTATTGGTTTCTTCTCCTAAGGCACAGCTCATATTTTACATAAATGAACTGAAGTTTAAAAAAGGCCAGAAAGTAATAGTTTAAATTATTTTTCTTTTTTAAAGTCGTATTTTTGTCTTTATAATTCTCTACAGATTATTTTGTGGGCATGTGTTCTATTAAAAAAAAATACAAAACAAAACCAAAAGCAGTAATAAAATTGAAATTGATTAAAGAGCAAGGATTTGTGTCCCTGACTTGATTCATATTCCATGGATGTGAGGCACGATGTAAACCCACCAGTTCCCTGTAATCTGCCACCTTGTTGACTGATTGATCCCAAAAGAGAGTACAGATCAGTTAATAGCAATCTAACATGTGAGCTTGGCTGGCAGCCAGACAAGCACAGACACAGTTTCAAGTCAGTAAGTAGACTCAAAAAAAGACATGATCTTTTATTACACTCACTTAAATGACGTTTTTCAAATAAGAACAGTTGCACGGCAGCTTTTATGCAAGGCAAACTTGGATTCTTGTCACTTTGCTTCTGGCTTTTCACACTCAAGGAATCTTTTGACTCATCAGTGTTTAAAATGTCTTAGTTACCCTTAAGCTTGCTACCAGGAGAACTATTAAGGTTCTTCTTAAGTGTCTGTTAGTTTCCGTGACCTGCAGCCCCACAAGAGTGTTTTGTAGGATTAGTGGGAATCAATTGTGTGAGAGATGTGTATGAAAGACATCAGATGAGATTCCTTCCACATCCTAATTCCTTTGGATCATCATTTCAAAGTGCTTCATGAGAAGCAGACCAGAAACTGCTGATGAGTGTCACCCCCTTCAGAAGGCATGCTGATTTGCTGTCAAGTGGTTCAAAGAAACAAAAAAATTAAATTCCTGAAGAAAAATCCATCCCCATGCCTTACACTGTACTGGGGATATGCTCTATTATCTTTTTTCTTCCCAGGAGTCAATTAAAAATTAAATTCATTTTATATTTCATAAAGTAAAAAAAAGTCAAGACACCTGAAGCAGATGTTCATTGAAATAAAAGAAATACAGAGAAAAACTCTTTTTATATGGAAAAGAAAGATTCAGACAGATAGAAGTTTTTTACTCCACAGAAAATGACAACTCTTGGAATTAGTAAGTTTTGAAAGGTCCAGAAGGGTAGGTTTTCAAAAGCACAAATGATTGCTGGAGTCAGTCGTAACTGCTCATTGTGTCTTTTGAAAGTTTCCTCTGGAGAAGATAAAATGCCTTGTAACATTTTTATTACTAATTATTATGTATAAGTCATTAAAACATTGTCTGACCCCTGACTCTCTCTAAGTTAATGCAGTGCATGCACTAGAAGAATGACTATAAAATCTAATTTTCTGTTTTTTCTTCCAGGGACACAATAAAATCATAATCTACAGCAGACCTGTATATTTTTGTATATTGTGTGGCCTTATTTTGCTGCTAGATGCTGGATCTAAAGACACAAATCCTCCTGTTTATACAATGTATGGCCTGAAGCTCTTCTCACCCAGATCTCTCCAGTCAGCCAGAGACCATGTAATAGGTGAGTCAATATTTTTCCTAGGACTGCAAAAAGGAATTAAGTGTGAGTCTGTGTTTTCCCAGGCTGGCAATCAAATGCAAGTTATGGAGGCACAACTCAAAGTCAAATTGATAGAAACATTTGGAATGACTTAAGGTGGGGCGGGGGGCAGCTGGAAACCTTCCCTTATGCAAAAGGAGTTCTTAATGAAATGAGGCTCATAGAGATGTCTCCATAGAAAACTAAAAGTCACTGGTGTTATTAGCAAAAATCATCATCTGTGAAATGCAGTTAATCTTTGTAACGGCTTGTCTGTGTGGAGCAGTTACTGCAGAATAACTTGAGTTTTAAATTTAATGCCTGGAAGCTAATCCATGCCAGTTCCTCAAATGGACATCAATCTTCTGATTACGAAGAAAGTGCTTTGTATTGGTATTTTATCATACTCTCCATGTGACCAGTAAGAGTGGAGCAACCACTCTGCAGTAGCTCTTTCAACCTTTTTCCTTCTAGAATCATGTTCTGAAGTTGCTGAGGACATTCAGATACTGCCCCAAGCCAGGTCTGATGGTCTCTTGGCACTAATTTGGAGTGGCCACAGCTGACATTACCTTATTCTGTCAGGACATTTCTTCCTGTTGCACACCACACTTCAGGCTATAAATGTGATGTTGCACCAGCTGGGCCACAGTGCTGGACTGGACTCCTGCGAATGGTGCAACACTGTTAAGGTATAAAGTAGGAAATTTGAGGTTTACTGGAAAAGTGAAAACTCCCTAGAAGGCTGTGTTGTAGTGTACCAAAGATGGCCTGTTGATTTGTGAATTTAGAACCAGGAGAACCTTCTATAGCAGGAAAAAAAAAGTTTCTGTGATACAGTGTATGACCTTCGAGGTGTTTGTTCACCTGTGACTGTTCTTGCTTTTTGCCATACTCAGGTCAGACTTACTGCCTGAAAGGCATACTATTTTTAGGAATGCCTTGTGGTCCTTAACATGAGTACAATGGCTCCCACTTCTTCTTACCAGAAACAGGGGAATATGAAGAGCTGCATCTCACTTATTTTAATTAGCTTCTCTCATTACTTTCCTTTCGTCTAAGTTTCTCCTTACATCTTATTTTCTCTGTCTGTCAAAGGTGAGCAGTAAAAATGCTGATAAATAATTCAACAAGAATCGTAGGTGACACTTGGGATAGAGATAAATGAAAAACTATAGCAACCAGCATAAGAAAACAAAGTGTGGTTATAAATGTGTTAATTTTGGCTGGTCTCAAAAGAGATGGCAGAGCATGTTCTTGAAGCAGGAGGGGGTGGGGGAGAGAGGAAATACAGGCTCATCTCCACAGCTGGCATGTGTTAAATGAGAAAGAGAGAAGAAACCCTTTCCCTTTGCATGTCCCTGTTCTTGTTTTGCCAAGGTGCCTTGATTAAAGTGATATTTGGTGCTGTTCTTTGGCTTTTCCTTGCCTTGTCTCTATGGGAGTCCCAACTTCTGGCTGCTGTGAATCCTTGCAATTGTTCACAGTGCAGTGACCTCTGTAAGCCATGGCAGCCTGGCATCCTGTGACATCTTGCTGCACTTTTAGTATAGGTTCTCTTAGGTAATGAAGGTATAGAAGTATTTTATTTGGGCTATAAAATAATGAGGGAAGTTGGTCCCTCCGAATACAATAAAGTCTTACTACTGTCTTGGAGTTCTGCCTATTTGCTAGGTTTTTTAAAATATCTTTTAATTGGTCTGTCATCATATGGTGACTCTTTAGTTTATATTTTAATCTTATTGTGGTATTTGGAGTTGATATGTTTTGAAATCAACGAATTTTTGACTTTGCATTGTAAGTACCAAGGAGAGGTGAAGTCTTTTATTTCAGGTGTTTATTACAATAGAAAGCAAAAGCCATGGAAATCAGAATGTACCAAAGAGCTAGTGTGATGCTGCATATCATACTCTGATAAAAGTCTTGAAGCAAGGTCATAAAAGAAAGTAATTGCAGATTTGTTAGATGTGTAACCTAATTACTTATGAAATATGGTTTTTAACACATTCATTTATTTTCAATCTACTTACAGTCTGATTCTGTTTTATTTTAAATTGGTGATGAGTCTGCTATTGATTTATATTTCTATTAGTTGGGGGTTCATGACTTTAATTCTGACTGTGGTTTTCATCTTGCATTCCTTATTTCAGTTAACATTTTTGCTAGATTAACATATGAAGTGCAAGTAAGGGCACAGACAATGAACCTCAGTCATTGGGAGCTACAGGTGTGGTTACTGACAAAAGTAGTTTTGCGTTTTATATATGATAGTTTTTATGATGGAACCATTTACACATTCAACAGGTATGTGAAATTATTTGGCAGACATCTCAGAAGACTTAAGAATCAGAAGGTGGCGAAATTTTGTGATAGTGAGTCCTCTGCCTGCTCCTTTTAATAGTGACTGAGCTTCTGTCAAAGGAAGAAAGCTTGTGAATGTTATACTTTCCCATGTTCAGGAGTGGGAGAACAAAAAGACTATTTCTCACTGAAATAATGCTTTCTATTTTCCTCGTGAAAAAAAAAAAACCCCCGACGTTTTACTACTCAGATGTATAAATGTTTAAAATAATCTTTTCCTAAATGTCTAAAATGTTTGCAACATGATGTTGCCATTTTACATTTCTCAAAAGACACAGATTTTCCAAAGTCATAATTTGTGTTTCCCGCTCACGTTTATGTGGTATCTGCTTGTTTAGAGGAAAACTGCAGTGTTAAATGCAGCAGCTGATATAAAGATCTCTTAGGGGCCCAGCTTTTAAAGGTGTTGTGGGTCTGTATGAAAATGTGTGATGCTTAAAGAAATTCTCTCTGGAATTCATAATGCAACTTCAGAGGATTAATTAATTACTTTTATTGTCTGCTTCCCAAAAGGGGAACTGCTGCTTCTAAGTTCGATCCTTTTATAGGTGCCAAGTGTTTATTTTCCTGTCCGGTGTGCTCCGTGGTGCAAGGTGAGATAAACTAAGCTGCCTTAGCTAAAGAAGTTGCTAAGGCTGTTCAAGGTATTAATAGAGAGTGGGTGAGGTGAGGACAGTTTTATAGTCAACTAACTTTTCCCTTCTTGTTTACATTTGTTCCTATATGTGTTGGTGTACTGTCAACTCTGTAATCTCCTCCTTCCTTCCACTGCTCTTATTCCACCTTTTTTTGAGGTTGCTACAGCAAAGGCAATCATTTGGGCTGTAAGTCAGTAGTCTAAGATGAATTCTGGCAGTTCTGCAGGTCCTTTGCCCAAGGAACAATATCTCCTGAGAGTTTCAGCAGTGTGTTTTTGGGATAGTTAATCCATGGTGGGTCCACATGGCCTGCTGAGCAGTTTTGTGTTGTGCCATTGCCTGTCTTCAGGAGTAGTCCCTGCTTGGCTTGGCATGACTTGGTGGAATACCTAAAAATGTGCAGAGTAAGAGAGGAAGAGGAATTTAATATTGCCATTTGTATGTAAAAGACTGAGAAGAGAGCATTTACTGATTTTCTTACGTATGGATAATTTGTGGCAGTAGTGGGAAGTAGCATTGAAGGTGCATTGTGAATTAAAGTGTACTGAAGTGAGTGTTGTCTGTGTTTAACACTTGAGCATGCCATTTTCTCTGCTGTGTTGGACTTTCTCAGCAAGGTTTACAGTTTTAGATAGCAGTAATGTATGATATGGTGAAGATAAAAGCTGTCAGATCAACCTTGGTGTATTGTTTCCTTTCAGCCCAAGATGCCTCGGTAAGATGAGCTGGCAGATGTGAAATTAGCGTTCAGCAAAGAACACAAATCCTTTTGTTTCCTTCTCAAAAATCTGACTGGGGGAATGGGGAATAAGTTGTACTAGTGATTTGTTTAATTTGCTTTTTTGTGAGAATGAATAGGAGGAAACTGCAGTCTTCCTAGGATCTAAAATAACAAAGACATACTTGTTTAGAAGGAAGAGTGGCTGACACACATCTCTGTCTGCCATGCAGAACATTGTGGTACTAGTACAATGAAGCAGTAAGAATATGATTAAATATGTGTGTGTATCCTTGAACGTTTACACTTGGGTCAAGTGTGTGTTTAGATGCTTTGCTAGACAGCCTTGCTTAGCATTTTCTGGTGGAGCTGAGAGTGAATTAATGGGGAGGAGGACTGCTGGACGTAAACAGAATTTAGGACTAGCAGCATGGTTACCTGAATTATGACTCCTGCTTTTCTTTGTCTATGAGGCAGCCATTAAAATTAGCATTTCTGTTCAAAAAGAGAGTATGTAAAGCTGTAAGACTGGGTTTTACCCCTGAGTTTCTTTCTTGTTTTTAATGTTCTTCCACTACTGTGAAATTAAAGTCCATTCTGCTGGAAGCTGGTGGAATATTCTGGGGAAGCTTCACTATAAGTTTCTCCCATTTTTAGGGGCTGCTATAAATGTCTGCTCTTGATTGCTGGAAGAGGCAGGATATTGTGATAGCCAAGATATTTCAGATCTCAGCCATTCAAATATTTTCTTTGTTTATGTTGAATTGTTATAGCTGTTGTTGTACCATCTCAGATTCAAGGAAGAAATTCCAAAGTCTGCAAATTAAAATTTCTCTGCTTTGAAAGGAACAAATATAACCTTGAAAGTATTTGAGAAGCATTTGAGAAGAAGTAAGGAGGCTATGCAATGCTATTTTTTCTGCCACTGTTTTTAACCAAGATCAATCTTAAGGCTAACTGTGAGCTTTAGGTTCTTATGTGTAAAATGGCATTATTTATTTTGAGTACATGAGAAGGAAAGTGTAATCATTCCTTCTAAGGTTAAGGTATGCTCACTTGAATAATCTTCAGAATTGATTGCAACAATTTTTAATTCTGTTGTGATGCATATTTCTTTATTTTCCATACATTGGATGTGTGATTGTATTCTAAAATACTTATTTTTTATTTTCCTTAGTGTTTTTATATTGCTTTCCTGCAATTTCTCTTCTTGGACTTTTCCCTCAAATCAATACCTTCTGCATATATCTTTTGGAACAAATAGATATGTTGCTTTTTGGTGGTTCTGGTAAGTAGCCATATGCAGTGTGAGCTATCAGTTTCTGGGCTTATAACCTCAAATTAGAATATATTATTGCATGTTACATTGCACAGTGCATGTTAAAGCTCAAACAGCTAATACTTTTCATCTAACAGTGGGGTGAATACTTATAAGGCTGACTTGATTAGATTTCTTTTTGCTTTTGAAAATTTGTATACAAGTTTTCAAAACTATAGGTTGCAGATTATGGTTGATATCAAAGAGCTCTTTCCTAGCATATGTGATGTGAATCTTTACTATATTTATTAAAAAAGAAAAGCTTTAACTTTTTCTGTTAACATCTAGGGAAAAAAGTTTGCATTCTTCCACAGAAAGTCATATTGACAAGATATTTGATGTGTGATAATTATTTTGGTGTTGTTTCAGTCAGAGATTAAATAAAGCCCTTGAGAGATGAAGCATCGAGATTTTTTTGTTGGTAGTGGGTTTTTTTGTTTTTCATTATAGCTTAAGTAGCAGGGAAGATTGAGATGCATCTACACTGTCATCTTTGGGTCAGAAACAAAGTTCTGAAGGTTCCTCTTTCTTCCCATGTGTGTCTATTTCAGCTGCTGCTGGGTTCGTATCTGCACTGTACAGCATTTCCCGAAGCTTTGTTGTTCTGATAGTTCTCTATGCCTTCTGCTTCAGTGCAGTGAAGGTAAGCCAGAAAAACAACACTGGAACAATTCAAAATTTCAGGCTGGAAATTGATGTAATCTAGGGAGACTAGCATTGTTTGGTCCTACATTGTCGTTGCTTATCAAAATAAGCTTTGCAAGCCATGCTTCAGTTTCTGCATGTTAGTTACACTGAAATAGACCAAAACTGTAGCAGAAGTTCTGAAGTAAATGTGTCTCTAATACCTGTGATTATTTCCCTCTTATATATATCAATCTGAAATGATCCACTGAATTTTCTCCACAAACATGAACAGCAGCCTTGACTTAAAAAGCTGCAGTCTCTGTCGACCTGTATAGCCAGGCCAAATTTGCTCATAATTCCCAGTAAGGTTTTTGCTGTTGCTTCATAACAATAAGCCTAAGAACTTAAATGTTGAGCAGACCAGTGGACCATCTAAGTAAGGAATGTGTCTGCATCCACAGGGAAGGGCAATTTAGGAATTTAATGCAAGCCAGATGATTGGGTATAGTTTTGGTTGGTTTTGGTTTTGGACATTGTGTTTGCCACTTTTTTCCCTAATATCCCACAATTGTCACACTAGGGATTGTTGGAGAGTGTGCTTGTATAATTTGGGTTCTGTGGACTTGTCTATGAATTTGTCAAGTCCCTTCCTGAATGTGCTGGTCCTCTTGGACTCCACAGCTTTGTGCCAGCAAATTCTAGATGTTCACTATACTCTGTGCAAAGCAATGCTGCCCTTCATTGGCTTTAAGCTGATCTGCTAATTTCACCAGGTCTTCCTGATGCCTAGTATTGTAGGATTTGTGGAAAACCTGGTCTGCATTCTTGTCATTTGCTGCCTTTACAGTTTTGCAGCCATCAGATATATCCCCCTCAGTCATCTCTTTAAACTGAAGAGTCCCAGCCTTTCTCAGGTCTCCCTGTAAAGCAGCTGCTTTCTCAGAGGTAGCTAAGTTAGTCCCTTACTCTGCCCTTTGCCTTGCTCTGCTGTTAATGTCAGATGTGGAGAGTCAGTTGTGTATGGTGCTCAGGATGCAGGTGTGCCACAGCTCTCCATGCTGGCATAGGACTGGTTCTCTTGCCAGTGATTCCCAGTTTTGGGCAATATTCAATTTAAAGCTTTTTTTTAATTTTTTTTTTTTAAATTTTAATGTTTAGTGCCTACGTCCTCTGCATGGGACATTTAAAAAATGGCAGTGAAATTTTGTCTGCCTTCAAGTTGGCTGTAAAATTACCAGTGAACACAGCAAGACCAGAGTTTTGTGTTAGACTGACTTGTTAGAAAATTTATCCTATAAGGAACAGCCCTTTGGCAGTGTTTCATTGAGGGCTGGATGCTGACAGTGTCCATGCAGGAGTGCAGCGGGATGTGCTGGGATTGACAAGCTGCCCTTGGCATCTTGTGGGCAAATGTCAGAGGAAGCTTTGTGGTGGCACAGGCACAGCACACACAGAGAACCCAAAATGAGGTTCTGCAACTGCTAAGGATGTATCATGTCAGCACCCAGGCTGGGGATCTACACAGATGAGGGGGCCAGTCAGGTGTGCTCCTTTAAGGGAATATTTTAGGAACATCAGCATTTCTATAGTGGCTTTCAGCAATTTTTTCACTTGAAATTTTGAGTAGGAGCCTTACATCAGAGGAGGACAAATATAAAGCCTTAATGGTTACTTGCAGATGATCAGAGCTGGCTGTGTGTTCTTAACCACTCCCAACAGTAAGGTAAAATGTGTTAAACACATTTGGCGGCTTGAGCCCTTACAAAATAAATCACAGCAACTCAGCTGCTGTGTTAAGACACTTGAAATGGAATGTCTTAGAACATGTGGTGTTCTCCCAGGGAATCTCCTGTCACCTGGCTCATCCAGTTTATCAGTTCTATTGCTTAGACCTGACCCAGCTGTGTGAGTGATGCTACAAAGTTTAGCTGCTGCTTGTGCAGTTTCCTGCAAGAGTAGCCAGTACTCCTGCTGCTGGTTTCTGGCTGTATTAAGGATTTGGAGACTGGCAGCTGGGATGGGGAAGGAGGCTCTTCTTAAGGATGAACAGAGGGAAAAAATGGATAACTGGGATAAGAAACTGATAAAAATGAAAAGGGCTGCATGGAAGGCAGGAGTTAAACTACTGTTAAAATAAATAAGTTACTACTGTTAAAATAAAATAAGTTAAATAAACTACTGTTTATTTGCCTGTTAAACAGGCAAATACCTGGAGAATTAAAAAAAATTTTTTTTTCTTTTTTCACCATAAGATTAGCAAAGGATGATACATTAGTTGAGGGTAGGGAAGTTGTGTTATGGATACTTCAAAAATGCTTTTTTGTAAACAGAAGGGGAAAAAAGCCACTTAAAATAGTCTACATGCTCTTTTCTCAGCATAATACTTTAAATTACAGCATGCAGGTGGCTTTGTAGATAAGCAATCTTCTTGTGGATTAGGCTTCAAACTGCTTAGAAATATGCTTTTAATGCTACCCTGAAGTTGAGTGCTGTGAAAGATTTACAAGATATCTGTTGTAAATTACTAATATTAAGTTCAGACTTTCTGTTCACACAGAAGTTAGAGTTAATTTGAATTTTAATGGCACTGTTCTTGTAAAGGCACTTCTGAGAAGGTTAATTTAAAGCATGTAAAGATGATTCCTCTTGCTTCAGCTCATAATCTCAGTCTACCAGGGTGCTTGAAATTTCATACATTTTTTCTTGTAGAAGTTATGAAATAAGCACTTGTGTTAAACCTCCTTGTTCTTCAGTCCAGTCCAGAGATTTTTATTTTGAGCTGATTTCTGTAATGTTGCAAGAGAATGATTATTTGGTTGATGGAGTAAGAGTAGGAATGGGCTTAATCTGATCCTGATTAGTGCCCAGTGTGAGAGGCCTAATACCCCTGTAAGTAACTCAAGGTGTTTTGATAAGTAGTGAGCAGCAATTTATGATCTTAATCAAGTGAAGATTTTAACTTCTGGTGTGCTGGAAATCATAGAATTTAACTCAAAACTGAGCAAATGCTGTAGTATGTTTCACTGAGGTGTTTGCACAACAGTGGTAACATGGTTTTCTCTAAGCTAGAAGGAACATCTCTTCCATACTTGCATTTTATAGCTGTTTTATTTTTTATTCTAATTTTACTCTGTTCACTTTTGGTCTGTTTGCCAAAGACAACAGAGCAAAATTTTCAATATTTATGGAAGTCAAAAAAAAAAATCACCATAACCAAATTTTTCAGGGCAGAGAGACATGACAGATTCTATTTGGCAGAAGACTTCTGTGTTGCAAAGCATATTTTTTTGGCTGAAATGTAGCATCCTCAAATGTCAACTCTATTTATTGGCAGAACATCTTATAGCTCAGCAGGTGTAACTACCAGTGTTCTATTTCCTGAAATAAATTGCAGAGGAGAATGGATCTCTAAGTGATTTTGTGCTATTTACTGGTGAACAATTGCTCACATCAAATGTCCAGCCTGAAGAACATTCCAGTGGTACCAGGCTTGATTTGTCCTTCCTTAAGTGGTTCATGTGTTCTAGTTATAATCTTGAAGGGTGAAATAGTCTAACTGCTTTCTCTGTGTACATTAATTATTCTGAAAGGAAATATGGTACTCCTGAAGAAGTTAATTGGAAGAATAATTAATTTACCATATTATTTTCATTTTTTAATTAAAATAAAACCAATTTTTATTTTATAATAAATCTGTGTTCCTAAGTTTTCTTGTTCTTTTTTAGAGCATAAGCTATATATAGGTACAATAGTCTGATTTAGTTGTGCTCAGATTTTGAAATTAATTTTGAATAGCAAATTCACAGCGATTAATTGTTTGCTCTAGAACTTCAATTTTAGAAAATTAGGAAGTAGGATTTGTTTTGGGGTATGTCCACAAAACAGTGTAAGTACTCAAGGTAACTTTCAGCATGTGAATATAAGCTCTGAAAACTGAGACTAACAGGTCTGTGCTGAAGTCCTGTGCCTTGTCCATGCTGATTTTGCTGTTGAATTATGTTGTACGAGACCAACTGAGAGCCTTTATGAAAAAGCAGCTGTGGTATAGACGTATCATTTAATGTAAGTTTAACTTGACAGTTTAACTTAATGATTCTCATGGATTTTCATTCAGGTAAGTTGCCTGAGGAAAATTGTTGTTCAGTGTTCTCAGCTGAGAGCTCATCCTGTGACCTGCAGACAATGTTTGGGGTGTCCGACAAGTTCATCTGAGCCTGCCACTCTTTCTGAGTGACCTTGCAGTGCCTTTGCCATCACATGACCAGAAATATTTCTCTCTTATGGCTAAAAAGCACATAGCACCTAAAAAGGGATGGATAGATTTGAAGTCATGTGTGAATGGTGAGGGTGTGGGTTGGGTCAGGCTGCTGTCATGTCCCATCACAGGCCTTGGCCAGAAGCACGTGACGTGTTTTGGGGAGTGACTGCACACTTCTCACCTGGCAGACCTGGGGTGTTTTTATGTGGCCAAATGTGCACTTTCACACAAGTAAAATAAGGGACAGACTGTCACCAGAGCAGGCACAAACTCTTTGCAAGATGATACCTGTGTGTGTGCTGCATGACTTGGACGCTCGGAGGAGAAAAAGGAACGTGTTGTTCAGAGGTGGCTGGGAAGCAAACGGGTCCCAGCTGCTGTGGCCAGGCAATGGCTCCCGTCCTCCTGGTGCTCCTGAGCAGCTTTGCCCTTGCTTGATATTGGTGTGGGGGAGCTGTGGGTCTGCAGCTCGTCGGGACCTCCTCTCGTGGTGCTACTGCTGGGATGATCAGTTTCTATTTTCTGTAAAGCTGTCACATAAAAAAGAAACCCCAAATTGTTCACAGTAGGAAGTACAGAGTATTGCATCTGAAATTACAACAGATAATTTCTCCCTAAAAATCGTGAGCACAAAATAGCCGGTCTCTGTCTGTGTATTTGAGGCCTTGAGGACTGATGGGCAGGACATTATTTATCACAGCTGTCAGTGAAAGCAGCGTATTGGCAGTGGAACAGGTTTACAAGGCTCTTTCTGCCCTGGCTGCTGCAGAAGTTGTTCCCTGTGGTGATGATGTGAAGTCACATGGATGTTCTGTTGTTCTATCCAGTGATGCAGAGGTGGTTTGGTTGCAGCTTTGAGGTGCTGTAGAGCATCTCTTCATGAATCTTACCCCACGACACATTTGTTTCATGAGTGGTAGGACACCAGCTGCTTATCCTTGTGTAGAACAATACTGTAAACCTGGCTTCAGGCGAGTATGTAGGTAAATGTCTTACATTCTGAAGTGCAAAAACCTGAGTTTCTCCTGCTTGCTTTGGAATTTCTTTATCTCCCAGACCTCTGTTTAATGATATCATCATTCCAGTTCTTTCCAGGTCCTCTATGAACTTTCATTTACTTTTGCTTTATACAGAGCTCTAAATCCTAAGCATGGTTTTATCAGCTCTTTTGTTCATTCTTTGGATTCTTACATCCAATAGCAGCAGTTTTTCAGCTCGCTACTTTTTTTGAAGCTCTTGGGTAACTGAGCTTAGTTTACCATTACCTGAGTTCACTTCAGCCTGGCTTTATTTTTGATCTCGTCTTCAATCCTGTAATCTTGAACAGAAATTGGCAGCTCTAATAGCTACCTTAGCTTTGATATACAAAAGGGTTTTCTCTTTTTCCAGGAGGAGGTGTTTTTATTTTTCAGATATTACATCCATCAGATTGGAGACACGGGAATTTCTGTGCCATCTTTTTTCACTTGACTAGAATTTTGTGATGTACTGATTTTTGTCTCCTGCTCCATCTGTTTTGCGGTCTGTGCCCAAATATTTAAGAGACATTTAAAAAAAAGTCAGGTATGCCCTCTTACTTTTTCTACAAATATTTGGTCTGGAATTTAGCCATCCTGATATCAATCTTTAGCATTCCAGTGTTCCAGGGTTTTGCTGTGGGGCAGAAGAGCACATCCCTGAATGTTTCTGGAATCAGTCAGTCCTTGTCTTCTGCCTTCTGTTCGTATCAGTTGGTTTGGATTTGAAATGTATCCAGAGCCAGTTAATGACTTGTCATCCAGATAATTTTTTTTTTTAAATGGAACTTTCAGTTTATCTTAATCAGCCTGGGGAAAAAAAAAATCATATTTTTGGACTTGGGTCAGAAAAATTAAACTGATGTGAATGTATTCATATGTGGCACACCAGCTTTTTCCAGCTCTGTGTAAATGTATATTTTTTGAAATGTAAGTTACATAGTTTCTGTTACCTCATACCTGAAGAAAGTACTTTCTGGTGGCTTATTTATTGCTTCAATGGACAGTTACTAAACAGCCTGTGTGGACTTTAAACTGTTCTCAGCTCACATGGATGTAGTTTGGTTTGTTTAATGAGTTTGAAACTCATTAATCAGAATAACAGTGCTCATTGCATCCCGTCTTCAGTGATGCAGTCTTCATCTGTGTACTAATAATTGTGAAATATCTGTCTTAGGGTTTTATGGTGGGAAAGAGTTGCAAGAATACTTCTCCTTCAATCTGCTAAGACTGTCCAAATAAATTTCTAGACAGCAGTGAATGGACTTGTGTATAGACAGAAATCCTGGATGTGTAAATGACCAAAAACAGCAGAAGTATCATATTATTGGACAGCTTTAATTCTGCTGCATAGAATACTCTCAGTCCTTTTGGAGGTTTTGGGGGCAATTTTTTTTCGATTCAGAGACCCCTGAGGTTCAAGCAAGAGCTGTTAGGAGTGATAATTTTGGAGACTATTCCTAGATAACATGCCTTTCAGTAAGTGAAGTTTGCAGCCATAGTCAAGTCTTGCACTGTAGACATAACTTCAGTAGCTGTAGTCTTAGTTTTCTGTGTATAATGACTTATTTTACAGATAGAAAAAAGAAATTATGCCTGTAGAATCCCATATGGCCCAGGGTTGCTTTCACTGTATGTCATTGTATAGGAATGTAGAAATCTGCACTCTTTCTTTAGGATAAACTCACCATTATGTGAAACATGAGTATCCATGCTTCCTGCCTGAAGCTGCTGCTAATCATGCTTTTTAGCCAAGGCATTCCAGTCACAGACTGGGATCCTGTTTCGTAAGGTGCTGTGTGTGGACACACATGGACACCCCTCTACCAGTCCAGTCTTTATGGATTTTAAATTTCAGCAGTGAAAATACAGTCCAAGATAGCAGCAATTGCCAAGAAAGAGGGCCAATGTTACTTGGAGTGGACAGTGATACGTGTATCATGGTAACTTATCACTTGTCATGTTTTTGGAGATCATCTGGGGAAGTAATGCTTTGTTTTTCCATGTATGATGGGAAGATAAGGCTGGTGGCCATCTCTTCCTAGAATTTGTCTTTAATCTGTGTAACATGAGGCTCAGTAATTCCAATATTTTGGTTGTTTGTGTTCAGTGAAAAGGAGTATCCATGGTAATATGGTGTTAAGCTTATAGTTAGCCTTGTAGAGAACAAGTTCTTGTCCTACTTGTTGCTATTTTGGGCGAAGAGGCTTCTCTTTTACAATCTCTTTCAGAGAGTCAGTGTTTTAGATGTTCAGAAACAGGATGATTGTATTTATTTCCATTTGTACCATCACACATGTGGAATGACTGACTGTCAGTCCTTCCTGCTTATTGCTTGGTATGTGAGCAATGGCACAGATCCATGATGAAGCACGGTGTGGAGGTAAGGAGAAAGACCCAAGAAAGTTTGATTGAATTGCAGAAGGGACTATGTAACTTTTAAAGGTCCGTACCAACCCAAGCTGTTCTCTGACTCTGTAAATAGTGATGAAATCATGAAAGTGGAAAACCAGGTATGTGAAGACCAACTGGAGTTTGTCTCCATGTTTGAAAACCCAGCCACTGTACCAATGCCTTCAATGATGCTGTCACTGCAGCAATCTGCAAAATCACCATTGAGTTGAGAGGAATACTCTGAAATAAAAAAAAAAGCAACAGAAAAAGTAACAAGGATTTCTACTCAGCAACTTGGTTCTCTGTTCAGAGCACTTTTTGTCTCTGGAGTAGAACATATGATTTATTTGAGCATATCTGTGAAAGATAAGTGTGTTACATGCGGTTCTTTTTGGAGAAGAAAGGAGTAAAAAGGATAAATAATGTAGGACAGAAAACAACTAACACTACTTTTTAAAAATACATTTGCCTTCCCACCTCTAGCAGTGCTAAATAGCTCATAAGTTCAAAGATACTTTTATCTCCCCTTTGCGTGGATTGTTTTGGGATTAGGCAATTCTGTGGTTGGAGTGGAATACCCCAACTCCCACCACTGGGTCTGTTGTAACTCATGGCTTTCATCCTTAACCCTGTGAGTCTGTTTCACTTGTTTTAAAAATGACTACATGAGTGTCTGCATCAGAGCCAAAACCATGTAGGAAAGCACTGCATGTCACCTCAACCCAGTGAGGTAAACTAGGAAGTGAAAGTCCCTGTCTTGTATGACAGATAATACCAGCTTCCAAGAGTAAAAACCTGTCAGTCCTGTTTTCCCACTGAGAAGAATTATTGTTCAATTATCAACTTTTTTTTTTATTTATTTTTTTAAATTTAAAGCTACCAGGCATCATTTGTGGGGGAGGAAAATGACAAAATGGAAGAGGGTATATCACACTGTTATTAGAGAAATTACACCTTTGTTCATTCTCATCTTTTCTACAACATTGTGTGGTATTTTTCTGAAAAATCCTGTTCTCTAGGCACATAATGAATATTGATGCCTGTCCTACCCACTGTCCTGGCTCCCTGATGTCTGAGTTTTGAGGAGACAATGACAGTTTGGAAATGAAGCACAAACCAGACAAATGCAGAAGCTATGTGTAATATGCAGAAAATATGGAAATAGGATTCCTGAGACATTAATATGGGGATTCAGCTGTGTACAGCTTTATAGTAGAAAGAGGGTGGAATGATTTTTCAAACTGGCTTCTGATAAATTTCAGTACCAGGAATATTGCTCAACTCTTGATCTTATTTTGCTTTCAAAAGAAGTTGCAGAGCAAAGGGGCAGCCATGCATTAGAAGCTGATGGGAGGATCTGTACACAGTTGTATTGCCCTGAAAATGCAGAGGGTGTGTTGGATAGTCTGTGACTCGCTATTTTCACAATGTTTTGGCTTCAGTTAATTTTCTTCAGTGTTTTTAAGAATATTAATTGAGTATGACAGAAAGTCTTCTGTCATGGAAAGAAGCATGGGAAAAGCTGACTGAAAATATATTTGGCCACAAAACTGGGAACAGTGAAATGAAGAGTAGGATTGTATGGTAAAGTTAAATTGTCAAATAAATGGTGCTGGATTCTTTCAGTACTAGCATGTGAATCTCTCTTCTGTTTGTAATTAATATTTTGGGTAGGATTGTTTGATAGAACCAGGCTCTTCTGTCTTTTATCTTTTTGATGTTCAGTAGTATGATGAGGGGAAGATGATTATTGGAATTAAAATTTCACTTTTTTGGTACTACTCTTAGGATAACAAGAATTTCAAAGTTAAATTGCAAAATTCCATGCTGCAATGGGTTAGATGTTTGACACTTAAAAGAAAATTAGTTTGTCTTAGGTATTCATTACACCTGAAAGAAATAGACTGTTTCCTAACATGCTAAGACATCATGCATATAACTAAGCAAAATAAGGCTAATAAATCTACTTCATCCTCTGAAAATATTGGTGCTGTACTATCTTCAAAGTTTTTAAAGCAAGAGATAACCATGCAGAAGAAGTCCTGTTTGCACTAGCCTGAAGTCTCACAGATCCTGCAAGCACTGCTTCTCAAAATCTGTCCAGAAAGTGCTCTGATGCCAGGATCTGGTGATTTCACATTTGGTTAATCAGGTAGAAGTAATGTGGAGGCAAGGAACACAATTAGTAAGTGAAATGGCTATGGATTTCCTCCAAGTTTCTTTGTCCTTCACAGACAAAATTTGTGTTCCTCACAAATAGGACTCACAAGTATGTCTTAGGATCCCTAATTTGTACCTGAGGATGTCACAGGTAAAGCTAATATTGATAAGTGTTCCTTAAGCTTTATATTCTTTCTCTTACTCTTTCTAGCCAGTTTTAGCTGTTAGAGTCACCCAGGTTATATCCAGAGTGTGCTGGCGAGTGTGTCAATCGTCTCTTGTTTCCCTCCTCACATGGGGATGTCACACATGGTGGCAAGTGCTGTCCCTCTCTGCTGTGTCAGCATCCAGGCAGGGCCTGGGTGTAATGCACAAGGCAGCAGAAAGATGTCTGAAAGAAACCGCTGATCTGCCTGATCTACGTGGTATTGTCATTTGTTACGTGCAGTCTGGCTACAGGCCAAGTAACAGCATATCAGTTTAGGGTGGAGATAAATACACTGCACTTGATTTCCCTCAGATCTCATTTTCATGAGAATTTTCCTCTAGCATTTCATTGGAGAGGAAAGAAAATCTTCTTTTCCTGTGGTTTCCTAGCTAATTGCTGATTATAGGGGGTTGCACAATATGACCTCAAAACATACGTTTAATTGCAAGGTTTTTTCACGGTAATAAACTTTGATATGAAAAGGAATTTTCAGTCTGTGGTAGATGATGTACAAATTTAGATGTTATGCATGTAACATTGCACATATGATGTATGGCTTAACCTACTTATTTTGGCTTTTTTAAGTTCTGCATTCCTAACTTTGCTTTCTATCATCTTCTCAGGAACCCTGGGATGCACAGCACATTCCAGCTCTGTTCTCTGCTTTCTGTGGTCTGCTAGTTGCACTTTCTTATCACCTCAGCAGACAAAGCAGTGACCCATCTGTGCTGATGTAAGTTGCCTGTAAATGTTATTTGCTGATTACTCTGTACAGCACACAGCCACAGAGATGCCTGGGTTTCAGAACCACAGGGGTTGCTTCCTGAAAGTACTGTGGTGAGGTGAAATTCCTCACCATGTCTGCATGGTTGGTATCAGTCCTGCATGTGAATGAAGTGCTGCAGTCAGATCAGCAGCAGGGCTGGTGCTCTTTAAGCAGCACTATCCAAAATCTCTGAAGCAGATTTCCCCTCTGGGAGGTTGTGTGCTTGCCAGGTTGGACGACAGTGATTTAGCTGACGGGGGGTTCTGCAACTAGAGTTGCAGAATGTGCATTGGTTATCACTGGGGCCAGGAGAAGGGACATTTAATGTGCTGGGAAGAAGGCTGAATTCCAGCTCTTGCTGAGGATTGCTACAGCAATGCCTCTCTATGAGGATTACTGTGCCTCTCAGTTTGAGGTTCAGTCCTTCCTTTTGTTCTCTGACACAGTCTGCTGGAGGTAACTGAGGAGAGGAAGTGTATGCTAAGAGCTGACATGGCAAACAAGGGAGGTCAAGGGGAGAAGTCCCAGAATTGTGATCTGGATGTTGAGGTGATGTGTGAGAGAGAGACCCAATAGATCCATAGCTCACAGGCAGCAAATGTGAATTTCCCAGACAGGGAACTGTGATATATACAGGGGCTGTGGGGGTCAGCAAGCAGCTGGGCAATTCCAACTATGGCTGTGGGGCTAGGCAAGCAAGTGGGTTTTGTGCAGCCAGTATCACCATGCCATTTGGAATTCTGCTTCACAGGCAGAATTTTATCAGTTTTATCCTAGGAGAGTGCAGAGGGCCTGTGAGGAGACCCACAGATTCTCTCCTTTGATTCATGAGGTGAGGCTCAGGGCTCATTATGCTCAATTCTGCAATGCAGAAGAGGGAAGTGGACAGCTTTTTAGGCCGTTCAGGATTATTTTTTAGTAGAGAAACTTGGAAAAAGCAG
Organism: Dicaeum eximium; assembly: GCA_013396995.1. Lineage (NCBI taxonomy): Eukaryota > Metazoa > Chordata > Aves > Passeriformes > Dicaeidae > Dicaeum > Dicaeum eximium. Next base: position 41,381 of record VWZP01007825.1, on the reverse strand, counting down.
AACAACTGATGAGGAAGGAAAGGATATAGAGCAATACTAGGAAATTGTCATCCCAGTAAATCTTACTGAAGAGTTGAGAAATTCTTTCTTTACCGTCTGAAAGATTCAGGGAATCTGACATTTATAGATTGCTAGGTTCTGATGTGGCAAAGCAACAAGAACTGCTTGCATGTCTTGCCATGAACTTTACCCACAGCCATGTCACTGTGTGTGACATGGATGTCAGGTAGACCTCGATCAAGCTTTGTGTGGATGGTCTGTAGTTTATTGGTCATTACAGTATGGAACTTATGTATGGAAGGAAGTGAAGCTATGTGCTGTATTAGGGAAAATTCTTATCCTTGGAGTAAAATATATACAGGTAAATTGCAAATCAGTGTGATATTGTGAGTTCTTTCAATTTTGAAGTAATTTAAATGTATCCTTTTCTTCTCCTTCCCAGAAAGAATACACCAGTTCATGAACCTCTTTAGTAAAACAGAAACTTTTCTTCCTTGAAACTTTTGTTTTAAGGAAGTAATCTTAAACTATTAAATGCATGGCCTATGGCATAAAATTCAAGATGTTTGAGGAGGTAGCACATGAATCTCGAAGGGAGAATTAATATACAGTTTGTACAGAATTGGCTTCCTTGGCCATGGGTCTAAAGAGTTCTCATATTGGTTTCATCTTAGCTGAAACAGAACTAAGAGTCATAAATGCAACACTGCCCTCTTTGCTCATTCCTCTAAATGGCTGAGTCACACTAATTGGGCTGCTGAGACTCCTCAGGATTCTGATGAGGAATTTCTGTCCAGATCACAGGTAGAGCTGGTTTGTGTCAATCTCCAACTGTACAGAGATAAGAATGCTAAAGTATACATGAAGAGGGAAATCTGAGGCTGTTCTTCCTCCTCTGTCCTTCAGAAATATTAATATCTGTTGCACATGTTCCTAAGTATCCTAACTAGGAATTTTTTTAAACAGGTCCCTTATTCAGTGTAAATATGTCCCTCACTATCTACGCCAACGATTTGAAGATTCATCAGAAGATCCACTCCCAGAAAAAATGAGAGAATCAGTGGTAAGGCTTTTTCTTTCATTACTTTCTGTTCAAGGCTCTGTCTCTCTCTCTCATCCATTCTGCCCACTGAGGAACCTTGTAAATATTATCATTCAGTAATTTAAATTACTAAAGCAGAGATAGATGATCTTTACAGTGAGGCCAGCAGTCAGAGGGGGGATTTTCCTTTCTGAAGGGTTTCTTTCAAGGGCTCTGGCACACTGATTCTTTAATATAGTCCATGGGAAATGCACTCTTAGAGCTTGGGGGGTGGGACATCTCTCATCCTAGTACACAGAGAACTAATGCATGTTCTGTGCACAGAGTTGCAGCCTGGTGTATCCAAGGTAGGCTGGATTGTTCAACAAGCATTCAAAAAGGTGAGCAGTCCTGCCAAACTCTCTGTCTGCACTGCAGAGGAGCAGGATTTGGTCCACAGAATTACATGTGTTTAAAACAGCCCTTATTCTTTATTTTTCTATGGCTGGGGCTACCTGTTTTTCAGGAATGCCTTTTCTGTGCCAGGATATACTCTTGACTGTGTGCCCTCCACCCCAGCTGAGCCAAGTGGAGCACGCTGTCAGACTTGGCACCTAGAGGTGGAAGAAGCACATGAAACTGGGATAGTATGGGAGAGGGAGGGACACGCATGGTGCCAAGCATTGCCATCTCATCATCTCGTCCTTGCTTGGCAGGCTGTTTATTTACTACTGTCTGGCAGGAAGCTCTAAGTTTGTGTCAGCTTATTTCTCACTTCAGCATAAACATCATGAAGTGACCCATCTTCCTTTTTGTGTCTTCTTATATTAAAAAAATGTTCGCTGTTACCCAGGCGAGGTTGATTTTATAAGGCGTTCATGTGGGAAGATCATCAGGTTTCCAGAAATGCTAAGGAGAGTTTGACACTTATTAGTCATGTGAGCTGTCCTGCTTCCTGGCTGTCAGACAGCTCTTCCTCCTGACCACATCCCCAGCGCCTGCATCCGAGCATTTGCAACCTAGGCAGCTATTCCTAAACTTCTGAATGCTCTCTGAAATCCAGGAGCATTCAGAGAGTCTCTGGAAGACAGACTGCCTTTTTTGACCCTTACATGTGACCTTGGAGTCTGTAGTTCTTACTGGCCTCCAGATGTCCCTTCAAAGGGATGCATCTCTCATGTACATCTTGAATAATTTCTTAGGTATTTATAAGGTGTTACACAGCCTACATTCAGCATATGCATTGATCCACACTACCGATGTTTTCTATTTTTCTAAGCTGCTGCTTAGATTGTAATTTTTACCATGTATTTATTTTAAACTGCTTCCTCTAATAGGGCCTACATAAGATTAAGTGATATGGCTATTTGTTGTTGCTTGTATTGAGCTACAGTTTCTTGCAAACTGTTTGCAACAGTTGAATATGAATATGCATTTAGAAATGGAGTAAAAAAATAAAATAGTTTTGTTACAATTTTGCTGTATTCTGTGGTATTTGTAGGGTGCAGGTTATTGCCATGATTCATTGACATTCCATTCTTGTACGTGGGGACTGTATGGCAGATGTAATGGAAAGCTTCTCATGCTCCTGTAGTTAGTTCTGTATTTTGCTGATAGTGCCTTTCTTGGAGGAATACAGAGTCTGATGTCATCTGTTCTGCAGATGGAGCCCAGCCTAGGGACTGAAGCAGTTACTGCAGCTGTCCACTTAACTGGTTTCATTTCACAGTGCAGAGGGAAACCTTGAGCAAGGCTTTAATATAGTGAAAGCAAAAACCAAAAATAGTGGGAAAAAATCTGCATCTAAGATCCTGGCTGTATTTTCAAAATGAATTCTGCAGACTCTCTAACAATTTTTATATCAGTGACATGGGCAGGGATCTGCTGTCTTACACTAACACTGCACAGCTGCACTTGGGCCCTTGAGCCAGTGGGGTGGAAGATGCAGAAGGATAGGGATAACTGCACTGGGATTTGCCAGACTCAGGACTTCACATCTTCTCTTCACAGTGTTTCATTCCTGTCACATTTTGTCACACTTTTAGGATTAATTAAGTGGGCTTCCTGGCACCTTTGCTCTCCAGGAAATACCTGGATTTGAGAATTGGCACTTTTCTGCTTTGTACATTTGATACTCCAGGCTGCTGCTGCTATTAGACAGAGGCTGCTTTCCTTCAGTGTTGCTGGAGCTTGCTAGTTCTTTGCCTTCATTTTTTTTTTCCTCTGTCTGGGCTTCTTCAAACTGTATAAAAATTGTAAGCAAAAGTGTTTGCTTACCATGTCAATTAGCAGTGCTAATTTTGAAGAAATCAGTTGAAGAAAGAGAGGGCAATTTCTGATTAATGTGGGCTCTTTGTCTAACCCCTGTGTTACCTGGTACCTCTGTCTCAGTTAAACACCAAGGAGACTCCCACTGCTATGCCCCCAGTGCAGTGTTAGTAGGGCAAGTAGGGAAGAGCTGAGGCAGAATAAATGCACGTGCGTTGAGTCCAAGGAGCACAATCAAGCCATGGTCCCTGCTGACTTGCCTCAGCAATAGCAGTCATGTTGAGGATATAGGACTCGGCTGACTCTTCAAAACCAATTTAAAATAATTTCCAGAAGTTTTGTAAGGGGGTCTTCAAACGGTTCGGAAGCTGGGTGAAACAAGGTATCAGTATTCAGAAGAGATTTCATGATGGTAGCTCATTCTTTCTTTAAGTGCTCCCCTGTGAGGAGAGTATTCCTAACCCCTGTCAGTGGCAAGAGATAGCAGGATGCAGCACAAGCCAACCTTGCCTTGGTGACATGTGGTCTACAAAACACCGTTTAAATAGGACCCATTTTAATCAGAAAGCCAGAGGCGTGCAGAAATAAATCGCCTTCTCAAGCAGCTGAAAGCAAACAAGGTTAATATTGAAAATTAATGTGTTGTGTTCTGGATGGCTTTGCATTGATGTTAGGAGTAATAAATACAGCATCTCTAATGTTTGGTTACATGACTTTTCGCCTTTTCCTTTCCTTGAATAGCTGTGTAAGAATTGCCAGCTTTGGAAGCCTGAATTGTGAAGCAGCTGTGATTGATAATTGACCATTCAACTTTGAGAATGGAGCTTCCTACCATTATAATTAATTTCTGTAGGCATCCACATGGCTGATTACTAGATTAGGCAGTGGCCTGAGGGTGATAATGTGTTGCATTCAAACTCAAGGTTCCTTCCTGGTCTTTAGTACAAACATTTAGATAGCTGATAAAAGGATTTGTACAAAGCTCCAAAAATCTAATTGAAAATAATGGTTGGACTTGATGATTTTAAACATCTTTTCCACATAAACAATTCCACCACTCTGTGATAATAATTAAAACAAAAAAAAGTGCCACTCTAATATATTCTGTTTGTGAAATCCCTAAGGCATCAAAGGTAGCAATGCTGGTTTGGGGTTTCTTTTTTTTTTTGCCTTGAGTGTATAATGGCTTTCAGCCCAAACTCTAACAGTGACTATCTCACTGGAGAGATTTGAACTGTGAATAGAGTTTAATTTTTACATTTTTGGACCAGTTGGAGTGAAGGGCTCAAGCATCATGCTAGAGAGCTATTCAGTATTCAACTCACAAGTTCCTGGCCTTGGGAATGATATCCAACATCCTGCTTTAGACAGTTGGATCCAAGGTAGGCACATGCTTTTCAGGAGCTAGCTGCCTTCCAGAGGAAGGCCAGAAGCCACAGATCCACCCCCAGCAGGCAGATGCCCAGGGCTTTCTCCTGGACAGTAGCTGTGAGTCCCTCCCAGCCAGAGAGATCACTGCTATTTCCTGGGGAACCCTGTGCCCTGGGCAGTGACACGGAACAGGAGCAACCACTGCTCAGCTTTGTTTTAGAGGGAAAAAAGCCTGAATCTTGTGAGAAGCTTGAAAGTGTTGGCCACATCAAGAGGGAGCTTTGAGCTAGTCAGCAGCTGAGCAGTATATTTACATTTTGAAACAGTTCAGTGCAAGGACAGAAGGACAAGCCTGGGCATATATGATGCTTTAAACACTTTTATTTTGCCAGAAATGGAAAGCAATTGTCAAATTTGGGGTTGAATATCTGCGTAATAATAATTTCCATAAAAACACAGGCCTTTTTCTGTATAGGATTGTCAAGAGTGATGAGAGCACTATAAAAAGGACGATTGCAAAAATAAAGATGGGAAATAAAAGTCCTGTGCAATATGATTTGTGTAATATGTTCCCTTCTGAACATAATGTTTGTAAAGATTCTCTTTGGTGATCTGGCCCGGAATGGAAAGTTAGGCTGCCACCTCTCCCTGAAATGTGCATTGTTATCACCTCTGCTGATTTTACAGCTAAATTCTTAATATTTTACATGGCTTTTAAAGTGTCAGCTTCTTCAGTCATCTGATTGTGAGAGAAATCAGTCATTTTAATATTAAGCCTTTTGGGTTGTACAGAAGAGCTTGTGAATGTGATTGGAGTGTGTTTGTTGTTCTTAGAAGCTTGTTTTAGATTACTGAGTAGTTGAATTCAGCTGTTCAGAAAATGATACTTGATCAAAACTTTTCATGCTGTGTATTCACAAAAGAGCTGAAATAGTGCCATATAAATTTGATACTGCTTAATTTTCCCAGATACTGCAGTTTTACATAGATTTGTATGCAACGTCTTTAAAAATATCTGGAAAGGCTAAAAAAATAATTTCCATTTCATGGATTGGTAATAATTCTGTTATGCATTTTTATTAGACTGTATTTTTTCAGTCTCTTTTTCACTGCTACTTGCTAGTGAGAGAAAGTGATGAGAGAACTGAACAGAGAAGACCTGTGGGGACAGGCAGGGAGTGAAGGACTAGTCAGGGAAGAGAAGGCTTTTCCTGTGAGCTCCCTCATGTTGTGTTCTTCTGTTGAATGCAACAGCCAAGGAGCAAGGCTAGCAGGGCTGTGCTTGGAAAAGATGGTCAGGAGGAGTTCCAAAGACTCTGCTCCCACACCTTGGCACCACATGTAGCCCATGCAGAGTACAGGGCTGTCCAGAGAAGGATGGCTCTCAGGGTGGAGGGAGCTCTGCTCTTTTGGAGGCATGTGCAAACTCCTGAGCAGCCTGGGAAGGGCAAAGACCCTGGTGGCTGCTTGAGATTTCAGCTAAGCTGTATTGGAGATTCCTGGGACAAAGCAAAAGTACTTTCAGAGCCTGAAGGCTTTTTAGTCCTGCTGCATTTCAAAGGGCTGCTGCAGTAAGTGGAAGTGCTGATGCTGGTGACCTTTTACTGAGAAGCATCTTTCATAACAGGGAGTGATAGGCAGCCTAAATATAGAGGTTGCTACCAGCTTCCCCGGTAATTCGCAACCCTTCTGTTCTTGGCTTGTTCTGCTCGCTTTCTTTTTATCTCCTTTATTCCTAGGTTTGCTGTACCATCATTATTTTAGTTTTCTGTCTTTCACTCTGATGAGATACATTAAGCCTACCTAGATTGCACCACCAGGAAGTCAGATGAAACCTCTGGTTCTAATAAAAGTGTTGCTTTTCACGGCTTATTTCTAGGTGTCTTTGAATTAAAGCATAAGTCAGCTTCTAAACCAAGAGCTACAAATAGTTTCTCATTTGGTAACTTAGCAGCAGTATTGAGTGCTGAACCTAAATGCCCTTCTCATAAATCTAAGACAAGATTTTCATTTACTCACAAAAGCATTTGGGTGACCTCTGAAGTACAATTCAGAAGACTGCACAGATCACAAGCTATCTTGTTTATTTGTTTACTGAGAATGACATTTTAATCACAAGAAAAATGTGCTGTAAAGACAGTAATATTTCCAATCTTTAGAAACAAAGTTACTCCTACCATAGTTACAGATCTTTACATAAAGGCAGATGTGTCCTTTCATTATCATTCACTGACACTGGAAAAAAGCCTTTTCTAAAATCCACAAAATCTTGCTACAATTTGACTTGCAAAAAAGAAAATCAGTGAATGGGACATGTGACTTTAGAACATAATAAATGTATTAATGTTGTGTCTTAGAAAACATTATGGCATTTTTTTTGATAATGCAAGAGAAAGGGAATAAGAAGTATTAGTTCTTGAAAATAGGAAATGGAACCAGAATTTTGATTCCCCAAAACTAAGAAAGTCATAATGGAAAAGAGTTATATTCCTCAAGCAGAACCAGATTCAGTATCAAAATGTATTGCTTTCATTTCTCCAATGTTATAACTTTGTTATTTAAAAATATAATTCAAAATTAGGCATGAAGAATTTAGATGTGATTACTTCAACAAACCTGGAGTGTGGAGAAATAATTTCCTAAAGCAGAGTGGAAAAAATATTCTTGTATTAGGGAGTGCCAATTAGCCTTATCGCAATGCAGAGTGTATGTAATTGAGAACAGAGTAATTTACTTCGGTTAAAATAGTGCTGCCTTACTAATTTTGTGTAAAATAATTATTTTCCCAGAAAGAAATCTTGAAATCGGATCTCATTGTCTGCACAGCAGCTGCTGTTCTGTCATTTGCTGTCAGTGCCAGTACTGTGTTTCTGTCGTTAAGGGTGTGTATCTATCTTTTTTTTCCCCCTAAGGTATTATGTCTCTTATGCAAAACCACAGGGTGGTTTAACTGGAAAGAATAGACACTGTGGGAAGAGAAGTTAGTGAAAATGTATTTACTGGTCATGATAACACTGTTATATCTGCAAAGCAGTTAGTTTCTGGATATTTGTATTAATTTCAGTATTCCTTATTTGACATCTCTTTCCTTAAACCTCTACAGCTCTTACTATATGGAACCCAGAGGACAGAATGAATAAGCCTGACATTTTGCCTTTTTTCCTCCAGTCATGGTGGAAAAAACTGGTTAATTGTGTGTGCAAAACACATATGTCAAAATCCATATTCACCTAGAGGCAAGAATTTAAACATAGGAATAAAAATTAATTGCACAAAAATACAATTATAGAAACTGTTAAAAAATGTTTAAAATATATTTATCTATAAATGTTGTATGCACATTATAACTGTGTTTCCTTTTTTTTCTGCTTTGGCCCAGCCATTTCTCAGCATTGTCCTGTTTGCTTTAGCATGGACAGTGGGATTTGTGACCCATTACATCCTTCCCCAGCTCCGCAAGCATCACCCCTGGCTGTGGATCTCCCACCCCATACTCAAAAGCAAAGAGCACCAGCAGCGGGAAGTGAGAGGTTTGTAACCCAGTCTTTTCTAAACAGTGGATGCAATGACTTCCAGCTTGCCTTGGTTTGAAGAACAAAAAATAAAAAAAAATACAAAAGCAACAAGCTGGGAGGATAAATGATCCTTTTACTTTTGAGTAGCACACATATCTGACCATTTTAATTTTTCCACTGCACCACCAGCGTATCTGTGAACCTGTAGGAGTTGTCTCCTCAGGCCACTGCCCAGATGGGCTGAGACCAGGCAGACACATCTGGAGATTGTCTAGTTTGATGCCCCTGCTCAGAGCAGGGTCAGCTAAAGCAGGTTGCTCAGGGCCTTACAGTAAGAAAGGTTACTTCAAATTGTGGTGTTTGGTGGTGTTTGGGTGGGTTTTTGGTGTTTTGGGGTTGTGTGGTTTGTTTTTTTTTAAATTGTTTTGTTTTGTTTTTGTGTTTTTTGGTGGTTTATTTCTTTTGGTGCTATTTTATTGTTGAAGTGGATTTTCAATTTGTGCCCATTTCCTTTTGTCCTGTCACCGGCCACTCTGGAGAACAGTGGCTCCATCAACCTTACTTTCCTCCATCAGGTATTTATACCGCAAAAATGCTGCCAATCAGGCATTAATAAGATGCCCCCAAGCCTTTTTCTTCTCCAAGTTAAGCAATCTCAGCTCCCTGTTTCTCCTCATATGTAGGATGTTCCTGTCCCTTAATCATTTCACAGCCTCTATGAGATCTTTCATGAGCCACTGTCTGCTCTGCCTTTTGTTTCACATTACAGTACTGTTACTGCTGTGTTGCTTGACATGATAACAGTTCATGCCTAATACATTGGCATTCTACATAATTTAAAAACTTAAAAGATTGATGAAATTGAGGCAGATTTTTTCTACTTTCTGACATATCAGCAAATGCAGTGCAATTTAAGTGTTCTAATTTCAATTGTAACATTTTTAGAGAAACATTAAAATTGAAAAGAATTGGAGTTTTCTTTAAGATTTGTTCTTGCTGAGGTCTGCTGGCTTCAGTGGGTAGTGCCTTGATACATGTGAATATCAGTCAATATTTTAGTCTGTCGAGATCCGATTTTCTGTTCTGATAGAATTATTTCTGAAGCAGGCAGTGTGCTTTGAGAAGCAAAGCTTCCCCCCTCCACCCCAGCTCTCTTCTTGCCTTTGCTACCAGCCAAAAGCTTGCTTGTCATTTCTTGATGGATCCCACGCCTTAATATTTCTCTATATATGTTTCTGAAGTGTTTGAAGACAGCATTTGCAGAACAGTCTGTTTGAGGGACTTTAGTCTGTTCTTCAGATCACTCTCTGGAAAACCATCCATCAAGGATTTAAATAATTTTTATTTAAAAAAAAAATGTTTTTCAAAATGATTACTTTCCAAACAAGGGTTGAGTATGAAAAAAGTACTCAAGAGACCTGATTGAAGGTTGCCTTTTAACTTTTACTGCAATATGCTAAGGATTGTATAATAAAAATATAAATATTATTATGCACCATGCCCAGCTGAAAAGAGTGTCCAGGACTTCCTGTGGCTGATAACCAGTAATTCTGATAAATACCCAAGTTGCACTGTTTGTTTCAGCACTTAATCATAAAAGACCACTGTAGGATTTCTTTGCCTTGTCCTGATTAAGTCTGTCTTCATTTGTCAAAAAACATTGTTTTCCTAGATGCAGTGACTCAGCATTTGGAAAGGTTGAAGGTAGAGACCTGCTGGGCTGATTTCCACAGATGGGTTTCCCTCTGTTTTGAGATCCAGCTGCATTTCTCATGCTGTCTACTGTGAGGAACAGGCTTTTTTTGCTTCTTTTGCAGTCCTCATTTATATGTGTCACATTCCTGTACTTTGGGGTCTAGGTATTATTGCAAAGTAGCTGGTGTTGTGTGTTAAAANATTTCAGTCCCTTAGGCTGCTGCAGAGGTTTTTTATCATGTCTGAGATGAGACAGACTGTGGAAAAGGTAATCCCTTTGATAGATATGTCTGACGGGCTGTCTTCTGCCTTTTGTCCTGTAATAAAAATGTAGGAACTAAACTTTAAAGTGTTGCCTCTTTGTATAGAAAGAGAAACTTAGAAAAAGGGCAGTAGTACCCCATAGTTGTCAGGTGTGAACAATGAAAGGACAAGTACACAAGGTAAGATGTCTGCGAGGAGTTTTTGCTGCATAGATTTTAATTTAAATCTATTTTTTTGACAAGGGCAGTGCTATTGAAAGACAAATGACTGCTTGCAATTAGACAAACAACTGGCAGTGAAAATTCCACAACTACATTCCTGGCTTTGTTGCATAGATTCTGGATGAGCTCCTCAAACTTTAAGTTGTTCCATAGAATAGCAATTATCTGACCAGTTCTTGTGATGCCCCTTTAAGATAATTCAGTTATTACTTGTCATTGTCTTGGCTGGCTGCAGGATGAGAGGCTTTGTTCAAGATCTATGAGCTTATGGTATAATAGGTGTGTGGAAACTAGTGCAGGACTAAATGAGAAAGAAACCCTGATATTCTGGGCTATTTTTTCTTCTCCTTCCTCCCCACAACTGCTTTTATATCCCACAGGTTTGTGTAAGCCATTTTCAAATCATCTACGTGTTTCTTTTCCTGAGCCTCTCTGGATGTGAGCTCTTTTTTCTGTCTCCATTGCCTGAACAGATCTCTCTCTCTGCTCCTGCACCTACCTTCTGTTTGGTTTGTGTGAGATGCTTATCTCTTTACTGAAACTTGAGTTCTTACACAGAGCTCAGCTGTGGGCATGGCTGAAGTTCTTGAGCTCAGCAGGAGAGGAATGGGGAAGAACAGCTAGGTTCCAAAATGGACATTTCGCTGTGTGCATGAACTTTTAGGAGGTGCCCTTTAGGTAACGAAGAGGAAATACTTTTATGTTATAGCAAGAAACAGAAGTTAATTATATTTTCTGAAGGGGGATTTTTGCAAGAGCGTTGCCTTGGCTTAAGGTACTGGCAAAGCATGAAATTCAACCTAATTTAGAAGGATTGCTTTTAGATCTTTCTCTTAGCCTATGCAACATACAACTGTGCCTGTAGAATGTAGAAATCCATTGATTCAGCATGTCCTCTTTGTCTGTCATTGAAAAGGTGTGTATGGAAGAGGGCGGTGTCTACATCTCATTGTTTTCATTTCACAGGGATGATTACTGGAGATTCAGTAGCTGGCATTTTTATTTCTGAGTTAATACCAAGTTCTGCCTTTTTGTGTTCACTGTTTTTCCAATAACCTTTTCTAGCTGAGCTTTGATGAAAAAAGGCATTGTTTTTGTCTGTGCACCAGTGCTTCTGCACTCAGTTCACCTAAGTTCTCATAGCAGTTGAATTGCAGGGAGCATTCAGTTCTTGTTTAATACTCATATTAAGCACTGGGGTATTGTTAGAAAAGTCTACTGCAAAAAAAATACAATTCCTTAGAGAGGAATGATGTGAGATGTAATCCTGGCAGATACTTCTTACAGGGTCTGTTTAAGTGTTTTGGGAAACATCTATGACAGTTTATAGCTCCTGATATTCCTTCAATCTTTAGATGTCAAGAGGTGTTTCATTTGTCAGTGAGGTCAATGATAACTTACATTCTAATGAACAGTGTTTTGCTTCCCCATAAGATGGGGAAGTAGAGGCACAGAGTTCAAATGAGGTTTCCTAGGTGATTCAGCAGGTCAGTGCCAGAGCTGGAGAGGGCCTCTCTGGGGTCATTACATCCACTGAGAGTACTATTTAATATACTGACTAAATAATTGGATGATGTAAAAACTACCATCTAGCATGTACTATCTTTTATTGTTTCTGAGTGTGTCTCTGGAGTGCAATTATAAGCAGCAAAACAGATACTCTCTAAACTCAGAGAACAAAATAATTTCTCTATTGCGAAAGAATTATGAGTTCCATTGTTTCATAAATTGGTTGGTTGACTATATTTATTAATGTGAGCTAACTCGTGTCTCCTATGGTACTCTACTGCAAAAAAATGCTGATGATTTGACAACACGATCTGTTATCTGAATTTCCATTTCAGATGCTGCTCATTTGATGTGGTTTGAAAGGCTTTATGTGTGGCTACAGTGCTTTGAGAAATACATTTTATATCCAGCCATAATACTGAATGCACTCACCATTGATGCTTTCTCAATTAGTAAATACAAGAAGCTTGGTACACAGTAAGTAGATTATAACTCAAAGCATGTGATTAGTAGACTATTTGGTTTTAGACTGAAGACTTAGAAATGAAATTTGTTTTTAAATAAGCCTGTAATCTTGTCACAGTTTGCTTTCATGCATATTAGCTCAAAATACAATAATCATTGGCTTTGCCACAAGCAAAATGCAAAACTACCTTAGCACACTAAAATATGTCTCCAGTGAGAGAGAGTGAAATTAAAAGATTAAAGAGCTATATATAGATATATGTATATGGAAGGTCTAAATGTCAATTAAAAGCAAGACACTGTACCAGGCTGCAGGTGTTTGATGGGCATAAACTCAGTGGGGTAACTAGAATTAATCAGATGAAAATGAGAAATCTAGGCTGGATATCAGGAAACATTTCCTAACTGAGGATTTTTAACACTATGCCGTAGTCTCCCAAAGGAGTTATCAGAAGCTTCACCACACAAGTCTTTTAAGGCCGAATGAAATATTAAACAGTGTAGAAAGGTGGGTAGTCCTGCATTAAGAGTGATTTGAAAAAGGTGGGGGTACAGGTTTAGACAAAGTCTGATGTGTTAGATATTAAGCAGAACTGGTGATGCTGATCTATGGTCTCACAGTATGATCCTTGCAGACAGCCTTTTATGGTAAGTATTTTAGTCAGGGACTTGCCTACTGCAGATATTCAGCAGGCTTAGTGACTGCAGTATCCCCAGTGAGCAGAGTTTCTGCAGTCTTTTTATCAGAATGACAGTGATGCAGATGATAAAACATAGAAACAGCCTTGGAATGTTCCAGCAGCAAGAAAAACTGCTGGGAGGTGGGGGAGAGTTCCTCAGTATCCATAATAATACGGATCCTTAATTTCAAATATTAGATAAAAGAATTTAGATGTAAAAATTGTGTGTTGATTTAATTATTTCTCTCTCTTGAGGAGCAACACAGCTTAAGGAACCATGCAACTATAAGGAAAAGGCAACCCCTGCTTTTTGGCAGCCCCTTTAGTTTGAAACTTGGACTAGGGCATTAGTCAAATTTTCTGCATATTTCTCCCAGACAGCTACTTTTCCAGAGAGACTCTCACCAGTCACTCATTGATAGCCTCTGTAGCTCTCCACTGACCTTTTCTTCCCCCAGGCACTTGGAAGATGCTACAGCCAAGGTGCTTCAAGAGTTCAGGTGTATTGTCCAGGGTGGCACTGAATCCACACTCATCTCTGTTTAGTTCTGCAAGGCTGGGAGAATTCAAAGTGGTTGGAATGCCATTTGTTACTAGCTAGCAGACGTGACTGAATACATGCAGGGAGCAAATCTGCAGGGTTAGGAAGGTGCTATTTTTACATAGTCGTTCCTCCAAGCTAGATTGCACTTTAAAGTATCACCTCCCTCAAGTGTTCAGAAGAAATGAGTCAGACCCCCAGAAGTCTTGAGATTAAAGAAAGTAATTACATTTGTCTGCCTCTGATTGTTTGGCCTGTGGGGGAATACCACAGCAGTCCTTTCTTTCCCCATCCCCCTTGTGTCTGTGTGATCACCTGTGAAAAACCTGCTTTCTCATTTTCCTTGTAACTCTGGTCTATCCATGAAACTCCCAGTACCCCTTTCCCTCTGGCTCTCCTGTTTAATACATTCTCCCTACAGCTGCCATCCAAATGCCACACACAAAGCATTCATCTTCAGATCCCACCTCTTTCTTAACTCGGTAAACCCATGAGGCATCCTGGATTCTCCTTACTACTTCCATATCTAGTGTTACTGAGGGTTGTACTTGCTGTGCTTTAATGCATAAATGCCTGTTTTCTGTTGCTGGAACATTCCTTAGTTATTGACCACCCAAGGATCAGACTGCATCATGCTGTAGGGAAGGGAAGATGCTCTCCCACTCTTGTGTCTGAAAGTGTCTGAGGTGGTACATTTTGTGTGATTTGATGCCAGAGTTTTCCTCAAATTGAATTTATCTTTTAAAGAAGTTTTCACCTTGCTTTGTGATTTAAAGGACTGCAGCAGTTTGCTTCTTGAGGAGGCAGAAGAGCTCCTTTATAGTCAGGAGTTTGCTTGAGCTTTCCAGACCCTGATGTGCTGGTTATTAATAGGACCCATGCTGACAGTCACTGCCAAAGAGGCTCTGGAAATCAGTCCCCCTTCTCACACTCCCTTACATCTTTTCCTAGGAGTTAAGGCCCCAGGAAAAGCACCTTGTGTGGCAGTATTTTTAAAGAAAAAGGAATAATGAGCAAATTATTTTCTGTTATCTCTGAATGCATTATTTTGTGAAGTGTTATTTTTTTGGTGAAAGTTTCATCATGGTAACAGGCACAGTGACAAAAAAAAATCTTCCTTTTGCTCTATAATCTTTAAGTTTCCATGTGAAAATTTCTCCATGTTGAAAGAATTTTCTTCTTTCTGAAGAATCAGATATATAACTGGTTCATACAGAATGCACTGGGATGGCTTCTGGTGGCTTCAGAATCTATTTAGCTTAGTCATTAGGTTTCCATTCAGAAATGTGGGGCAAATTGAAAAGAACAGCTTTGACAAGGTGAAAAATAAGGTCAGCTTGGTGTTTCATTCCAACAGTAATGCCCTGCTGATCCTTTAGAATGACCAGCACTCAAAATAAAGTAGCATCTGCATTCCAGGAGATACGCAATAATGAATAAATGCCACATAAAATAAAATCAATGTGGAAAATAGGAATCTTGCTAGGATGGTGAAAACCTGTTAAGAGCTGTCTAGCCTGCCAAGTGTCAGTCATGGCAGCAGGTATTCTTCTGGTTAGCAGCAGGATGAAGGAGAATCTTCCATGCATTTTGCGAATACCTGGCTTACTTTCTCACTCATTATACATTGAAGTCCCCACATTTTGGAAGACATAGGTGAAACACAAATTCTTTTCATCTGAGGAATTACTATATAGAATAGTCAACTTTCTGATCAAGAACAGTGGTAAGAATTTCAAGCGCTTCACATCTATGTGTATTTCTATCCCGAATTTTGGCAGCACATAATGAAATTACAAGTGAAATTATAAATTCTGTCATCAGGTGAAATTTCTTGTAATAAATAAAAATTGAGTTTAAGGTTTGGTGGTTTTTTTTTTTTTTTTCAAATTACAGTACGGTATTAATGAAAGTGCCAAGGTATTTCTGGACTGAAATTTTATTTTAAGAGGGATATAAAAATGTCTGGTCTAGATTCTTGGGTTTTAGTAGTCATTACTACTCTTTTAAGTGCTGAGTTTGTTATTTTTAACAACTTACAAATGTGTTGTAGTTATAAGGGAAAAATACAAAATTTCACATAAGTAAAATACATGTGATGATTTCTGATATTACTTCTATATCCTTTTAATAAATAAAATATGTAGATTTAGATATGCATAGCAATCTAAAATATGTCTGGTACAGATATTTGTATTTAAGTGCTCCTTAATTTAATGCTTTATTACTTGATGAGGTTTTTCTCTCTGCTTTTCTTACAGCTGTGACATTATCCTGATAACAGTTGCTGGGATGAAACTCCTCCGCTCCTCATTCTGTAATCCTATTAATCAGTTTGTTACTTTGAGCTTTACTGTGATCTTCTTCCGATTTGACTACAGAGACATTTCAGAAAATTTCTTGCTGGATTTTTTCATGATGTCCATTGTGTTTCATAAGGCAAGTTTTAGAGCTCCTGTAATTTCTTTGGAAAATATATCTCCTCAGTGTCACCTGGCTGATCAATATGTGTTGGGACTTTTTAGAAGTAAGGAATGCATACATAGACTCAGATTATTGGTACTATAGAGGAAAAAATACGTTAAATTGAAAACAAGGCTTTGATTAAGTGTTTTTTCTGGCTTTGTGCAGTGTTTTTCATCTACTTTTTGTTCACGTGTTGCTATATAAAGTTCAGAATTGTTGTTTCCAAGAGGAGAATCCTCAGTGAGTTTGAAAGAGCCTCTAGGGTCATTAGTGCAGGACTGCCCTCCAGATCAATCGCCTGGTGTTTTTATCTCGGTTTCCTTTGAATGCCTCCAGTGGTTGACTCAACAACTTCCTTTGGGAAATTATTCCATTATCTAATCACCCTCATGATAATAAATGTTTTCCTAATGTCAGCCTTAACATTTTTCTTTTCCTATTTTCAGTCTGTTACCCTTGTGATGCTGCCCTTAACCTTAACCTCAGTGCTCCTTCCTCTCTGTTACATTGTTAACTCTTGAAGTGCACTCCAGTCTAGTTTATTTAAAAACTACCAAAACCCTTTCTGCATCAGTCAGGTCATACCCTGCCTTTATTTGGAATCTAAGCTGTTTCATTGAAAGAATTAGTCTTAACTGATACCTTGAGAAAACATGGGAAAGTACTGAAAATTTGAAAGTAGATATTGAAAAGATTTTGAAAGGGGAAGTCTAGTAAGGTGTTTGGTATTGTTGTTCTTTGTTTTATTTGGTTTTTTTTTCTCAGGCTTCTTTGCTTGGTTTCTTTTTCTAAAATATCCCTACTATATGTGTGAGTATGGCCCAGCTAGCATCCCTTAGTGTCTGAGAGAAGAAAGATGTGGTTCCATATTGATTGCTGCATGTGCCATGGAGATATTTAGCTCTTCTACACAAGGAGCATCAGCTCATACTGCTGTCCACACCCCCCCTGGAAGTTTCAGGCTTCTTATGGAAAGGCCCAGTTAATTTGTGTTACATTGGGGGTTCCAAGTCATTTAGGGAAGGCGAAATTAATGTTTTTTCTGGTTTATTTCTGTGCTGCTGTAAGGGAGGATGAGAAAGGAGGAATCACAACTTCGTGAGGTAACTTGAGCTCACACTTTTTGCTGAACTCTTGGACCACACTCCAGCAGAAGCTTCACCTGCTTCAAGCCTTTATCCTCAGAGCTGTTGTTCTGCTTTCTCTCTGCTGGGGTGGGAAGGTAAGGGCTAGGGAGGAAGTGCAGAAGAAGAGGAGTAGAAGACGTAGATCAAACTCTGCTTTAACAAGATCCCCCTCCACCATACTCTGATCCTAAAACAGGACTAGAGTAATTTTCTGAGCTTCTTAGCTTAGAGTGAAAGATAACCAGCATTATGCATTACACCGGTTTTCAGTATTTGTTTCATTTCCATGTTTCCTAGAGGAAGTAAATTTCTGTCTCCAGAGAAGTTTATCACTCCTGTGCATCAGTGGAAGTCCCATGTCTGAATGTTTACTTAGTCCTAAAGCTCGTTCTCTAAAAACCTCTTTACAGGATCAAAAAATGAGCATGCCAGAATTGAAAGTTCCACTATTTGTTAATTCTTTTGAAAATGTTGGCCTCATGAGCATATCACAAAATACTGCTGTGAATTATTGCATGTAAGAAAGAGATATAAAAGTCTTTTCAGTAGGATTTTTTACAGAGTTATTGGGTAGATTGAAACTACTGTTCACGGTAGAAAGACTAGCATTAGCAATGAGAATAACGAAGGATGCTTATTAAATTAAGCAGAGATGTTTGCTAAAATAACTACTGCTCTACTAGACTGAAGGCTGTACTGCAGACATTTTGAAAATGTAGTTTTAGCATTGATCTTCCATCTTCATATCTAACAGTATTTGAAATTTTGCAGATCATTAGATCAGCAAGTGGAATTGTCTTTGTTCCATTTAAAAATTCTAAGTCAAACGGTTGAATTATTTATATTACAAAAGCACATGCACAGTTTCACAATGATCATTAGATCCAATATGAAAAATAGCATTGCAGATGATAGCAATTAAATTCCTTTTAATTTCAAATCATAAAGGGCATAAGTTTTCCTTACCCTAATTATGGTTTGAGCTTTAATTAGCTCAGCATTGTGGAACTTCAGTAAAGGATATGATCACTTGAGGATAAGGATGATGTGTGTTTATTTCATACTGTAGGCCCTAAGAAGCTGCATCCACCTTTGTTCCTAGAAGCTTTATGGGTCTTCACAGATTCTGTCTGTATTTCAGTCATTTTTATGTTTGCATTTATTTTTTAAAATACAAACAAAATCTGAAATACTGTCTCTTACTGTCACCTTTAGCTATGCAGAGTTTATTACACAGTCATGACTGATTTCTGTTTGCACATTGAAAATGTCAGTTTGCCACTCTCTCAATTAGGGAACACTAGAAGCTCTGTGTCTTAGTCATAGTGATGGCAATTTTTGAGCAAGCTTACCCCACAAAAAGCGTTGCATGCTTTCAAAACATGGTGGTAATATTTTTTTCTTCTACCAGGCACTGGGGAAGAAAGAATCTAAATTCAGCAGACATTCACAACTGCACTAGTCACTCTTGATGCAGATCATATGGAATAAAATTTGCTAATAATGTTTGGTAGAGTATTTCTAAATAGCTCACTGATTGTGCTTCCCTTGTTTTCCCCATTGTGCTGTTAATTTAATGTAATTTAGTCAAATCAGAAACTCCAAATGAGCATACTGCTTCCTGAGCAAGCTGGGACACGGAAGTCCGAATTGCTGCTCACAGATTTTCATCTCTCTTAGCCAAAACACCCACACTGAGGCAACACAGAGAACAGGAGAGTCTATTCAGTTCTAATCCTGAGAATTTTCTTTTTTTTTTTTTTGTCTTTTTAACATCATAGGACTTACTAATGTGACACATTCAATTCAATTATTTTTAAAAAATGATTAGCTGTTTACATTTTGACAATTCACAGAATGTGAAAACACTAAATGTTCATTTAGGCATATGCAGAGTGTGCTATTTTGTATTTCAAATTGCCTCGGGAAAGCAGCAAGATAAACATTTAGGAAAGATTTTCTTACTTGTTTTTGAGAATGATTGCAGCTGTTAATTCAAGTGAAACAGGACTTCTCCATCTTTCTTAAAGTAAGACTTTCCATGTAGCGAGACCATGTTGTGTCTTTGCCTACAACCTGGGAATCTCCTGTCCAAAACTCCTGTTGTCTATAATCTTTAAATCAGAGCTGAATGGCCTCTTAAAACTATGTGGCTGCTCATTCACAATGCGTGGGTGTAATGCTCTGATGTATATTCTGCAGGAAGTCAAACCAGATAATCAAGACAGTCTTGGTCTACATGACTCCATGTAAACTTTTCAAATGAGCCAGTTGTTCTCCTTGGATGTTTTAGGAGATAATGTCAGTGGAAAGGTTAATAAGAATGTCCATAATAAGTGAAAATGGAAACCCACAAAAAACTGAGAATATATTCTTCATAGGCATAGCAAAGATAGGATATATAATAGCACTTGGGAGATTTCTTCCTAAACTTTTAACACTAGGAAAAATTCTGAGACTCTTTCTTGTAATAGAGTAAAAAAAAGTGATAAAAACAAACAAACAAAAAGTGAAACAGTAATGTACACTGCCTTCCTTGGCAGATATGTGAGATGCTTTTGAAGGATGTCTGGAGTGACTGCTCAGGAATGAACCGGTATTTAAGTGTGAAGTAGAAGCGAATGCAGATCATTCAAACAGCAGGGATATCAGCAAGATATCAGTTTGGAACTGGCTGAGTGTTAACAAGGATGCTCAGGGCAGGACTTGTCCCCAGCTCTTTTGCTGTGCTCTGTTAAAAATGTAGTTTTCCTTTTTATTCAGTGCCACAGGCATCCTCTAAATTTTCCTGGTGGAAAGGAGTCATAGTATTTCCCTGAACTGCTTTTGGAACCTCAGGCAGAGCTGATGTTGAGCTGAAGGAGCAAACACAGCAAAAAATCTCAGTAATGTGGCTATGGATACTCCTGGCTCCAAGTATGCTCTTGGCTACTACAAAAGCCTAGTGGGAGGTTCTTGCCAGTCTCTTCACTGCTGGGAGCATGCTGCTAAACTGGCTCTTACCAGCAACCTTCTCATCTCTGCAGCACAACTGAGAAATTATACTTGTACTTTGGAATATGGAACTTTGACAAATCTGTGCAGCTTCCTTGAAGGCCTAAAGAGTGAGCCACCCCTAGCTCACACACTCACCTCCCACACAGATCTGAATGGGAATAGTAAGCCCAAGTGCCATTAACCTTCTAGTGTATAGGACTACAACTTCTTATCTCTTGCACTGTCTTATATGTTACTCTCAGGTAGTTTAATGGCCTCCTAATTTGTGTGTGTGGATGAACTAATTAGCAATACAAAAATATGAAATCACCTTATATTTTCTTATCACCAAGTCTTCTGAGGGTTCTGAATTTGTCTTCATGCATAAGGCAAAATAATCAAAGAAGCAGAGCTTGTTAAATTTGCGTTCATTAACACTGAATTTATTTGCCTAAGTACTCTTATTCCTGCTGAGCTCACTTAAATATACAATTTTCCTGTTTGATATTTTTTCTTCTTTCCCAGAATACATTTTCCAGCTAATAAGGAATCCACATTTTTATAAGAATTTTTCTGTATACTTCTTTCAGACATAGTATCCAAGACCACATGTTTATGAAAGATGATCTTTGTCAAAGTAGATCCAGCTAATGTAGCCAGTTTGTAGCAACCTGGCAGACCTGTGCTGATCAGACTTAACTTTCAACATCCGCAGCACAATTCCTTGCATAGGAAAGAAGTCGTGTGTCATCTTGTTTTCTTTCATTTTATGAGAAAGTGCTGCCAAGTGCATTGACCTTCTTGGTGCTTTGTTGAAGTCAAGTCATTAACCTATTGGATCTTTTTATTGCCTTTGTGGCAATAAAACTCTTGGTTAGTTGGCATGTCTCATTGATTTAGGTGCTACTTATAATTCAAAAGCCTCACTCTTTTTCCTCTCCTCTTCTGATTTTTCATCCTTCTCGAAGTCTGATGTTTCACTTCAAAGCTTCTGGGTCTAAGTCGTTAATTCATATTTTAATCCATTCCTTGCCATTTGTGCATACTGAAATCCAATGTCTTAATCATATGTACCCTTTTGGCTCACAGCTGTTTCCTCAACTTTTCATACCTGGCGTATAAACCCTTTTAAGACACTTGCTGCTGAGTAAAATACCCAAGGCTACATCTGATATTTGACAGGATAATCCCAGTGGTATTTTCCATACACTCCTTAACTCTCTTGGGCACTGTACAGTTCATGTTCCCTCTTAATACTGGAGGAATGGTTTAATTGATTTTTCATTCAGCCTTCTGTCACTGACCTGTTTGGCAGACTTCATTCATTACACTATTCCAAATTTACATTTTCTCTCTTTTTTTTTTTTTTGGTGTTTTTTTAGTTTTCTCTAGAATGGGGCAAGTGCATTTGGGGGTTCAGGGAGATGTACACCCACTCCCTGGGTCAGTATGGCTCAATATGCACTGAGGTCTATGTCCATGTGCATTCCTGCTGATAGAGGCCTGTTCTGTCTGTGTTGATGCAGGCACTGAAGGAGAAACCTGGAGTACTTCAGTGCACACTTGGTGTTTTTTCTTATGTCCCCTTTTACCACAGAATGATAGAATGGCGTGGGTTGGAAGGGACTTTAAATATCATCAAGTTCCAGCTCCCCTGCTCTGGGCAGGGACACCTTCTACCAGATCAGGTTACTCAAAGCCTCATCCAACCTGGCCTTGAACACTTCCATGGATGGGGCATCCACAGCTTCTTTGGGAAACCTGTTCCAGTGCTTCACCATCCTTCCAGTGAAGAATTTCTTCCTAATACTTTATCTAAATCTCTTCTAGTTAAAAACCATTCCCCGTTCTCCTGTCGCTTCAGGCCCTCTTTCCAGCTCTATTGTAGGTCTCCTTTTGGTATTGGAAGGCTGCTTTAAAGTCTCCCTGAAGCCTTCCCTTCACCAGGCTGAACAACCCCAACTCTCAGCCTTTTCTTCACAGGAGAGGCACTCCATTCCTCCAGCCATCTTCTTTGCCATCCTCTGGACCCACTCTAATGTGTTCATGTCTTTCTTGGGCTGGTGGCCCCAGAGCTGGATGCAGTGTTACAGATGGGCTCTCACCAGAGCAGAGCAGAGGGACAGAATCCCCTCCTTCCCCTGCTGCCCACGCTGCTTTGGATGCAGCCCAGGACACGTTTGGTTTCTGGGCTGTGAGGGCACATGGTTGGGTCATGCCCAGCACCTCCAAGTCCTTCTCCTCAGGGCTGCTCTCTATCCATTCTCTGAGCAGCCTGTATTTGTGCCTGGGATTGCCCCAGCCCAGCTGCTGGACCTTTCACTTGGCTTTGCTCAACTACATGAGGTTTGCATGGGCCCAGTCCTTTCAAAAAGGAAATTTCTGGGTAAATACAGTATTGGCAGGATCCATGCCTATGACAGCTTTCCTGAAACTGCTTGCATCAGTGCAGCTGATGAGTGCACTCCCAGCTGCACTGATTTATTTTGCTTGTCTGGCCCTCTTCATATTAAGCTGATGAGCTCTGATCTTGTCCTTTTTGCCCACCTTGGGATATATATATATATGTGTCTGATGTTTTACAGTGCCACAGGTTCCTTCCCTGGGCTCTTGATATCAGCTGATTCAGACAATGTAGGAAGAAGCAGCATCTGCCATGAGCAGATCCAGGGCTCTGTTAGTTTTTATCATCATCTCATTGTCATAATCCTTACCATGCTTACATCTGGTTGACATTTAACTTCAATTGTAAGGCTCTCAAGGCTTGCTACTCCAACTGCTTAAAACATGCCTGTTTGCCCAGTGCCAGTGTTAAGTGCTGAATGTTGTGTTTGAGGAATATATTCTTTCCTCCAAGGTTTGATATCAGAGACTTGGACTGATTATATTTTGATCCTCTTGTATGTATTGCATTAGACAATGATTTTGAAGCCCACAATATAAAGCCTTCAACTGTCTGTGAGCATATGCAGGTAAAGACATCCTGGAAAGTGTCTGCTGTAGTTTCAAGCACAGCTGTCCAAATACACCAACAGACTGTTACAATGGCTTAAGACATAAGCATTAAAACCCTTTAGTTTTCCCAGTAAATCTTGTTTTGCAGGATTTCATAGGTGAAGTTTGTTTAAAATGTTATTAAATAAAGACTCAAAATTCAATGATTTGCAAAGCAAAGCCGTGAATAAGAGTAAAATTATTCCACAAGTTTAATTTGATGTCCTTAAACAGATACATGCTTAAAGCTTTTCCCTCTTGATGTATATTAATTTTTGTTGACATACCAAAAAAGAAAATGAAAAATATACCAGTAGCAATATACCAAAAAAGAAAATAAAAAATATACCAGTATGAAAATAAAAATATACCAGTGGTTTCCACTTGATCAGAATTAGCTTAACACGAAAAAGTAAATACTCCTCTCAAATTCTCAGTTCAAATCATCTCAAGTTCACGGGATCTAAAGAGGAATATAAAGAAATACCTGTTCAAACTGGGAAGTAATTTCTTTTTCTTTCTGCACTTAACTTTTTAAATCTCAATTTGTGTTGCATGTGGAGCATACAGATAAATATATATATGTATGACTGTTATTTTTGTTTAAAACCTATGTGTATATATACACAGTTTTTTTTAAACATAGAAAAATTCAAACTTAGCAAGAAAATGTTAATGTTTATGCATTATTTAGTCCCAGAGTTGCCAAGAAGTCTGCCCACACAGAATCCCAACAGATGCCAAACACATAAAAGGGCCGCCAAAAGCTGAGAGCATTGCATGGTCTCCATCTCACACTGAGTAATTTAAATTCAGGTGTTAACCTCTGCCTAGTTTATTAAAATCTACCAAACTGAGAAAAGAAGATACCATTTTGGTGATGTTTCAGGCTCCATAAATCTTTAATTTTTCATGTATGTTAACTAATTTCCATTAAATTCGTTTGTAATGGTATTTAAATTTGGTTAAGTAAGAATAACCAGATTTAAAGAAAAGCCTGGGAAGATAAGTCTTTGCCTTTACTTTGTTTATTACTCACTGGTGCACCAGAAGCCTGTAGAGGCTTCAGAACTCATAAAAGACTTAAGGATGATTAAGATAAAATGTGTGTCCACATAAAATGAACATAAAAGACGGATGCATGTTCTGCACTTTTACTTGATGGCAGCGGGAATGTGCTGGTTTAAATTCACCTAACATGCTGATAATTTAAAGTCTTTATCAAAGACTTTAAAAGCTGTCTACTGTGTAAAACTGTCACATGCGTAAAGATATCTAGGAATATTAGAACTTTTATGCCCCCTAAATAGTATATAATTAATATTATAAATAATATAGAAACATATAATAGTTTCTTCTAATTGAACTGTTGAAAACATTGAAGATCTAATGAGGCTTAATACAAATATTCTTTTGTAAATCATTCTAAATGGGATGCAGAAGTCCTAAATAAAAATTAATCTTTGATATATGTTTAAGGAAATGGTTATAAAAAGAGGATTAAAATTCACTAGAGACTTTTTTTTTTCCCCACCTTGTCTTTAGATGGGAAGGTTCCCTCTTTGTATCTAGCACTGTTACACTTCACCTTCCCTCATTCAAACGAAACTCTACTGGGGGATAATTTGTGTGTTTCACAGAACCACAGAAGGGCTGAGGTGTCCCAACAGGTCCCATGGAAGTGGGTTTTTTCTAGTTTTGATTTTCTAGGTTAG
This sequence comes from Dicaeum eximium, assembly GCA_013396995.1. Classification (NCBI taxonomy): domain Eukaryota; kingdom Metazoa; phylum Chordata; class Aves; order Passeriformes; family Dicaeidae; genus Dicaeum; species Dicaeum eximium. The sequence goes on along the minus strand of VWZP01007825.1, from coordinate 16,553 downwards.
TTTTTTAACTAACCCTTTCCTATGTAGGGTGTCTCAATTTCTGCATGCTTCCTCACAGCTCGCAGGGGCCTCTCACTTGAAGAGTGAAGACCAAGGCAAGGAAGGCACTGAGTACTTCAGCCTTCCCCGTGCCCTTTGTCACCGGGTCCCCTGCCCCATCCATCAGCAGGTCCATGTGATTTTTTTCCAGTTTGTGTGTTGTTGTCAATACACTTGTAGAAGTCCTTTCTGTTGCCTTTTACTTTCCTCAACAGATTCAGCTCCAGATGGGCTTTGCCTTTTTTCTCTCTTTCCAATTTGTTTTGTATTGTTTCTCACAATTTAAAAAAGATGAAAGTTTTCCTCCTTAGCTCATGTCCTCAGATTACTGAAGGATGAAATGCAGCTAGTTGTAGTTGAAATAAGAGAATAGCTCAGCCTCCCCTATTTAAAGAGGCAATTTTTGGCAGCTTCAGTTTCTCTCTGTGAGAAAAGCTCTGTGAGCTCCCCTATCAGATATAGGAGGAAGCATGTTGCAAATTGGATGAAACTGATAAGGAGAAACAGTTTCTCAGATCGTTCTAGCAAAATGAAAAAGAGAAAATGTAAAGCCAAGTCCTCCTTTCCTAAATCTCAGCGTTGTAGTTTGGTAGATGACATCAGCTTTAGCAATTATAGTTAGAGATGTAAAATGCTAATGGATATTACCCTGAAGGCATTTTCAGAACATGCCCTGGAAGCAGGGATTTAAGAGGTAATAGAGGCACTTGACAGCTTGCAATGAAAGCAGTAGCTTGAAAGTCACACCTTTCCAGGCTTTTAAGTGCAGTGTTGTAAGGCTTTCAAAAACCAAGAGAGGTTCACTAAAGCGTTCTTGCGTCATGTTCCCGTGAATGGAAACGAGCTCCTTTGCCTGTCTTGCAAGTGTTAGCTGAGAGGCAAGTGTTGGAAGAAACAGCAGCGAGTTCAAGCAGTGGTGAATGCAGAAGCAGTAGGACGTGTTAGATGCTACAGGGAACTTGGGCTCCATGGCCAAGGTTTTGCAAGGTGCAAGTATTAAAGAACAACTAAAAATTATGTATTGGAACAAGGAGCCACAAGGGTGTCCTCCTGGATTTGGTTTCCTAGCAAATGCAAAACGTGAATTTTATTTGAAATTTGAAAACCTTTTGTTGAATTCTGTGCTTTGAGCGCAGCTGAGGTGATTTATGGCTCTGTGATGTCAATCTGTAACTGGCAGAACTTTGTTCAGTTGTGCTGCAGTTTTAAATTTTTGAACTTTCAAATGCAAGTCATTAGCTTTTTCCAGCCCTTCACTTAAATCTTTTTGCAGATAAAATTTTTCTTCCAGCTGTTCATTGTGATGTTTCAGGTAAATAAAAATGAAGCAAAAAAAACCAACCCCACAACCTGCTAAATGAGATTCAAATAAATAAATGTCAGTTTGCGTTTCACTTCAGTTTTACTTGCCTGCTTTAATATTATGTAATTATTTAATATATAATATGTTAAAAAATATGCACTATATCAGTGCTTGAGAACATTCCCTGGAAGCATTTTAATGTACAAGTGTTGTTACAGTCTCAATGTCTTTCAGGATGTTGGCAAAGTCTTGTTTTTCACTAACTGAAATAAAAAAAATTACTCTAAGAAATTCAACACATATTTGCTATATGAGCATGAAATATTGCATCTACTCCTGTTTCACTGTCAACTTCTGTGTGTGTTGAGCACTAATGTCAATTGATGGCCAAGTCTTTCCTGACAGTTTGTCAGGAATCCACTCTGCAATAGATGAGACATAAGATCTGTTTTGGCCTGATGCCAGGAGAATGACAGAGGGGGGAAAAATGTATTCCAGGGAAAAAGTACACATCATTCTTGAATCAGAAACTGCTAGTTGCAGCACCAAGTGTATTTTACAGGAAGCAAAAGTAAATTCGTTGTGGTTTTCAGCTTGTACTGCACAACAATAAAAGCTCATATTTATGCAATGTTTTTATGATACAGTGGTCTTGAAAATGCAGCTGCAATTCATGATTAATGTCATGCATGTGCTCACATCGTGATAGCTTCTCCTATTGAGTCAACAAATGAGAATATTGTGTTCTTGGGAAGTAAGTCTGATTTCCATGTGCATAGCCACAGGTCACACATTGAACTTTCTCTGTTCACTGTATCCAATTTCTCCTGGAGTCTCCTCTCCTGTATCTGTCTGACTGGTGGTCACATAGAGTCAGTGAATACCAGAACCTGTTCTCCCACTTTCTAATTAGAGCAGACATACTTCTGAAAGGTCATCTGGGAACTACCTCAGTCTGGTGGTCAAAAATGTACCTCATTGCAAGTTTGAATTTCTAATGAAGACTATACTTCAATGTCTTACTGAAGTAAGATCTTAATACTTATGAAAGCTAATAGTACAATATAACTTATGTTTATTCCAAGGCACAGTTTTTAAGTCTCTCTTTCAGATACTAGCTTTGAAATTATCTCAGTGCCTAAAAAGTGACCATGTTTTTCTTTTTTTCCTTCTTTTTTCAGCTGTGGGACCTACTGCAGAAGCTGCAGTTCATCATGACATACATTGCTCCCTGGCAGATTGCCTGGGGGTCATCGTTCCACGTTTTCGCTCAGCTCTTTGCAATACCTCATATCCTTTATAAATTTGGGGTTTTTTATTCCTAAGTTCCTCTTCATATATGCAATTTATTACAGCATTTGAGCGAGATTTGAAATTCTTAGGTAATTTACTTTAAAATTTTAAAATCTTGGAACATCTTCTGAGAAACACAGTTTTCTTTTTTTTTTTTTTTTCTTTTTTTGGCTGCATAGGATCTGAAACTGGGAAACTGAACTCTGACTCAACCTGGTATGTTTATTCCCACCCAGCCACTTCTGCAGATCACTTATTCCCCAGTCCTCAACACTCAGTTTTGATGCATCCAGAAAGAAGTGTTGTGACAATATTGCAGGGCTTATGGCTGACTGAGCTCTCAAATATTAGTTTCTTTCTCACTTGTTTCTAGTTGGTATGTCAGATATAAATTCATTTCAGTGAGCCAATTTTTGCTGCAACTGTCCTGATTTTTTTTTCAATTTCAGAAGCAGCGAGATTTTTACATTTTAATGCAATTTTTTTCATTGAGGTGCTGAGGAACATTCTCCTTTTTAACCTTTCCACTCTGTTTTATGAGTAACAATATATGTTTGTCAGCACCAAAGCAGTCCTTCAGAACCAGTCTGTTTTGGTGCCTGCTCCAGGGCTGTCTCCAGGTTTGTGGATATGAGGAGTAAAACACAGAGTTAATGACCTCCAGATGACCTGTCTGTAGGGCTAAAAGCTGTATATTGAATTTTTAGAACAAAAATTACTCAATTTAAATTCAAATTCAGTTAGAAACTTGATTGAATGCAGAGAAAAACCAAAACAAAACAAAGCAAAAAACATTTTAATGGAACAAATTTAACTATATTGATGTCTAAGGCGTTCCCAGATACTAACTTTTAATTTCTTCCTTCCCTGCTAACCAAAGTTGTGGAAGAAGAGTTGACAAAGTGCTTTTAGTTCAGACCTACTGTCGAGTTTACTTTGTACTGTTTATTAGATATATGCACTTAAGTCTTTGTCCCTTTCATCCCACAGGGCTGGGTTTTTTTTTTCCCTTGAGCGATTTCTTCCATCTGCTCTTTGCTGTGAAACATAAGCAATGTTGAGCAACAATGCTCATGTTTCTAGATGGGAAGAATAAATGGAAGCCTCAGAGAGAGGGAAGTACACACCAAATAACTCCCAGGGGGAAGGTTTTAGATTGTCTCCTTTTAGAAGGAAGGCATTAAAAAAGCAGTGATCTGTCCTAAGAGTTTTAGGTTATTTATAGCAAATCCTTCCAGAATTTCACAACAAAAAAGTATTTTCATTTCTATTGGGGAAGTGTATATGAATTTATTTAGCAAAACATTTAAGAACTAAGATTATATTTCAACAAGTTTCCCTTTGGTCACAAATATTTTCTGCAGTCGTAACTTTGCTCTTGATAAAATTACCAGTTAAATTTTGCAAAATGGAAAGTAGTTAAACCAGAGTTTTGTTTGTTTACTGAGTTACTGCTAAAGTGATCTAGCCTAGCTTTTTATTATTTATATTTATAGTATGCTTTGTAAATGCAAATCTGTCTTCTAAGTCTGTGCTGCAATTAAGATACTGGTTAAATGCTGAAGTTAATATTCCCACAACAGCAATAACTCTGCCTCCTTGCACAGTAATTTTATTTGTTGTTATCATAACCCTGCAAACAGTAATGATGAATGCATGTTGCAGTTTACAGAGGTACTAAACCTGCCATTTCTTTACAGAGTTAATTATTTGTGGCTCTTATTTGCTTCAATCAGTTCAGCAAACAGGATGTAAATTTTTAAATTTCTAAGTGCCTGGGTGAACTGTGCTGCAGAGCTCAGTGGTATGAGTAGTTCAGCATACTTTAATGCCTTTGAGTGCAGCATGCAGTGCATGAAGGGCAGCACGTGTGGAGCTTTGCCTGGTGGAGGTTGTAGAATCCCCACCGTTGTCTATCAGGAGTCATACAGGTTTAGCTGATGCTGCTTGTGGCTCCTAGGTGGACTAGGTGACCCTTCAAAGTCCTTCTTAATCCTGAAATACCAGCAACAGGAATGGGCTTCAGGCTTGAGGGCAGATCTGCAGCTGCAGCTCGTAGCATTTAAGTGGGTGAGACGAGGTTATGCATTTATAAATACCAGCACGCTGAGAAAGTCAGTGTAGTTTGTAGTTCAAAGGCAGATTTTACCTAAAAAGGGAACACTGAAATTGGAGGGGGAAAAAAGAGTTTGTAGTTGAGATTATCCTGTTTAGGAGAGTTTCTGCTTTGGTTGTTTCAGGGTTACAGCTCTAACATGAGGAAACAGAGCCCTGTTACAGTCACTTTTCCCATCCCTAAGTGATTGTGTGCCTGGAAGGGACTTGGAGTAATTGCAAGTAGAAATGTGGGTTTTGAGAAACAGAGGATTTGAGCTGGCCTTACTGCATAGTTTTGTGTTAAAAGAAGGGGATGGAAGATTTTCAAAATGTCAGTCTTTCACTTACTTGTTTTGAAGCTTGTTTGAATTCAAACAGGTTTTTAAATTGCAATAATTAATCCTCAAAGACAATGTTTTATTTAATGTTTAAGAGTTTTTAGCTTTGGGGGTTTTGTTCTCCAAATTTGATTTTTGCCATGTTAGAAAGAAAATCCATTATTCACAAAGAAACAAGTTCTGCTTCTGGACAGTGTAGCCTAACAAAGATGATACACAGCAAACTGGATTGGGTCATAGTGTAAGAAAGTATGCCTGTAAGTTTTTGACACCTCTTTTTTACTTGGACATAACTAAAGCATTGGTATTTAAAGTAAATAAATAATGACCTAATACAAAAAAAATTGGATATCATCAAATGAAAATACCCCTGTGACAGATAATTGCCCACTGCACACATTAGATATACTTAAGAGAGTCAGATGCTGTTACTTGCTCTCATGACACACTTACAGATATGAAACAGTTAAAATCACTTTTCACGAATCAAATGGGTATGTCTTGTACTGTCCATTTAGTAGAGCATTTTGTCTTTAAAAAAAAAAAGCCCGTTCCTACTGATTATGTCTGAGACACAAACAGTTCACAGTGGTGTGCGAAATGTCTGAGCTCATGATGGTGTCAGTTTTTAAATCAATCATTATATTAGTGCCAACTTTAAAAAAACTTGGTTTGCTGCCCTTATCTGTCCTCTTTGTTCTCTTTTCCTCTCTTCAGCTCCCATGCCTCCTTCCCTTATCTGACACTTGTAAATACTCGTTCATTTTTCACAGGCAGTGCTTGGTTATGACTGCACTTTAAAATGACAGTTTAACTTTTTTGATGCACTTGCTTTCTGCTCCGTGCTCTCTGTCACTTTTTTAAACTTTAGACTCTCAGGGCAACTCATTTTTCAATCTCACTAATGCACAGAGACACTGTTCTACACCACTGTCTTTTGGTAAGGTTGAGAGATTTGAAAGGTATCTTTTGGCAAATATTTGTTTCTAGATTTTGCAAATGGCTTTGAAAGCATGGCTAGCTAGCAGTTTTATGGAAATGCTGTACCAAGAATTATGCTACTTTTGTTAAAATGGGATTTTTGTGAAGAGTCAGGGATTGTGGGACACATGTACAGTATATTGCTATAAGAGGGTAAGCTAAAACACTCTGGCTGTTAGGTGATTTTACCTGAAATTTAGTTTGAGATGTGCTTGATCACTGTCCATTGTTAGTGGTTCCTTTAGTTCATGGCTTCTTTACTTTGCACCTGCCTCCCAAGAGAGGTGTAAGCAATGACAACTTGTCTTTTATGCCAGACTCTTTGAAAGTCTTTTTTCTTAAATTTCATGGATGTGGTATGAATTAATGAATAATTTAAACCTAACATTTTATTTGCTTACATTTATTTAATTATGTTCCTTTTAACTTGCATCTTTTTCAGTATCCTTATCCGTCTCCTAACTTGCTTTCCAAGAGCCTGAAATATGACTTTACATTTAAAGTAAACTATGGATTCAGACCGTCATTATGATGTTTATGTGTGATACTTACTATTCCCCTGTCTTTACCTTCTGATTTGTTACATATTTCAAAAAGCATGAAATGCTGAACATTTTTTAGCTTTTGGTCAGCATGGAGTAGTAAATTCTCAGTAAGAATCAATGTGAAAGCATGACTTTGAACCAGCAGGTTGGAGTATAGAAGCATATTTTCTCCACATACCAGGTCATTCCAAAACAAGCAGAAACCCACAGAACGGAACACTGGACACGGTGAAAGCAAGACTCCAGTGTGGAGAACAAATAATTTCCAAGAGATTGGTTCTTTCCTCATGTATGTGTGTTTTAAACTCTGTGTCAGACTCTGGAAAGGCACTTTTATGTTACAGGAGGTCTCTTAGGTAGCTGGGAAAAGGTGTTTGCTGCACTGCCTATGCCTAGGATTTGTCCTTGAGCAGAGATTAGACAGGGTCACCCTGATAATAAAACTGTAGCATTGAAGAGCCACCAACTACATGCTGGTAATGGGTGTTTGGCACTGCCTGCCTTCCTTCCATTCCTTGTTACCTTAACTTGCAGTTTTCAGACTCTGCTATGCTTTTTTTTCAAACTCTGGCCACTTCAGTCTTTTCTACACCACTGAGTCCATTTCTGGGTAGTGTCATCTTCATCGCATCGTACGCACGACCAGTCAAGTTCTGGGAGAAAAACTACAAGTAAGACTATTCAAAAATTTCTATCCTTGTTATTTGTAAAGGTTTTGCTCTCATTAGTTTCATTTCTGGTGGTATTTTTGTTTCCAAAGGCAATCCTTAAATTAGGGCATGAGAGGTTAATCTTTGAATCTTGTTTCTGGTGTTTTACTTTCCCATGGTTATTTGGCTATTTCTGAAAATGTATTTAAGCAATTATCAGTGTGTTACAGATGAGGTGTCATGTTGCATTTGTTGTACAGACACACAGTAATGAAGCTGTGAAAAAGAAAAAACTCCCAGTTGTCAGCCTTTTTTGTCTTGCTAGCTAGCGCTAGCAAATAAATCTGTGAAGCCTTTGGCACTAGCAGTCAGACTGCATAAGTACATTTTATACTAACTAGGCTGATTAAATGCTAGCCTGTGGGATGCAGCAGGTAATTCTTCAGCTGCAGAACTGTGATAGAAAGGGAAAATTGCATTGGCCAAGTCTACACTTACCCCACTTCTTGTGTTGGTGCTGCTGGTGTATCTTAGTTTGAAGAGTTTTGTTTTGTTGCATTTTGGCTTGTGTCAGTGAGTGAATATGTACTCATCTATAAAGAAATTAGTCAGACAAAGCCAAGTTGTATAAAGAGGCTTTGTATTAATTTATGAATGTGATGAGATTTGTGGAAACCTTTTGAGGGGAGCTGAGTTTTGTACACTGGGACTAAATCTTAACAAAATTCTCTCTCACATCTTTTTTACTGGGTCAGCAGTTTAATTCTTTCAAGGGAGTGAAGTGGAGGGCAGTTAAGGAAAGGCAGGAAGCTACCACTAATCCCACAGACAGCTATATGTTTTTGGATGGAAGCTTTGAACAATATTAAGTAGGAAGTGAAGATTTTAACATCTGCTACATTTTACTTCAACAGAGCATTTTGAAGGCAGGCAGTTCCCTTTCTAGGTACCAGTTAGAGAACCAACCTCTGCTGAAGGCACATCACTGCCTTATACTTAGGTTAGTGTCTTCAGGTTATTGTCAGTGGAAATAGAGGGGGTCATTTCTATTTGCTTTTGGTTTGTCTCATCTTTTGATACAAAATGAACAGGAGACATTCACAGGAAGTATCAAAAAATAGTTGATACTTAATGCTTTAACAAGGGTGTCTGTGTGGCTTGTTTTCATCAGTAGTGACCATCTGTGGTTTCCACTAAGGGAAGTGAAGAACTTGATGCTAATAGTTTTGCAAAGCAAGGTAAATATTTTATCCATAAACTGTAAAACCTCAAGTTTTACAATCTTTAATACTTTAATCCACCATTGTTTGGCCTTTCAAAATAAGCAGCAACAACATCTTTGTCTTATGTTATTCATTGTAAAAAATTGTGCTTTTTTCTTGATAGAAATTCTACTGTATCTTCTATGACCTCACTTAAAACAGAAACCACAACCTTGCCTCTCAAAAACCTTTCAGAAATAGAAAACACCCTTGTAGAAGGTTTGGGTTGTCATCAAAGTGAAACAAGTCTTTGCCTAAACCTGTGGCATCTCAGAATATGTACAGGGAATGACTCCTAAATTTGTATTCATTTTGTCTCTAGTACTTCTGATTCTCCTTTGACTTACTTCCATTTCACATTAGGGATTAACCAGAATGAGTGAGAGTTGGACTGAAAAACTCCTGGTTTATTAAAAGGACACTGTGAAATGACAGAAAAAGGCAATGAAGGGGAGTAATTTTGTATTAAGAATAAGAAAATTTTCTATAAAATACTTCAAATAATTGAATTAACTGAATGGGCCTTGCCTTACTTCTTTGAATTTTGACCATTCAACATGTAAAAATTCAAAGGGCTAGCATAGTTGCTTTCTTTTTGAGCTGTGGAGTTAGATAGGATCAGGAGCTTGAGCTGGAATGGAAAGTTGTTCTGGCTCCTGCACATCTGCCTGTCTTTGGGCTGCAGTTCCTTACAGCCAGATGTCCACTGAGTTTTAAGGTTATAAAAGACAAAACAGAACAAACAGATGGGGAAGTTGTTGTACAGATTTCTTTTTTGGAGTGCATTGACAGGTTCCCCAAGTTCAGCTCAGGGTATTCATGGAAAGTCACAGGTTCACTGCAGTGTTGTCTGAGATGAGTTCATACAAAGCAGAAGCTCTTAGAGATTTTTTTTTTTTGCTGTTTCCATACTCTCTGCTTGTTGATAGGAATTTTGCCCAGGGGAAAGCTACCTTCAATGTACTTCATATAGCATTTTTTACTGCCCACTTTGCATACTCGTTTTCAAACACTTCCTTGCTGTATTGATGACTACATTAAATTATCACATATTAGCTACAAATAATTCATTTACACTTACATGAAGATAGATATCAGTTCCACGGTTGGGGTTTTTTTAAATAATTTAATCTCTTAATTGGAATAACTGAAAACAACTTTGACAAGCAATCTAAGTATCAAAATTGTTTTTCTTTCAAGTCATAAGTTAGGTTGCTTTCTTAGATTGTCATTTCTGTACTGATTGTAGTCAGTATTTGTACACTCTTCTGTTGTCAAGCAAACTTCATTTTGTTGTTTCACTTAAGGAAGAATTATTTTTGCATCTTGTTTGGGCCAACAGCCTGAAATTAGATGAGGAGAAAAAATCCAGTTCAGTTTTGGCAGAGTGAATCCAAAGCTGAAACTTTGAACTTTAGCAAGTACAGAGTACCATGTTTATTAATAGAACAGGGCTACTAAGCCAGGAGTCTGAGCACTGAGCAACTGATCCCTCTATTCCTTAAAATGTTGGTTTGGTTGTCACCAAAACACATGGTGTTTTCTGAGTGCACATGTGTCTTGTATTTCCAGGTTTCTTTTAGTCCCACTTTTTCTGCTGGCTAAAGAGGAGTTTGGATCCTCAGGTTTCTCTGACTGAGCTTCTTCCATTCTAGATGGTGCAAGCTGGAGCAAAAGTCTTGGAGAAGTAAAAGGGTGGTGTTTGTTTTTTCAAGGAGCTGAAGGACTCAAGTGGGTAAAAAAAGAAAAAGGGATTCATTTTGATAGTAAGCAAACTGTGAAATTCCTAACAGGCTCTTCAAAATTCAGGACTCATGCTGTGCCTGTTTGGGCTCTTGCAGTGTGAGTGCAGAGCATGGGTGTTCTTCCCTGCAACCAGCAGATGCTGTTTGTTTTTAGTGTGCCCTTTGGTACTCACTGCTGGCAGAGTCTACTACAGCAACACATCACTGAGGTCAGGGATCCTTCAGAGAGGAAAAGGAAGGGTGACTAAGAAGAAGAAAAAATAAGGCATTAAGGAAGGTGAATGAGAAAGAAGAACTCTTGCAATCACAGTTTTGCAGCTTTTGCTGCCTTTTTTGTTGAAAAGATAGGGGTGTAAAATGAGAAGCTGGGCTGCTGCTCATGAGCTGATTACCTTGTGGTAGTTCAACTATAAGAATTTTTCTTTCTCTCTCTCTGTTATTTTTGGGTTTGCTTTTTTTACAAAGGAAAGTTTGCTGTGACACTGGTTTTGTCCAGCCATTGGCCTGCGTCCTGCTTCCCAGTTTGAAGACTGCTCTTTTAGTCCCTATTTTCACAGCTGTTGGAATGATTAGGCTGTAGATGTCAGAGAGAGAAAAGAAAATAGCAGTAAATCTTGTTTAATGTATAGACGCTTGAAAGCATGAAGTGTTTGTCCAAACATTATTGCTCAATTCCTCTGCTTTTGCTTTTTTTCCTCGAATACTCTGTCACACTGCGGCCTGACTCTGTCCTCCTCCCTTCCTCTTATCTTCCTTTGTATCTTGGATATGACAATGACAGAACAGAGTAGGAAGTTTACTTTTAATCCCCAGTGGGTCTAACAGCTGGATCACGTGGAACAGCCTGTTTGTTCTCTGCTGCAGCTGTGACTTGTCCTCACAAACAGCAAACTGCCACCAGGAATCTGGAGATTTCACTGTTTACAAGCTGCTTGTCTCTCCTGCACCTTCCTGTTCCTATTCTTCTGGTTCAGTGCCTATTTTTGGGTAAGGCACAGCTTGCATTTGCTTTGAAGCGCCTTAAATGAATTACAGTGCGGTGTAACTGAATTAATTAGTTGTCTCTAAAGAGGCTGTGATTAAATTGCAGTTATCTCAGACTGGCATTACAGGACGCCTCTCTGTGTTTGGGACTATATGAACAAGGCTTTATTTTCTCCATCTTTTTAAAAAGTGTATCACTGAGTTATTGTTCCAGTCATTGTGGTCAGGAAAATAACCACCTGTAGGGTTAGTACGGCTGGGAATAGAGGGCAAGGAAAACCTGCCCTGCTTCAGAGGTAGTGCAGATGGCTTTTTCTTCTTTTTTCCTGCCAGCTCACTTGACCTGCCCATCACAGATAGCCTGCAGGTGGAATGGGAAGAGTTTTCCCAGTGTATGCATAATTCTGGTTGACCCCACATTATGCACATGTGTGGGAAAAGGAGCTGTGAAAAGTACCTGTCTGCTCCCTCCCTTTTTCCCCATAAAATAACAGGTCTTCCACTTCCAAATACTTATTTTTAACACATGCTGGTGCCTCTGGCTTCCCTGTGAGCCTGCTCATCTGTTACAGCTGTTAAAACCCCTGCTCCAAACAGAAAATGTCATTCACCCGTAACTGTCCATGGGCCTTGTTTGGGATCTGCACACTCAGACCTTTCACGCTGTTCTTTTTAGGACTGGATTTCTTTTTTTCTTAGTCTTGCTGTATTGTTTGATTTCTCACGTGTTTTTAGACCTCCATAGTAGTGATGTTTACAGAGGAACAACTGCAGCAGATGTTTATAGTTCAGTAATGGCTTGGACTTTGGTTTGTAGTGAGTACCATAACTTTAGCATTTATCCCCTTTTTCCCCCTAATTGACAGGAGATAGTGTTTGCCTTATTTCATCAAATATCATCTCATATGTTATATTCTAACTACTATCACTGCCCTATTTAGGGTTCAAACTTTCTTGAATATTTCCAGCTACCTGGTCTGAAAGCCACATTGTAGCCCTGAGTTTTACTGTTCATTGCAATTATTGTAGTTTCTTCCAAACTGATTTCTCTGCAAATTTTTGTGTTTCTCTTTGGCTGCCTCTATTTCTATCCTGTTTTTTTATGAACTGACCAGAAAGAAGCACTGTATTTCTGTTTGCTGTAAGATGAACTGAGGTTCTAGTGCCTTTGTTCACAGCTATTACTCATTGATGAATGCTGGTCCCTTTGGTGACTGTGGTTCTTCTAAGAGATGTCTTCACTGAGTTGGCCTCAGGGCTCCTCCAGGCTTTTATTGAGAGTTGAGTTAATTTGGAACCCTTCAAAATAGTATAACTACGTATCAGCGTGCAGATGAACCTGAAATGGGTGCTTATTAGTGCATGGGACCTACAAGTCAAAGCAAATAGGACCAATGAATGAATGGTTTTTGACCTTAATTTTTGGGGCGTTGCCTCCAAATCAGAAAGGATTACCAATCCTATTTACAAAATGTGTAGAATTTGATGAATTTATAGAATTTCCAGACTTTCTGGAAATTTCAAAGGTGCTTAGATCTGTGAGAATCCAGGCTGTACTGGTATACTACAGCCTACACTGAGGGATGCTTAGGCCTGACCTTGGTATCCTTGAGTCTAACATTGATGCAGTTGTAAGTGGCAGTCCCTGGCTGGCAGTGGTGCAAAAGCTAAAATATTTGCAAGCTGCTACCATTTTTCCTTTGTTTTTCTTCTCTTAAGATTGGCAGATTTCCCAATAGAGGTGATTTTATTTTTTTTTTTTTAAACATGCTTCTCTCTTTAAACAATGAGTATAAACTGGTCTTTGGGAAGTTATGCCCTGTTCTCCAGGGGCATTTGTGGCCATGGTTCTGGCACTGGGGGAGAGAATAGAGAAAATGAAAACGTTTGAAGAACAAAGAACATCTTTGTGTGTACTTCAGCCTTAGCTCTTCATGAGCTGAAATTACATGTTACTCATTAGGCTTATTCATCTGACTGCTTTCTCAAGACCCTTCCCTGTCTGCTGCCTGTAACCACTCTCTATCCTGCACACCACCAGTACTGACCATGGACTTGTACCTGCAGCACTTGCCTGGGTTGGGAGTCTGTAAGTCCTTTCAGTGTAGAGCTTTGCAGAGTGACAAACCCACAGCATTCAGGTGTGGGGGGTGTTACTTCAGGTACAGCCCCAGGCTGAAAGAAGCCAGAATCTGCCTTCCCTTCAGTGTCTTGAGCTGTGATCTCCCCTAGAGCAAGTGACCATGTGTGCCCCTTTGGCTGCCTGCTGTAGCAAGATGTGCATGCCTCCTCTCCAAGCCTCCCTCACCTCAGCGCTTGACTCCACATGTGGAGTTGCACTGAACTGGGAAAATGTAAGAAAGGATGGGCAAGGAAAACCAGGCACCTTTAATCAAGCGTGTTTGGTATTAAAATAAGTGTTTTCTGAATTGCCTGGAGTTTCACACTCAAGGGAGGCTATACAAAATTCAAAGATGTCGTTTAACTGTTTGGCAGTATCTCTTTTACTGGTAACATCTCTTCTCAAATTTTTGCCCCTGGCAGTCAATAAAACAAATTGAGGCTAATTGAATAGGAGCCATATGTGTGATAATTAATTGGGAATGTACTCTGATTCAGTGCTCTGTAGTTCCCTGCCGAGTTAAAGATGCAGTCACAACTCCAATTCACTGAATCATTCTAAGAGGACAGAGTAAAGACAAAAGGGAGACATCAGAAAGGGAATGCATGCTGAGATCAGGAGGAACACAAGTAGAGATCAAAACTTTAAGTGGCATAAATGGAAAGGAAAAGGGAAAGGGGGTGGGTGGGCAGAAAGGAGAAGGCATGCAATGAAATATCTGAGGGGGTAACCCAACAGACATGAGTAAGGAAGAACTCAGACCTACAAAGGAGAAGAAATCATGGACATGATAGAGGAGGGCTTTTAAATATATATTTGGAAAGGAAGGCAGCAACAGGACATAATAGGCAATAATGGACTCCCGTCAGAAATAAGGCACATAAAATGTTTTGAGGGTGTATGTGGATATACAGTCGCACTAAAGATTTATAATGCTGCTCATCTAATCATTAGCTTCCAAATTATGTAAATCTAATGAGATCAAGTTAACTCATTTCTGTCATGTCAAATGTTGGAAACCCCTTAAAATGGGTTGTCTGAATTTCCATAAGAATAAGTGTTCTCAGCAAGTGTCCATCCCTTCACTTGGATAATGTAGATCACATCCTGTGTTGGATTTAACTGAATCAAACATTTAGGGGCAAGCTGTGAGGTTTGGAGTACTAAGCCTAAACCTTACATTCAAGGAAACACTTATTCAAGCCACTTTTGTCAAAATGTGGAGACTGGTAAAGCTGAGATGCCAGAGGAGATGTTCAGCAGGTGTAACATTCCAGCTGAGGTGATCCATGGTGCACAGGCAGCGGCAGGGAGCAGCGCGTGCTACGACACGCGTGGGTCTTGGGTGCCTCCTGATATACAAAGGACCTGGACCCAGCTAGCCCTGGGGCTTGTAAGAACAAAATGTAAACCATCTCTTCTTTCTGAGGTGGTGCAAAATGCAGAATTGTGTCACCATTGCCACTGAGAATTGCCTCTGAAACTTTGCGCTAGTTGGAACTAGGTAAATACTGGATGAAAGCTAGTGGGATTTTTTTTTTCTTTTAAAGTCCTTTGACTAGCAGTGTTTGCTCTCAAAATATCAGAGATGTTTTCAGTCTGAAGAGTACTGTAGAGGATACCAAGATGAATGCTGTAAATTATTAACATTCTCAACAGTCCTTGCAGTAAAAAACCAAGAGGTATTGAAAGTTATCACTCTTTTAGATTGGATTTTGTACAGCTGCACAGTAGCAGTAAGATTTTTGTTGTTCTTCAGTGTAGTGTCACTGATGCTGCATTTGCATGTTTGCAGCGCTGGAAAGGCTTGGTTAGCTTCTGTTTTGCCTCCTTTCTTCTTTTGGTGAGAAATATGGATATGAAAAACCCTGTAGTGAACTAAACTAATACTTCTGATACAGGCTTTCTTTGGAAGACCAGTCTTTGTCTTAGTCTTGTATTTTCTCATACTTTCTTGCCATCTCTACCTTCTAATTTTATTATCAAGCAGTCACATTGAGTCTGAAATTAAGAATTAAAATATCTTAAATATGTGCTAGTTTAATATTGCACACTGAAAAAGCATGAAAACACTTTGTTATCAGCAGTAAAGAATATAAAAAATGAATTCTGAAATGCCTTGTTATCCTTTCCTCCTTTTATAATGTTTAAACAATGTTTCTCTCTTTGTGTGGAGTAAAGGAGAAAAACATCTTGGCCTCATTGCTGAAGCAGCTCTCAACATTTGTTTTGTTGTTTCTTTTCACCCCCTCCCCGGTCTGTTCTCACTCTCTCTGGTGAAAACTTCACCAGGATATTTCTCATCACCTCCTTTCTACTCTCCAGCTCCTTGCAGCTTCTCAGGCTTTTGCTGCTTCACCCCCAGGCCCATCAGTGCAGGGCCCAAGTGAATCAGTCCTGTGGAGCTCTTTGCCCAGGGCTGGGCACGGTGTAGGACTTTTCCTATGATGTTTGTGTTGGCTCATGATGGGAACAACAGAAGAATAACACTCATATGTACTCTTCCAGATACCTGCTTTTGTGTAATGTCATTAACACATTTGCTTTTAAATTAAAAGCCCTTTTTTCAGTTGCATACAGCAATGAAATACTTAGCTGTGAAGCAGAGTCCTGTGCTAAGCCCATCCTTAGAAGAATGGATCCTAACCTTTTTTACATCCTCAAAGAGTGCACACAAAAAAACTCTGTGCACTTGCAGAATCTTTCCACTTATAAAGCTTCTATTGCATAGTAAAAAATAATCTGAAGACAGTAATTAAATGCCTTTTAAAAGAAAAAGCATACTTAGACAAGGGGAAAGAAACTAAATAAGACAGAATCAGGAATATTGATGACATTTTAGTAAAGCATTAGTGAGCATTTTAAAGTACAGAGATGCTTAAATCACCTGGCTTACAAATAACAGGTGAATTCCCCAGCTCAACCTTTGAATGTCAGAGCACTAAGGTGGGCTGTTTAACCTATGTTTGGGCACTCAGCTTTTGATCTCAAGTTCACACCTGGCATTTTCATCCCCCTTGCTGTAGAAGTATAGAAACTTCCAGACACGTGTTGGAATATGCCAAATAAACATGCTGAGTCATCTCGGCAGATGACTCTGATTTTAACACCCACTTAAACAAACAACAGCAACAAAAAAACCAAACCAAAACCTCTAAAACATTAAAAAAGACCAAACAAACCACAAAAAACCC
>VWZP01007824.1:0-81193 GCA_013396995.1 Dicaeum eximium | reverse complement strand
GAATGGTGTGGCCAGCAGGAGCAGGGAGGTCATTCTGCCCCTGTACTGGGCACTGGTGAGGGCACCTTGAGTGCTGTGTCCAGTTCTGGCCCCTCAGTTTGGGAAGGACGTTGAGACGCTTGAGCACGTACAGAGGAGGCAACGAGGCTGGTGACGGGCTGGGAACACAAACCCTGTGAGGAACGACTGAGGAGGCTGGGGTTGTTTAGCCTGGAGAAAAGGAAACTCAGGGCTGACCTTATTGCTCTCTACTGAAAGGTGGCTGTAGTCAGGTGGGGGTTGGTCTCTTTCTCCAAGCAGCAACTGACAGAACCAGAGGACACAATCTCAAGCTGCGTTAAGTGAAATATAGGTTAGATATTAGGAAAAAGTTTTTCACAGAAAGATCAAGTACTGGAATAGTCTGCCTGGGGAGGTGGTGGAGTCACCATCCCTGGATGTGTTTAAAAAAAGACTGGATGTGGCTCTGGGTGCCATGGTTTAGTTGAGGTGTTAGGGCTGGGTTGGACTCGATCTTAAAGGTCTCTTCCAACCTTGTGATTCTGTGATTCTTGCAGGTCCCCTTGCTTTCCCATTCAAAGTGCAGATGAATTGGTTTGTTCATTTATATAAGGCAGCTCACCGTTTTGGGGGGGGAAGAGATTTTTAACTGTTTCATGGCCAGAGTCTTCATTCCTTCTGCCAAACAGTCTAGGTTCCCTTGGTGCTTTCTCACTTTCTCACATGGCATATGCATATATGGCCATTGCCATTCCTGTCTGTGGAACCAAAATGAGACCCACTGCACTCCTTGGCATGGAGCCTGCAGCTGGTCTATGGTGTTATCAACTATGCCTTCACTGTACACTACAAACATGTGGCAGTGAACATTACCCCTTTCAACACTCAATCTGCTGCCTGCCTCCAGCTCCAGCCCAGCTGCTGCAGGTTTCCTTGGCTGTCATCACTTCCCTTCTTGGGTGTATCTTGTTTCTGATCTTTGTGACTTGGGGCCTCAGCTCTTGCCAGCTGGTGGTACCGCTGTTGCTCAAGGAGGAAGCCAAACCAGGACAGGACACAGAATTCTGAGTTTCACACTGTTCTGTTAGTTCTTTTTAGCCATAGCTGTACTCATCCTGTCTGTTTCTGAATGGAAGATCAGGATAGTCTTTCAAATACAAGGTGCTTTCAAAATCCAGTAAATTAATTAATAAATAAAGAGATGCCAGGACATAGTGCTTGAAATGCTTTTTGGGCAAGAAGTGGCTCATTTTTGAGAGATTGAAAGTGAGAAAGTTTATAGTGTATTAGAAAACAAGAATCTCTGTGCTCTGTCTCCCAACTTCCTCAGCCTCTCTCAAGCCTCCTCTGGAAGAACAAATGTCAGGAGGGCTTCAGCCCCCTACAAGGCTCAAGGGACCATGTGGCCAACAGCTCTTTGGGAGCTGTGGGTCGGCTTCTCCAAAATACTGCCCTTCACAGAGGGTCTTACTCTTTCCTCTTCATTGAGGTGTACCATGAGCTGGCAGAAGTGAGAGAGAAGCTACAGGCCTCAAGTGCAGAGCTGCAATCGAAAGGTCAGCTAGACACTGCTTGAACTATTTGTGCCAAGGACATAAACAGAGTGAGGGTCATGTTCCACGGATGCTGAGGTGTCAGCAGAAAGATTTGTAACTCCTGTAATCAGTGCCTGTGGGTTTTCTTCTCATGTTGTCCAACGTTTTCATGTCCCGGGGGTTTCCCCTCTCTACAAACTGCAGTGCCTGATGCATGTTGAATGTGAAGCACACAGTCTCAGCTACAACAGAAATTTTACAGGTTCTAGACAACTGGAAAAAATGTGACTAAAGATTGTCTCTAGGGAGACAGACTGACACTGTTGGTGTAAAACTCAAACCCCAAAAAACTGCACCGTTCTAGCCAAGTATTCACCTAGGGAGAAATTTAGGCTAATTTCTCCATCTCAGCCTCAAGAAAGGTCTTGGAGCCAAAATGGTGAGGAAAGGTTGGTCAGTACTAAGATAACAAGATTCACTTCCTCCTGTGCTATGGTGGCAGCCTGTGTACTGCTGCTGAGGGCTGGTGGACACCACAATGCAGCCAGCCAGTGAGGATGCCAGCAGAGCACTATTAAGCTATAACAATTAATGATCTTGCTACCTGGTAAAACTACCTCATGTAGACTTTTTCCTTCCTGGAAATAAATTCTAGAAGTCTTGGGATGTGGAGACTTGCCACGTGTATTTATAGGAGCATTTCTCCTGTTTTTTGCAGAAAGCCAACTTCAGCTTTTTATATTATAAATAGGCTTTGACTCCAAAAAAACCCCACTGTCTCCATTACCCTGTAGGCTGTTGCTGTTGCACTTGGAATTTATTTGATTTTGCAGAAAGCTTTCAGTCCTGGGCTCTGGGCTGCTCAACTTGTTGCTTAAAGAGAAGGAAAACATCTGGAGCTTGAATGTGTATTGGTCCCAAGACCTAGGTCACAACATCAGCAACTAGACTCAAGCTGGACTGTGTGCCAGTGATCACAACCCCTTGAACCTGGCAGCTCTGCAGTTCTTAGTGCAACTCAGTGTCCGTAAACCCATCTGTAGTCCATCAGTTTGTCTCTGAGATTCTTTTAGCTAACATCACTGAAAGCTCTGCACAACTGAGCAACATCTTCTCCTCTCCCCTTATTTATCAAGGCAGTCATTTCATCACACAGGATGACCAGATCAGCCCAACATGACTTCCCCAGTCTAAATCCATACTGAATACTAATACTGCCAGTCACTTTCTTGTCCTCAATATTTGAGGCTTTCAGTACTGTCATCTTTGCAGGGCTGGGTGGAGGCTCACCAGCCTGCAGTTCCCTGGGGTCTCCCAAGCTCACTGCTTTGTTCTTGCCATTGCCAGTTGCTGCATCTACAAACAGCCCTTTTAAAACTGAAAACAGATGGCTGACATTTAACCAGAGTTGGCAAATATCCTTGGACACACTATTCAAAACATTCTCCTAAAATCACAGGATAAAAATGCTTGTGATTTATCCTAAGATGAAGTTTGGGGGAAAACAGCAAATGGCGCAAATCCAGCTTCCACTTTATAACACTATTAGTTTGTTACCATTCATTACAGGAACCTTTATACTACCTGGAGTAAGGGAGGGTTGGGATTCCACTAGGCTTGTTAAAATCCAGCTGATAAAGACAGATGGTCTGTAAGTGCTGCAAGAGGCAGTGTGCAACACAGTACAAAGATCTTTAGAAGACCTTCAGTGATCATCTACTGCAACTCTGCCTCACCAAGTTCTTTAAGAGTGGGCCAAGGAAAGTTCTGGCTTCTTGTAGAAAATTTAATCTTGGCGAATTTTAAGGGGCAGGAAGCATGACATTGTTAGAGCAGGGGACAAAGCAACCAGGAATCTGCAGGCTACCTTCTCTGATGTCATAGACACAATAATGGAAAATTGATAAAGGACTAAATACATAATTCAAGGCTAGATACACAGCTAATGCCAAAAAACAGTGTTGCATGGAAAACAAGTCTGTTAACAACAGCCTGTTTAATTCTTAGAAACAGTTTGTCTGGTAGAGGTAACAGTGGGTAGGCACATCAGAGAATGAAATTGGGGAATATAACAGAACAAACTCAGCACTCACCGTTAGAAGAGCATACACTACACAGGTTACCCCCACTAGCATCCTTCTCAGATAGGTTTAAGCTACGGTCTGCAGGATCAGTATCAGGCTCAGACATGTGGAACTGCCTCAACAATCTGGAAATAAATACAGTTCAGATAAAATGTTTTCTGAAAAACTTTGAAAGAATGGAAAATAACAGTAGGGTTAAGGTAGTTGTGTAGAACAATTTCAGAGTCTGGTCACATGAAAATGTACCACCTTTTTCATACAGTCAAACTACACGGTAAAAAAAGTTGGACCAAAGTCTGCAGGGACCACCTGGAGAAGAAGGTCACCTCCAGGCACACACTGATTCTAAAGAATGACCAAGCAGCCCGACACAAATTCCAAGGATGATGCTGAGACATGATGGACTAATGCAGCCCATGGATGTTAGGAATTTAATGGCCTGGGCTTTATGAAGGCTGGACTCAATGACATCATTACCCTTCTGCCTTCACCATCATGAATGGCATCTCTAGAAGGACTTGCTTTCATAATGTAACTGGCACCCTTTCAAGTACAATTGTTGCAGAAGCTCTGCTTGTGCAGGCATATCAACACAATCTAACACATTAGATCCCATTTCTTGGCAGCATCCCCACAAGTTTCACTCCACATCTAAATGCAGCAGCAACTCCAGGTATGCCCAAAGATAACATCTCTTGCTTTCAAATCCTTCTAACAGTTCGCTTGAGAGAACTCCGCTTTGCCACCAAAATTTTGAATTGTTCCACTATACCTAGGGAGAATTCCATATTTTGGCATTCCACCGTTCAGGAGAAAGGAGCACCTAAGATTTGCAGATGCTGTGGACAAAAGACCAAAAGTCAGAGGACCCACAAAATCTTAGAAAGTTCTATTAGTAGATTACACACTCTGCATGGAAACTCTTATGTTAGTCTCTGATGTCCTATAAGCACATGGCAGTGGGTTTACAATAAAGGAGGGAGGTCAAAGGGAAGAGAGAAAGAGAGAGAGATGTATTAATGGGGAGAAGGGAAGGGACAAAGAGAGAAAGAGATCAGTCCTGGCTCCATTGCTGATGCAGCTGATGGGGTGTGCAGGGTCCTGGGGTGCATACACAGGGTCCTGGGCTTTGTGGGAGTACCTTTTCATAGATGAGTTTCCCTGCACTGGAGTTAAATTTCTCCTTTTCTGTGTAATTTAGTTTCTCTGTGTGAAATGGGTTGGAGACTTCAGGGTATTTGATGGTCTCTATATCCCCCTACAGCCCATGCCTGCTTCTTGACCTCATTCCTACACTTGTGCTGTCTTGTGTTGTGCTAATCTCCATGAGCCAGGACTAGGATGTTTGTCCTAGAAAAGTGCTGCTCTACCTCCACGTGGCCCCTTCTCCAGCCACATTCTGTTTATTCTCCCAGTGTGTTATTGCTAACAATCCTTGGCTGCTAGTACCAACAATCCTTGGTTGGCCCTACAGCCACCTGGCTATCAGTGTTTGAGATTAGCCCCATTATCTTCTGGGCTTCTGCACAGATTCCCTGCAAAATCAAAGCTCAACGTCAAGACTGGTTTCTTTATAGTGAGCCTCTCCCTTGCAGAGCTTGTGTACCTGGATTATGCTGACTCTCTGAGGATAGTGCAATATATTTTGGAAAAAGGTAGTGCTGTTGAAGAGGTGTCATCAGGGTCAGGGCTGCGAGACTAGTTTGCAGTGAAGAGTAGTATTTTATTAGACCAAGTGATGTAAAAGAGAAAAAACAGGGCACAAAGAAAATATAAACTTCAGAATAAATATCAAAAAACTGCTCTGAACTTCAGTTCAGTCACACCAATTGTTCAATGAGCCTGAGGGGGAAGGGTTGGTCGTGTGGAAAGTGGGAGAGAGCATTAGCAACAGGGAAGATAATACTGCCTGAGCTTGTCAAGAAGAGGTGGTTTTACTGCAACATAGAAGTAGAACAGGGTGATAGTAGGAATAGGGTGATATTCTTAACACAAGCAGTTTTCCCCACTCACAAATGTGATAGGGAAGGAGAGTGCCAAAGCACCAGAACAGTGGTGTCCAGCCTGTGATATGTGAACTGCAGCCTATTTCAGAAATCTGCAGAAAGTGACCGAGAAAAACAATCCTGCAGTAAGCTGAAATAGCCTATCTGAATTTGCACCTGCACCAGATATTTACTGTCTGAAAAACTGAAGAGGTTGCAAATCCTTGAAACAGCAGATAAGAATCCTGACGCAGGCAGTAAGCCAGCTGCCTGCCAGGCCTGGTGAAACCTTTGCAGTGTTTAGTGAAGGGTCTTCTCTCTAAGTCTGATGTTTTCTGTTGGAAAAGACACCTGAAAGTGAGTCCTGTGATTGATCAGCAACTTGGCAATTAGAACAGAGCACTAAGTGTCACGTCCAGTCATTTCTTCTTGAACAGTTTTCCCACCTCCCTGGGCAGTCCAAATGCTTCACTACCTTTCAGTGAAGAAATTCCTCCTGATCAATATATGGAGTGAAGGTCTTTGTTCCCAAGCCTCCACCAGTTTATTCCTTTAGCTCTCCTCTGCAAGCTTTGTCAGTGCAGTATGCCATTGTCTCATTTATATTTACTCCATGTACAACAGAAAGAGTCTACAACACTTTTGTCCTGGTATCCCTGCTCAGTTTTCTCCATTCCAAATGCTCTTGGGCTGGATTCTGTGTGATTTGCAGAGACACAGTCCAGCTGGCACTACACCATCTGACAACAGCATCCCAAGAGCTCTTAGCCTTTGTTATTTTGTGCTGCACACCAAATTTCCATCTTAATTATTAAAGGATTGCCAAGCCATGATGGAAGAATGCTAATAATACTAATTAAATCCACACAGATTATGGAGCTGCAGACATGTTTGTCACAAAGCTTGTGAAACTTTGTTTACAGCTGTATTTTGTCCCCCTGCAATAGTAATAAAACAGAATATCAACAGCTGCATCAAGAAAATCAACAATACCTGTGCACTGTTTGGTCTGACAATTCCAATTTAGTTTAAAGGACCGTCTATCTTATTGAGAAAAAACAAGAACAGGGAGATTTTGCAGCTCCTTAGCAGTAGGATCTGTTGTAGCTCCTGTCCATCTATGCAGTTAAGTGTCAAGGATGCAGACTGGCTAAATCTACCCTATGCAGAGAAGGCAGAAGCATGAAAAACACTGAATAATTTTCAGATACTCTTTAGGCTAAAATCAGGTTTCATGCCCTTTCTACTTACATGCAGAATATGGGCTTAAGGGACAGAGGATGAGCAAACAGCAGTAAAGGATATCACACCACAGCAAAGGTCACGGACCATGGGACATCATCACTGGTGGCACCAGGGGCTGAACAGTCTGAACATCACTTTCACCAGCCCTGCTGGCTCAGCACCAAGCAGGGACCAACTTCCAGCAGCGTAAGTAAGCCTGGCTTTAATATGCCAGGCCTTGCAATGCCTTATGCCCCAAGAGTAAGGACCACTGCATTTGGGCAACCAGAGGTGATGTACACAATGGAAAAAACAGACAACAGGAAAAGCCTAAATGGAAGAACAATTTTTGTTTGTGATTTTATTTTTCCCCCCTTCTGACTCACAACCCAAACTCCACATGTCAGGGAGTCAAGTTTTATTTACCATCATTTCTTGCTGTCTGTCAGTGAGTTTAGGCTGCCAGAAGCTGCATGAAGCTCTCTAACACAATTCTGCTGTGCCAACCCCTCTCTGTTCTCCATTAATCCCCACCATACTTTACTTGACTTTCTCCTCCTGCAGTGCAGCTATCTTTTGTCCTGGATTTCTCCATGTCAACCCAGTGCCTCCCTGCGTCCATCCTCTCAAGAGAAGGAGACGTTTTAAGTGCAGAATTGGTTCCAAAATGCCCTGTTCCTAAGCCACGGGGGTCCCTCACCGGGCCTCGTCATGGTAGCCCTCAGGAGGGCTTCTCAATGGGGCTCCTCACAGGGTCCCTCACGCGGTCCCTGAGAGGGTTCCTCAGAGGAATCCTGGCACGGGCTCTCATAGGGTGCCTCCGGGAGTTCCTCAGGACATCACTCGTGAGGTAACTCCCGCAGCCCCTCCCGGGGGGCCCTCTAGGTGTCCTTTACCGGTGTCCCTCAGGGAATCCCTCACCAACCCCTGGCACTGGGGGCCTCACGGACTCCCTCACGCGCCGGCGGGCGGGGCTTCCCTGCCCCTGCCCCGCCCCTTCCCCGCCCCGCGCGCGCGCCAAGGGAGGGGCGGGGATCGCGTCACGTGAAGGCGAAAGGAAGGGGCGGGCTTTCCCCTCGCGCGCGCTGCTCACGTGGTCACCGGGAAGGGGCGGGAGGCAGAGGCGGAAGAAGGCGCCGGTGGATGGGCGCGCGCGGGCGGTGCGTGAGGGGCGCGGGGCGGGGCTGCGCGCGAGCGCTTCGCGTCACGGTACGTCACGTCACGTGGGGAGGGAGAACGACCCCNCGGCCAACGGTCCCCGCGCGCGGCCGCTCCCCCCGTCAGCCGCCCCCGAGGCCCCGCGGGCCCGGCCCCGCTTTGTCCGCCCGGCGGTCCCTCGGTCCGCGGGTCGNTTTCCGTGGCGGCCGCCCCGGGGAAGCTTCGCCCTGGCCTAGATCGCCGTCCCCCTCCTCCCCTCCGTCCCCCTCCCGCTCAGCAGGGCCGCGGGTGCGGGCAGCGCCCACCTGGCTGGGGAAGGGGTGCCCCCTTGGCCCCGGGAGAGGTGGGTTCTGTGTGCACCCCGTGACATCCGCGGGAGGGGGTCCTCCACCGCGTCCGTCTTCGAGGAGGGGTTCTCATCTTATCTTGGAGGTGCTCGGCTTCTACACCGGGGGTTTCCCTCTGGCGAGTTGGTGCCTCTGGCTCGGAGGCATGTGAGGAAAGCGGGACCAGCTGAACCTCGCAGATGAGGAGTGGCGCTGGCGACAGGAGTCAGGCCAGAGGACAGGTGGCAGCTCGAGAAGTGAAGTGGATGATGAAGTATCGATCTGTGACTTACGCAGGGCTTTACTTCCATGTTGTCCTTGCTCATCCTCTTCCCCGGTATTCCCTCGGTGGTGGGGGGTCACACCTACAGACAATAACATTTCAGCAGCCACAGTGGGTTACTTGAGGACATGACAATGAACCGTTCCCTCTATTAACCTTCTCCACTTTAGTCCTTCCTTGCCATCGGCTGTTGCTTGGTTGCTTGGAACTGGGTGTCACGGTTCGCTATTGGTGCGACTTATGTTGCCTTTAAAAACAGTAAAAACCTCTTCTGCGTTTTCTCCTGTTGCTGAAGAAAATTGCAGCAGGGAAGTGAACTGGTAGTAATTCCTGTGCAAGAATCTGGATGTAGAAAGGACCTGGTGCATGTTTGAGTCTAATGGCAAGGGTCTGAAGTCCCTGATGTGGAATAGGTTTAAAAGCTTCTGCTGGAAGCTCTGCAGTGCAGTTGGGTGCCACCTGGGAGCAGAGTGGACTGGTTTGAAGCTTCTCTCTTGTAAGTGTGCTAGCACCAGGAGCATGGATGTGTAGAACACCACTGGTTGTTTTCAGAGGAACAGGATGTCTTGTGGAGCAGAAACTCGGGGTTTGCTACAGAGCTGTGTGGAGGAAAGCTGTGGAAGGGGAATGGAGGGGCTGTCCTGGCCTGAGAGCAGCTGGTTTTTTTCAAGTAGAGAAATTGGAGCTGGATGTGAGGGAAGGGAAGGGAGGGGGAGCAGTGCTAACCATTGAAACATAGCCCTTAACAAAAAATGGCAGCAACTCAGCCTCCTGGCTTTTGCATCTTTAATATTTACCAGGCCATTTTAGCAATTCCTTTGGTTGTATCACGTTCTCTAATGGAATGTGGGTTTGGATTCCTACCTGGCTGACTCAGTATTTATACCTGGACCCAGTCTCTCTGTGGTGGTTTGACCTAACTTTAAACAAGAATTTATTTTTAACCTTACACTAGGTAACATGAAAGCAAGCAAGGCTAAATCACTTTACAGGGTTAATGATGTTTTGTGACTCCTGAAAATGAGCTGGCTTCTCTGATTATAACCTCAATAATCTTGATAATCTTAGAGGTAGGCAGGAGTGGGAATTGGACAAGCTCTGTTCTGCTTCGTTCTAGTTGCAGTTTTATCAGTGTTGAGTTTGAAAACTGTCTATAGGAAAAAAAGCATGACATTTCTGAAATTTAGAATGTTTCAGTTGGAATGGCCCATCCTCCATAAAGTTCCTGGTGCCAGGACTTACAGAAGGGTTTGATCATTTGAGGGGGTGTGGAAGCTACAGACTCGCCACTAAAATCTAAGGAAGCTAGGGTGAAAACCAACAAAATAATATTGTCTGTTACCAGAAGCTGTTACTTTTAAACTTTACTTTTTTTGTTTGGTTCTTCCATTTTTTTGAAGCTGCAGTTCTAGAACCTAGAAGTAGATTATCAATGGTCTGTATTTCTTCCATGAACTTTTATTTTAGGTGATGATTTCCTTGTAAAATACTATATTTTGGTATGCTTTATGTTTGTTGCTGGTGTTGTCCTATTGATATTGGTCATAGCAGAGTAACATGCTGATGAACAGTGCTTGAAATTTTTATCTGTCATATACTGTTAATGCTCTATTAATAATCAGCACTGAGAGTCTTACTATTAGTAGTGATACTTACTTGCAGTTTCAGTCACATTTAGTACTTAGAATAGGTATGTCATGAAAGACTAGGAGTAAAATTTTGGATCTGTTATGAATATTTTTATTTATCTTTGTTTCTTATTTGATTGAAGCACATGGACAGGAATCTGAAGACCCATGTTCAGTACTTTGCAACAGCGTTGTATGACCTTGCTGAAGGAGAAGCCAAATTACTTGTCCCCCTTGTAAAATAAGATTAGAGAAACTGTGTTGTATTTGTAGACGTCAGAATTATTGAATGGAAGGTGCTAGATAGGTTTATTTCTGATACAGTCTGTTTACTTTTAGTCCATTGGGTCCTGTGTGCTTTTCAGAGAAGACCTAGTTTGGACTTGCACTGTTTTTCATATAACGTCCCTAAACAGGTTACATTCATTAAAGTGAG
The DNA here is from genome assembly GCA_013396995.1 of Dicaeum eximium. NCBI lineage: Eukaryota > Metazoa > Chordata > Aves > Passeriformes > Dicaeidae > Dicaeum > Dicaeum eximium. Next base: position 70,534 of record VWZP01007824.1, on the reverse strand, counting down.
AGCTGGGATGAAAGGTTTTTAAATGCCACCTTTGCAATTACTTCAATGTTATATTTTACAAAAACTGTACGAAGAGTTTGTCTGTTTTGCTCTAACATGAAAGTCCACACTCTTTGATTTTGGCCATCTGCACTGGGAGGCTGTTGGAACTCCTCATCTGCCTGGGTCTCCTGCAAGGCTGTTCTTTCCACAGGTGTGGTACCCTCAGCCCTTCTCAATGCTTCAAGGAGTAAACAGGGACTAAAGACAGGCAGTTTAAAGGTGGTGTGGTCTGATGCCTAAGATCTTATGGCTTGCTTAGCCTGCTTTTGCTACATGATAAATATTTTGCTGAGCATATTGTTTTACTTATGTTCTCTTTAGATTGTAAAACCTGTAGAATAGGTTACATGAAAAGCTTTGTGCAGCTCCCTTGAATGGAGTTGTTTCTATTCTCAGTGCTATTGAAATTTTTTTTGTCCACTTTCTTTGTGGAACCTGCACAATATTGTGGCTTCTTTTGAAGGTAAGATTGTCAAGCTTTTTTCCCCTCTCTCCCCAGGCTTCTTAAATCAGTCTTCCAACAGATGAGCTTGGAGGAATCCTTAACTTGGCTGAGTATAGCATTTTGCATTAAAAACAATAAAATGTTTCCCATGTTGAGAGAGCTTTGATCTTTCTTGAGCCTTAGGTTTGCCTGAAGTAATACTTCTACAGTGAACTTTATGGTTATGTTTTTCTGCTATATCATACAGGAAATATACTTTATTGCTGTAGAAGATGAAGGTTCAATGGAATTGGTGTTGCAGAATCATTCAGTATGTGAATCTACAAATAACTGAAGAAAACACATATACTTTGCTAACCTCCAGATTTGAATCATCAGGTTGTGCTTTTTAAAACTGTTTCAGTGGGGGGCGAAAAATGCTTACCTCAGTCTGTTAGGCCATCCTGTGGCTGAAGGTGTAGGATTTGAATTCACTAGTTATGACCATGTTCCTAAACATTTGTAATGGTTTAGAGAGAGGAAGTCTTTGTACAGTTTGAGTGCATCTGGCACTGGTTTAATCTAGAACATTAAATTTGTATTTCTTACGACTAAAGTAGTGTTTCTGGAAGTAGGATGATACTTTAGAGACCATATTGACATTGCTTTAGAGCAAAGAAAACACAGTATTTGTTTCTAATCAATTTGTTTTGTTTTGTGGTTAATGGATGATGGATATATAGTAATATAGAATGAAACATATGGCTTCAGAAACCTTTTTGCATCCTGTTCCAGTTTGTTTTTAAATGTTAACTGAACCATGGCTATTTTGTCCTCAGCGCTTGGCTTTGTACTGTTTCATTATCTATGTTTTTCCAATTTGAAAGGTATTGCTGATTTATTTTTTTTCTCTGCTCGTCTTTGATTTTCAAAATCTTACATTGTCTTACAGTTTTAGCAACAGGAATCTGAAACGAATCCTGGTGCCAGACCTTGCACTGCTGTTGGGCTGTACATAATATATTGTTTCAAGAAACTCTGGTCCATGCATTTAATGGGTTATGCCCCAAGGGATGGATGCCTGCTTTTATTTCAGTTTTCAGTCACATGTTCTGGAGATCACTGACTTGTGATCCATTTTTGAGACTGACATAAGGGAGACCTAAGTTAGTGATGTTAACTTTGGGTGACTAAGTGTGATGAGGGGGAACAGTGCTGCACTTCCTGGTCTTGTACTTCACTTTCTTTTATTAGCCACTGGATGAATTGCTGAATGTTTTGAACATAGGTTAAGTGCCAAGGGGTAGCTGTCTGAAACTCGTTTTAGAGAAGATTGAAATAGACTTACGAGGTTGGTTAAGTTAATGAGTATGTAAAAGTATTTGTTTTTCCTTAGTGTTTGAGACAACACTTTCTGATACATGTCTTGAGCCTGTTGGGTTTCATTGTTGTTTCTTGATGTCCAGATTAGCAGCAATGCCCAGGAGCTCTTCTTTGCATGTTAGAAAAAGATCCTTATTATCTTTTTGAATAGTTTTCTGTTATGACTGTAAATATAAAACTAATTTCAACTTCATACCTCTACTCCAGTTTTTGTTGTTTATCATTTTATTTGTTGTTGTAGGAGTGTATACTTCTGGAGTTTGTCCCAGTGACTCTTAGCCTACCTGATTTAATTGAAGATTCAGTTGATTTTCTCTATATTACTGTTGGAACAGAAATGCTGGAGCTTAAGAATTTTCTCTAATGAAGCTTGTGGGGTATTTTTGATGACTGCTTTTCTGTTAAAGGACTTTCTTGTCTTTTTACTTCACTTCATCTTGGGCTAGCCTAGGCTGCCAGGGACTTTTGGAGATGTTCTAGTCTCCCTTTGCTCAAGCAGGGCCATCTACAGCAGGTTGTCCAGGACTGTGTCTGAATGTGTTTTGAATATCTCCAATGGAGACTCAGCCACCTCACTGGGCAACCTGTGCTATGCCAGTGCTTCGTTGCCTCAGGCCACAAAAGTATTCCCTGTTGTTCACAGGGAGCCTCCCATGTTTCATACTTTGGCTCTGGTCCTGTCATCGGGCACTGCTGAAAATAGTCTGGCTCTGTCTATGTACCTTTTCTTCAGGTACTTAGACATATTGGTGAGACACCACATTCCCCCCAGGCGTTTTTCTCTGGGTTCAGCTACTTGACATAGTCAGATCTATAGTCCTTCAGGCAAACTCAGTTTATATGTTGTTACTGGCCTTTGAGAAAGAGGTGGATTAAGCATTGAATTTAGTATGGGTGGTGTAGTATTCACAGTAAGGTTGGTCGAGAAATGGGTGGGTTTTGAGAAAGTACTGTGACAATGCACTAAGAGGCATATTTGAAATTTGAATAATTTCTGTGCTTGCAAGTGAGGAGTAATTGACTGTCCTGGTGCTAGCTGAATTGAAGACAATAATTTAGCAGTCTGTGAGGGAAGAAACAGGTTGAACACTTGATTGTCTGATAGTGATAAAATTGCCTAGGTCCTTTGTATATTCTGTCTAGCAATTGCATGGATTGCAAATGATGTCTTAAAGTACAATACATTATTTAGGAGAGGTTAGACTGAGTTCTTACTGCATATTGAGCCCACTTTATGAAGCTGTGTGTATCAAAAATTATTTTTAAAAGTACTTTTTAATGAGACTAAAGCCCACACTTTGCAGAATTATATGAGTCCTAAATTAGAAGTGAACTGGACCAGCCTAGTTTTTGTACTCATGCAAGTCCAGACACCTTCCCCAAAAACCCCAAGACCTCCACAACTTGTAGAGAGGTTGAAATAAAGTTAGGTGGTTAATATTACTTGCACAGTTAGGATTACTGAATCTGGGAAGTGATGGGATGACTCTTGTAAAATAGTCATCTAAAATAAAACATCAGTGAGATGTAGTTTCTGCTAGGAGACCTACCTCAAATATTTGGATGACTTCGCTCCCTTGCTGATTCTGTGGATTGCTGGGGAGTGCTTTTGAGAACTTTGGCCATGAGAGAGAGTGAAGGAAGAATGTTTAACTTGTATATTGTTCTCAAACAAACAAATCAATTAAAATGACACATCAAGAGAGGATGTTCCAGTGTTTCATTAGTTATGAAATTACTCATGCACTGTAAAATATGATAAAACATAATGCAAGAAACTGCAGAACCATCCCTTTTCAGTTAATTTTAACACTTAATTAAAAATCGAACACAAAAACATATTGAGTGAGGAATCTTGCCTTTCAAGTGAAAACAAGGTGATTTTAAACATTGTGCCAGACTATGGTAATTAAAGGCCTTTCCACCCGCAAAAAAGCAGGTAGCTGTTTGTAACTGGAACTGAATGTAGGGGAAAACAAATGAAAGAGTTGAGCAACTGGAGTCAACATCATTTTCCTTCTTGGGATTTTGTTTAGGAGAGGTGAGGGGCCACTGGTTTTATGGTTCTAGGTCCCCTTTATTGACAGACCCTGATTGAAAAGCTGACATATAATTCTTCCTCCTTTTCTGGTTTCTCCACAGTTCTGGAGAAAAGTTAGGATCAGTTGTTAACATAGACTTTTGATGGTACTTTTCTTGACTTAACAGGTGCTAATGCAGTGTGTAGAGGGAGAAGGATACAGTGAGTTGCTTGTGGAGGAGCCAGAGGAGGATGTGGCTTGGGGCTAGTTACAAGACAGGTTTGAGGTGGGGGAAAAAGGGGGAAGAGTTTGGTATTCTTGATCTTGATATGATGGGTTGTTACTTCGATTTGTTTGTTCAAATTATTTGGAGCCTGGTTTATAAAAGCAGAATCAGTCACGCTGGGGAGCCATAGGTGTGTCTTAACAAACAAACAAAATTCCTGCTTTGATGAACTGCGCTGAAAGTGAGTATGATCAGCCAGGAGTGATCAGCCCTGGTGGAGTACTTGGGGGAGAGAAAGGGGTGTCTGTTCTCAATATCCCTTTTGGCTGTAAAATCTGCCTGGTGAATTATTTGACGCTGAGACTATGTTTCAGTCCTTTGAAATGGTGTTGCTCTGTTAGTCTCTAGTGGTTCTGTCTCTGGTAATGCTGACTGCAAAGCTGTGAGGTTGTTTTGCATCTTACTCTTGGTATTTGTGTAAATGTGTTTTTGTTCTGCATTAATGGCTATGTGTAGTGCAGAATTGACAGCTTGCTGTATTCCCCAGAAGTTTATATATGAACAGATATGCTGGAAAGATTGTGGAAGTTTCTTTAAGATAATATTTTTTTCTTTTCTGAAACAGAAATGTTGAAGAGGATAAGCTATCTCTTCTGGCACTTGGTAATTTGAAGGAAAGTTAGTTCTCTTGGTAGATTCATTTAGTCATTCTGTTGAATAAAATAAGAGCATTACCACCTCTTACATTTCCTGAAAAATCTCAACTCTACGCTTCTCAAGCTCTCTGCCAGGTGAAGTGGCCTCACGTAAACATAGGTCAAACACTGTGCTAAACTTTGCTAAAATGTATATATGAAACTTTATTGATTTTGTTATAGTTAAAACCTAAAAGCATTAATTTGGAAGCATGGAAAAGCCTGAAAATGGAGCTTCACATTCAGCTGGTTTATCTAAATGCATGTTTGGGCATTACAACTCTATTGTGTTTTATACTGGTACGGCATGTATGGCTAGAGAGGTATGGGGCTCTGCTTTCCTGAAATATTGAAGACCAGCTGGGAGGAAGTGGTATGTTTAGTTCTTCAAGGACTTGGTGTGCATTGACATCCCCAGAGTTAAGCTTCAGGGATGTATCAAAGCTTGTTGAAATACTGACCTATAATATCTATTATTCATCTCTCTTTTTCAGAAGTTATATACAGATACATATATATTTTTAAAATCACCCAAATGTCTAATTAAAAAAAAAAAAGGAAATATCCCCTTAGTTTAACTAAAAAAAATAATTAGGATCTCCATTAAGCTTCAGATGAGTTTAAATGAAAAAAGCTCCCCAAAAGCTCATCTTGAAGAAGAGGATGGGAATGTTTTCCACTTGTATTAAATTCAAAACATCACAGCTCCAAGAGGCTTAAGGTTAACCAAAATACTATCATATGTGTCTGGAGCATACAGTTTCAATTCTTTTACAGCAATTGGATATCACACTGAAGCTCTAGAAGAGTGCAGCTAAAGAAATACTTGTTTGTAGTGTAGTTTGACATCAGTGTACTTCTAACTGTTCAACAGCTTGCATTTAGTCATGGTAACATGCTTGCTGACAAGTGAGTTCCAGATAAGCATTTATTTAATTTTAGTTGCCTGTGAAGTAAAATTACAGCCTTTAGTGTGTTCACATTAGTTTGTAAGGGTGATTTTTTTTTTTCCACTGGATTTCATCCTAGTTTTTTTTCTCACTTAATCTCATTGCATTCCTTGATTGCTGTTTTATTCCTCATTTGATTTTGGTAGGAACTGATAAATCAGTCAAACAAAGATTTGTGTTCTCAAATGTACTTGTATATTAGAATATATATGAAAGTCTAACATAATCTCAGATATGGAAGGCCTTACTCTTGGTGCTGTGTGTGCTAGGAATTTTCTGGGTTTTGTTTGTTCTGTGTACAACATTTGAGATTTTAGAATGGTTTTAAGGGAAGTTATGTCTCTGGATCTTAGAATGAGATAGTTAATTTAAATGTGCTTTTTCCTTCCCTTTCTTCTTTTTCTGGCAAAATAAAATCTAAAAGGAGCACAAAATGTTTTTCTTGGAGGTATTTGCAATTCTTCAAATGGACTTTCGTTAATTAGTGGAAGTAAAAATTCTACTCTTTCAAGTTGCTGTTTTCAGCACTTGTATGTGTACTCCATAATGTTTAAATGCAGTGTATTAAGAGTTGTTTGATTCCATTCTGTCAGTCCCTTGCATTTGATCCTGTGCAGAAATTCCTATGATGTAGCTGTGAGCTCATAGTATCTTCCAACAAATCTCAAAAACTCAGACTTCAGGGCAGTGTTCTTTTGAATGTCAAAACTAAGGTAATTCTAATGTCTTCTTCCTTAGAGTTTTAGAGCATAGCAACAGGATCGGTAAGTATGGTTTTTCTAATATTAGATATCAAAAACTGGAGGAACCAAAATGACAGTACCTACTTATATGAGGTTTGTATACTTTCAAAAAAACTACCCTAAAACCCTGCAGAATTACAAATTTCAGTGTTCTGAAGGTGAGACAATGAGCAGGTTTTTAGCTGTTTACTTTCTGCTGATTGCAGTTTTGAGTGACTGCTGTCTCTTGTACTTTTTCCCTTGATCAGAGGAGGTATGTTGCAGTCTTCCTTTTATATTTTTATTTTCACTTTATTCTACTGATTCAGGTTCTTACTAGTTTTCAAAAATCCATGTTTTGAACATTAATAACGGCCTACCATTGGTTTACGAATTTATTTACAGTGTTGTCTTGGCTTTTTCAGCAAGTGTGTTTAACAGCCCCCTGCTAGAATTTTTAAACAAGGCTCTGTAAATGACTGAAAACTATTACTGTGTTTAAAAAGCTGTTACTTAAGTTTGTAATGCAATTTTTAGAACTTGAAATATTTTGTCTTGGTTATTCCTTGCTCATCCTTTGCTTGATTTCTGTGTACATACAGCTTTCTGGTCTTCTTGGAGAAAACTGATGTTTACAACACATCTTCTGAAATGGTTTTCAAAACTATCATTACCGTTTGCTTAGTGAAGTTTTTATAAGTGCAGTATACTCTCTCTAGCTGGTGCTTGTAATATTTTAATGCTGTTGCTAGAGTTGAACACTGTAGTTAGCACAATGTGAATTCCAGGTGCAGTCTCAGAATTCATATATGTACTGATGGTGGGGTGTACATTTAGTATAAATAAGCTGTTTCAGGAGCTGTGTGTAGAGTACAACTCCATTTTATTTCAAAAGTGAGTAACTTAATCTTGCACAAAAGTGCTTGGTCTTTCAGACTTTGAGTGGTAAAATGGACAGGTCACTACTATCTTCTTGGAATGTTTTAGAAAACACGTTTCCTACTTAGGCATTTTATTATTGCCTTGCACAGTATATAAACCTGGCAAACCTGTGTAGTATTGGAGACTGTGATTCATTACTATGCTGTACTCAACTAACTCAGACTACAGAAGTATGTTAACAGAGAATGTTAGCTTTATGAAAATAAGGGAACACGTTAATATGAAAAGGAGGAATTTTTTAACGGCTTAACAATAGGAAGGAGGTTTTGAAGAAAAGCTTTATATACTTGTTCAGATTTTGCGAACTTAAAAAGAAAATATTACTCTTGCCCTTGTGTGAATTTTATTGTGAGCTAGTTTGGCTTGGAAAGAAGTAGTGAAGGAGAGTGACAAACTCCGACTGGAGAGGGCAAATACAAATAACATTTCAGTTAGACCAGATTAGCAGAAGGAGCTGGAACAGTGGCCATGGGACTTAGAAAAAGCATACAGTTCGTTCTCCACCCCATTTATGCTTAGAGAGAAAGTAAATACTGAATTAAATGCAGTAAATCTGTGGGTAATTTGATGCTTTATGTGAGCAGCTTGTCTCTTTGGTATCTTCCTCAGAAAGTTTAAGAAACTAAGAAGTGAAAGATGAATTTAATTTTGATTTAAATTCAAGGGTGAGAACAGCCTGGATGACTGTATTCCTGCTGTTAGATTGAATTCTGCATAGAGGGCTTTTTATTTGCTCCTTTCTAACATGTTTTAGATTGTAAAGAGAGTTAATCCTTCATCTCTTTCAAAAGTTTGGTATAATTTTGGTGCAGATGAGGTAGATCTGACCTAACATGAATTCTAGAATGATGGAATTACTGTATTTACACATGACACTGTGTTGAGAAGCTGTGGTTGCGAGGAAAATAATACTCAAAATTAGATGGGAAAACTTGGGGTAAACCCAAGTTTCCTGACTGAAGCAAGTTAATATGAGGAGTAATATCAGAGGAAACTTATCAAACCTGCTTGTTTAAAGCTAGACAAAATGGTAACAATGGTTGTGACTGTAAGAAAGCGCAATCCAGAGGTGGCAGAGAAATGGAAGTAAACTTTGATGGCTTTCAGTTCTTGGTGCTGTTTCAGTTGTTTCTTGTTTTTGAGCACATGACAGTAAGTTTGTAAAAAGATTTCACTCAATTCTCACAGTATTTAACTTGGAAATGCTAAACTGATCCAAATGGCTGATAGTTTTAATTAAGATGTTATGTGCAGTGATTGTGAAGAAAGTAAATGGTCAACAATAAGCCTTACAAACAATTATTTATTTTCCTCCTTCTGAAACTTTAAATTCAGAGTCAATGTGTGTCACTACAAAAAAAAAAAAAAAAGAAAGAAAAAGGGGGAAAAAAAAAGCTTTTTTTTTTATTTTGGTGGGTATTCCCACCTAAGACTAATCTTGAGAAATGTCATAATCTGGGACAAAAATATAGCACGATGTTCTGGAATATTTTGCTTTATTTGAAAGTGTTTTTCTGCAGGACTCCTAGCTTTCTTTAGTCTTCTGAATATGTGAAAGTATCACAAGGAATGATTTGTGCTGATAGTCTTCCCTTGGTGTCTAGTTCAAGGTTTGGGCTCTCTACGGTGGGATAGGCAGGAGGCATACTGAGCTGTTTGTTATTGCTACCAAAACTGAAGCTAAAATCAAAAATCTGCTATGACATTTTATAGATATAGCATTACTGATTACAGAGTGTATTTCCTTCTGTATCACTCGTGGCGTGTAATTTCAGCATTACTTTTTTTTGTGAGTTGTAATGTGATCTGATGGGTGGCATAAGTCTAAATTAATCCCACCCTCCAAAACTTTTCTGTGGTGGCACTTTCTACTTTATCCCTCATTGTCAATTCTAGTGTGAATTAAATAGGGGCCTTTTTTTTTTTAATTTTGATGCAGTTGTGTGTGTTTCTGTGAGTGTGAGAATGTCTCTGCTCTTGCTTGGCTATTTTTAGTCCTCTTGCTTGTATCTGTTTCTATTCAGAGAATTCCTTTGGAAGCTGTTCCAGGAGAGAGTGGTTTGGTGACACTGGGGGGTGCAGGGAAACCGCAAGTAAGGAGTGTGTTTGTGATCTGGCAGTGAGATGTCCGATGTGCAGTGCTGCTTCCTGTGTGACACGGTTGTTTCTGAGCTCCCTGTTCCAAGGGAATTCCCCCTGCTGAGTATTGTCCTCACAGGTGTTACCTGGTTCTTGGTTCATTTGTAGTGCCTGAGTTTCTACTTGAATCTTATTACTCGGTTGTTTTTCTGTGGAAACAGCAATTCATTTTATAGGCTGGTCAGGTATGGGCTGTTACATAAGTTGGTTTAAAAACTTTCACTTGTTATTTAACAGCTTTTTTTTTAAACTTTTTTTTTTTTTTTTTTTTTTTTTTTGCGGTTGCATGCATTATTCATCTTGTGAGTACAGGTGGCTGTTGGTTATAATGGTAGTGGTGGAACTGACAAATCTTACAGTTGGTGGAATTGACAAACTGGAAGCCTGAGTGGTGTGTGTGCTGACAGCCCAAGGTTTAACTGCTCTGGAAGTGTCCTGCTGACAATGTCACAGGAAGAGCAGGGAACAGTGCTTTTGGGACTAATCAGTCACAGTTAGTACAGAAAGGTCATCAACCCCCTGCAGCCTCAGTGGTGTACTTCAGTCTTATCTGGGATGCTTTGGCCACTTAAGTTGTTTTTTTTTTTTGCCTTGTATTGATGGCTTAATCAGAGTGTGGCCTGAGTTGAAGTGTCCTTTCATGTATTCTTTGAAGAGAACATCTATAACTTGTGTAGTTGGTACTTTGCAGCTGTTTTCTCACCTACATATCTATGTGTGTGTGCCCTGAGCCCACCTGGGCTTCTTGCTGACCCCAGAGTTCATCTCAGGCTGGAAAGCTGTGCAAATTATTGCAGTCTGAAGGGGCTCTTCTTGTGATTCTTTTAGTGGAGAGAGCCATTCAAAGAACAACTGAGTCACCCAGCCCTGTTTTCCTCAATGGGTTTATCTGGATTTCCTCCTTTCCCCCTCAGGGGGGATGCTGTGAGTTTTAATGAGCTGGCAGAGTAAATAAACATTGTCAAAGTGGGGCTTTTGATAGGGAATGAGTGGCTATTTAATTGTGTTACTCCTTTAAAAGTGAAATCCATAGATGACTGGGGAAAGCACTGGATATTTAGTTGGGCATACAAAATCATTAAAGATTGTTATGGGTGAATAAGTTGTTCTGGACCAGTTGGAATATCTGTTTTAATGCCTGAAGATGAATGTACACCTACACTTCTGTAGATGGGGGAAAAGACTGTATTTTAGGTTAACATGAGCTGTGTTAGTGTAGCTGTTTTGGTGTTGATTATACCCTCCTCTTCTTTGAACAGAAGCACCTCCAAATCTTAAGCATACTCTTCACTGCAAGTTACTAACTGAATGCTAACAGGTATCTAAGAGGTTGAACATGAGGTGTTCCTCAGTAAATGTAAGAGAAGCCTCTTTTCCTGCAAGACAGTTATGTATTCAAATATATACTTTTCTTCAAAACTATGCTGGAAGGTTTTTTTTTTGTGTTTGTGTGTTTTTTTTTGGTTGTTTTTTTTTTAAATTTTATTTTTTAAATGCCTACAGGGAATTATTTCTAATTTTTTTGATTGCACACAGTGGGCTTGACCAGGATCCAGTCATAGTCAAGCTCTACTGGATCCCAGAAAACCAAAATACATTTCTACCTGTGCTGTAATGATGCATGTCTACTACAAAACAAATTCCCTCGTGAACTTGATCCCTGTCCCTCCTGTCAGATTCAGCAGTTGTATAGCCACATCGTTTTCCACTGGATAAGCTTGTTGAACTGACTGATTGTTTTTGGAGGGTTTAGTTTGCTCCTGGGTGAGCCAACTGAACCGACTCCCTCTGCAGCTGCAGGATCATTAGCCTGATTGAAGGAAAGGAGCAATATTTTGTGGTTAAGGAGTGGGGGAGCGGGCATGCCATTTCTAGTGATTGCTCACAGTTGTGTGGTATCAGATGTGATCTGATACTTGATTTTAATGGAGCAGACTGTTTGCATTCTGCCCAAGCTATGGATTGAACTTCAAGTGAATATACAGACAGGTCCCAAAGGGGAACTAAAACTCCAGTCATGTTTTTTTTTGACCTTAAGTGTGCTCAGCCATCCTTTGCTTGTTTGAGAAACTTCACGAGGGCTGTGTTGGTTCTGGCTGCAGAGGATAATGATTTTCAACTCTGAAAAGCCTGCTAGTTTGGTTTTTTTCCCCCAGCTGCAATAAACCTATTTTTTACTAAATACTAGTTAATGTTTTTTCCAAGCCTCCTAGTTAATGCAGTGGATAATTTAGTTGGAGTGTCTGTTGCAGAGGAGGACCAGGTGGTAGTTTTGCCAGGTGCTGCACTGTTGGAAGTTGTAGACACAATAGTGTCCTTCCACTGGTGCTACTCAGGAAACCTTAGAAGAGAAAACACCAAGGGCCTTTCTTTTTCTTTTTTCCTTTGTAATTGTTCCAAACTCAGAGAAACAGGTATGAAGAGATTTGCGATAGTAGTGGTTCTTCACCACCTAATGTAGCAGTCATGGGATAAACAGCAAGTGTACCGTGTATTGAGTTGGCCAGTATTTTCTTTTATCTCCTGAGGTTCCTCTCCTCCTGTCACAAGAGGAAGTGATTATGTTCATGGGTGTACAAGCACCACCTCTGAGCTGCTGTGTGTACTCCCTGACCTGAGATACTGATGGAGTTGACAAATCAGGACAGTATGCTGTGTGGCCAGTGGTGAGAATGTTATCTCTTCCCCCTTGGTGGCTGCTAGGGAGGTTTCACGTAAGAAAGTCTTTTCTCTGACACAGGGCAAGAAATGAGGGTCTTCAGTTAAAGATGGCAGGAATCTGTATGTTTCCCTTCAGGGCTTAGAATATTTGGACAGGCCAAAACTTTCCTTGAAATACTTCTCAGCAGATAAATATACTTGAAAAGTGAACTTGGTATTTCCGCTTCCTCACAGGATCCCCATGATGGCTGGTTGTCAAAGAGAATTCCTGTTTTCTATATATTTCATTTTTTTTTGGGCCAGTGCAGCCTTTTTTTAAAATTCTGTTTTGGTCTTGGTAGGTTTGGGGTTTTGGTTTTGGTTTGTTGTTGTTGTTTTGTTTGGCTGGTTTGTTGTTTGTTTGTTTGTTTCATGGCAATAACTGTGGTCTAATCTCTGTTACCTAGTTCCGATAGTCCAGAGTATGGTGCTTAGAAAACAGTGTGCAGTTTGTGTGTGTCTCTCTCTTCCTTGAAATGTCAGTACAGTTAGTCATAACTGTTGGTAACTAGTGCATCTTGCAGGTCCTTGCAAACATGGGACTTATCATTAGTTCAGGGAGCAGAACTTGATTCCTTGTAGACACTGACATCTGAAACATAAGGTCAAGTTCTCTGCATGTTTTAGGACATTGACTGCCTTTCATTGTCCAGAGTCACTCAGGTGTGTATGGACAGCAGTGGAGCTGGGTAAGTTTTGCTAATCAGTTTTTCGCAAGTCTGAAGATTGACTTGGCTGTGTGGAAGATAAAGCCCTAGGTGGAAGTCAGTCAGTCTTCTCTGATTTTAGAGTGATTGATTGTCTTACTTTTTTTTTTTTTCTAAATACCAGTCAAAGTTGCATTTCTTCCTTCTGAAATGTCTGTATGAATAAGGATACATGTTGCCTCAGAAGCTTCAATATTTTTAAAGAAATTATGAGGACTAGTCCACAGGATGTTTATTGAGTGTAGCTGGCTGATTTTGTTTAAAACTAGAGAATCACCAGTATATACTGAAATGTGAAGCACATCTCTTAGTCAGAGGCACTGGGATAATAGGAAAAAAAATATAGATACTCTGAGTGGATTTGTAAAAAAATGTTAAGTATAATACTTAACTTTCATGGTTGAAACATGTTCTACTACTGGAAAACACGCCATGTTCAGTCCCTTGTCCACATCCTGCTTTTGGGCTCTGAATATGTGACCAACTTTTGCCTAACTCCAGTCTTTTGAGGAGGAGCACTTTTTCTTCCAAAACTTCTCCTAAGTGCTGTCTTTTATTTGTAAGTCCTATTTGTATATTTCTTTGTCTTCCTTTGCATAGCATATGTTTAGGAGTACTAATCCTTAAAATAAATTTCTTTTTTTCTGTTATTAAAGAGAAATTTTTGATTTTTGCAGATGGGAATGTGTTCTTAGCTAATTATAGATTTGCCTAGCAGGATAACTGTTTCAAGTAACAGCTCAGAGGGCTTTCAAAAGGTGGGTAAGAATAGTCACTTGGTTATTGGTTACTGTTTGTTAACACAACTTGTTTATGTATTCGTTTGTGTTTGTGTGGTACTCGGACTGTCCCCAGCAATATTCTTTGCTTGGTAAAACATAAGAGCATACAGATAGTAAAGTTCCTCTCTCCTTTGGTGTTCTGCCAGTAATGCAGGTCAATATTTTTCCTATTTACCATGGAAGACTGTGAGATGAGACATGAGTTCTCCCAGGATCCATAAGCTCACGTTCAGTGTAGTTGCCTGGGGCAATACAGACCCTGAGTCATCAGCATGGCTCCTGAGGAATATCTGACTCTTGCCAAGTCTTCCTGTTTCAATTAGCGATAAAGATGGTGAGATGCTTTGGACAACAGCACTCGAGGGAAATGCATTACATTGATGCTTTGCAGACTTGATTTTTTTCTGCTGTTCTTTTTTCTCATGCTCATATAATTCTACAGCTGGAGCGGTAAAATCTGAGCTCACTGTATGTGTACAGTAGTTATGCCCTCCTGATGCAGTGTCCTGCAGCCTTTTCCCAACCCCCTCACTGTGAGAAATCTCTGATAGCTTCGTATTTTGAATATTAAAAAGCAATTGCATTTTTAAGGTACTCATTCAATGATTTATCACAGCTCCTTGTCCAGGAATCAAGAAAGTAACTTACTTGAGACTGCCTCAGGAAAGGAATTGAAACTGCAGATTTTTTTTTCAACTGATGGAAGTGAATATTTGACTTCTAGAGCAGTCTTGAAAGTCAGTTGCTATTGCTGTGCCTGGTCTGTTCCTGGAAGTTCAGTAATAGATTTCCTGTGTCTTGAGGACATGCAACCTTGTCAAGTCAATTTTTATTCTTTGTATCTCTGTTTTCTGACTTCATTGAGTCTAAAAGGCTTGTAGTTCTTGCAGAACGAAGATTGAACAACAGATCACAGAAAATATCAAAATAGCTTAAAAAACCTGTTGTGTTTGTATATGTTGAGTTAGTCTTTGATTATTTGCCTTTCTCTTTTCCTTCTAAAATCTAAAGCAGAAACACAGCTAAATGTGCTGGATAAGACAAAGGGATGAAGACTTTGGAGGTGGGGAATTTGGTAATTTTTGGAAGGGTTAAATTGTAATATTTTGTTACTGCTTTTGTAAGCTAGAATAATCCTTGCCATTCCATGTTACACATTACTGGCGCTGCAGTTGTAGTGTAGCTCCTTGGACTAAAACATGCTATACAGACAGAAAACTAAAACAAAATATCAAGAGTTGGGATGGCTTTCATCTTAGATTCTTCTGTTGCTTTCCATTTTTAATGGAAAAATTTTAAATGAAGTCTTAACTAAGGATAAAGGCATTTTAAAATTCTAGTTTTGTTTGGGTTTTGCTTTTTGTTTGTTTTTAAATTAGTAAAGACAACCTTGGTCTGTGGGTACTAGGTTACGTCAGTGAAAAAAGAAAAAAGTTTACAGGAATCTAGTGCATCTTTATTAACTGTCATGAGAGAATACAGCCACTTCTTTACACAAGAGTTTTGGGAATCTCTCTCTTTAATACTTTCTCCTTTTTTTTCACTAGTGCTCTATACTTATGTATAGAAAGTGATGAAACTAGTAGTAGTTTCATTTAATGTTTTATATGTTTCTTCAAATACAACTGTTTTGGTTGCTTATTAGAATTGCACCGTCTGCAGGGTCAGGTATTAACTGCTGACAGGGGACTTCTGCACTGCACCAGATGCTGATGTGGAAACTGAAGCATCTGCTTGCCTGAATATTTTTTAATCTTTATTAAACAGATTTTAATTAAGAGTTTTCTTCCTCCCAGTCTCAAATCATATTTCCTCATTTGATCTACAGTTAAAATTAAGTTCATCAATTTGTGATATCCTGCTCATTACTATGACAGCAGCCTGCCAAACAGACTTGATGAATAGGAGGAGTTGGAGAGAATTAAGAAGCTTCTTTGTGAGTGAGGAAATGTTCTTGTTCAGCCCCATCTAATTAATTAATAATATCCCACTTTTGCTCAAAACTGTTGTCACTGTGATAATTTGGAGGCAGTGGCTCCCTGCTGCCTGTTGCTTCCTTACGCTGCAGTAGGTGTGATTGGGCGTGAAGCCTCAGCCTTGTGTCCCTGCTCAGTGCAGTGTCTGAGGTGGAGTGCAGCCCTCCAGCTGCTGTGTCTGGACACTGCTGGTAGACAGTGGGAGCCAGCTAAAGAGGAAGTAAAATAACAGTGTTTTGAAAGTTCTCTTTTTATCAGGCTGCCAGTTGTGCTTTTAAGAAGACTAGATTGTGTCTGATGGATTATAACATGTCCTTGTTGGCTTGTTGGGGACTGTCAAACTGAGTATGAGGTTCCACACTTGCCTGAGGCAAGTACAAGTCAATATTGCTGCCTGTACCTTTGCTGGGCTTTTTTTTTTTTGGTTCCAACCTGCCAAATTGTGCTGCTCATGTACCGCACAATCAGGAGGATTAAGATCTCCTTTAAAAACCCTGTTAAGCTGCTCAGGTTGGTTGAGCTCTGTTCCCACAGCAGTCTGATCTTTCTGTGCCATTTCATCTCCCAGGAGTGTTCCAGCCATTTGTGTGCCTGCCTTTTTTCTTAAAGTATCCTTTCATCCTGAAGAACAAATATGGCTTAAGCAGTGGTGGCGCAGACACATGCTAGGAAAATGAGAAGAGACAGTCTGCTTGAGGAACCATAGATTGCCTGGTTGCCAAAGTGTAGGGTGTAGTTCAGCATATGCTTTGCAAACACATAGAAAACTCTTTAACATAAGTGTCCTGCTGTCCTGTCAAAATATGAATCACCGTGTTTTTGGTGCCTTTGGTGATATTGGGAAATATCACACTGACAGAAACATCAAAATTCCTAGGTACCATAATAAATATGATGTTAATTCAGAAATTATGAACAAATTGAGACCTGGTGGAGTTATATTTTCTCAACAAATCTTAGGTCACAATGGGCTGATTCTAGACAACCGCATATGAAACTATGAGCTTATCTTTCTTAGAAGTTAGTGCTCTCTTGTGTGCTCTATTCAGGGTTTTTTGCATTGCTCGTTGTGCTAGTTAGAATTGTGATAAGCAGTCTGATTCTTGGAAAAAGAAACGCACAAAAAATCCCAACCAAAGAGCTAACTCAAAGGTCATTATTAGTCTACATAAATTGAAGTTTTTGGATGTTGTCAGTCCTGTCAACAAAGCTAGTAAAGCAGATTTTAACACAAACAGCTGAAGTAATACTACTGCAGACTCAACTGAAAATGTCCATACATCTTTAACGTATCAGTGAATGGCCATGAGCAGATAGTCAGTGATAAATGTTGAACTTGCTGCCCAGAGCACAGCTCTGCACAGACCACATCTACTTTATATTTTGCTGCATTCCATAGAACATCGTGTCAGTAGCTCAGGTAACTTCTTGTTTTGGCTACGTCTGGCCTTTTTGTTAAACACAGTGCTCTGAAGGTCTCTGTGTTCTGGGCCTTAGAACACAATGCACTTAGTCTGCTTTAAGGAACTATGAGATAGACTGGCTTTGTTCAGTGCATTCAAAAAGTTGTAGAAACACGGTATTCCAATTCAGCTTGTAACTGCAGTCAGTTCCTGATAAAGTATATTTCTTAGAGAAATATACTTTCAGACATTAAAGCATTATTGAATACTTCAGCTAGTACATAAATAAATTCAATGTCAGCGTTCAGTTTTGACCATCAAGAGTGTATTTCTAAAGTAAAGAAGGTATTTAGGTGATAATGTAGTTAATTGTCCTTTTGATTGTAGATGAGGCTCTGGAGCATCATGAATTGGTGTTTAAACTGAAGCATCTCATTGCAGCTTTAATTGTTGAATACACATTACTTGTGGCTGCCAGTCGTTCAGTTGGGTGTTGAAAAGGTCCCAGTCCATGGGATTGCAGTGTGTGCTCATCTTCGTGAAGAAAGAGGAGACTGAGGGGAGATTTCATTGCAGTTCACAACTTCCTTATAAGGGGAAGAGGAGGGAGGAGTGGCAGACGCTGATCTTTTCTCTGTGGTAACCAGTGACAGGATCTGAGGGAATGGCCTGAAGTTGTGTAATGGGTAGTTTTCTTTGGGTACTAGAAAAAAGCTCTTCACCCAGGGAGTAGTTGGGCACTGGAACAGGCTCTCCAGGGAAGTGATCACAGCACCAAGCCTGACAGAGTACAAGAAGTGTTTGGACAATAGTCTCAGACACATGGTGTGACTTCTGGGAATGGTCCTGTGTAGGGCCAGGAATTGGACTTGGTGGTCCTGATGGGTCCCTTCCAGCTGAGCTTATTGTCTGGTTCTGTGGCACTCTGTGGCACTGAGCTCAGTACTAGCCAGCTGTTGCTCTGACAAGTTTTGTGCTGAGGCCTTCTCATATAATGGGACTGCGGTAGAAGCACTTTACTGCTTATTTGCACATCTCCTTCTGCCCAGGTACACCTCTTGCAAATTGTCCTTACTTCCAAAAATTTGCAGTTTTACTTTCTAGCCTATGGGGACAGAAACCAGGCAGTTGAACATGAGCATTCTAACCATTTGAAAGATCTGTTACCAATTACCATAGCTGCTATAAACCATGCTTATTGATTAGTCCTGTGCTAAATGCTGTACAAACAGGGAGAATAATAATGTCTTGTTTCAAAGTAATTTTAATACTAGAGAACAAATAAAAGTGAAAGCTGAGAGCCACAGATGAGGTAACAATTATGTGTGTGTGGGATTCGGGGCTTCTTTGGGATTTCTCTGTTGCCATACAGCCATGGTATGTTTAAAGCAGGGTGATAGTTTTATAAATTGTTTCTGTAAATATGAGGGAGAATAAAACAAAAGTACTGACTGTAGAAGCTGGATTTAAACGTAATCATCATAATTTTTCTTAAAAATTAAAGAAGAAGTAGAAGTTGGAAAGAGAAGTAAAGTTGAAACTGGCCATGACCTCCATAAATGTGCAGGAAAAGCAGTTTTGATAGTAGGGAAAAGAGGAACTGTCTAGTTCATGAATAAAATTATTGTGTAGTATTCTGAATGGGTGTGAGAGTGGTTCAGTTCCAGACATCAAAACTGGACAGCAGGTATTAAAGGAGTTTGAGTGATACAGCTGGAGCTAAAACTTAATTAGAGTAGCCAATAGGAAAGTCTGTATGTTAAATAACTGGAAAAAGCTGTGAGATCTAGAAGTACAAATCGACACAGATCCCAATGAGCTGATAGAAAGGCTTTCTATCCACTGTATTTCCTGCTTTAGTGTAATAAACTGCAATAAATCCAAAAATAGTGTATTAAAGCTACTTTCTCCTGAGTCTCTGTATAGAATCAGTAGTAAAGGCAGGAGTTCAAACAACTGCACTTATATTATTTGGTTATTGAATCAGTATCCACCTTAACTCATGCTCTTTTTTTTTTTTCTTTCAGATTTTGTATTTTGTACATACATTGTTTTGTATATACTGTATATGATGACTTCGGTGGGCAGCGAACGTACCCGGGGCACTCGGGACAAAATGCAAATTTCAGCCACACAGCCAACACAACCGCAGAAACAAGTAGTACAGGTACGTGCTACTGTATCAACTTCTTTGGCTTGAAAGTGAGAATGTAATGGTATGAATTTCTTCCCTGAGTCAGTAAAAGCTGAAAAAAGATGGGGTAAAAATACATGGTTTCTTTTGGAAGATTATGCTTGATTACTTGCTTTAATTACTCAGTAATGCAGGACATTGAGTTATTATTATTATATTGTTATTAAGCATTAAGTTATTCCTGTGTTGTCTCTAAATGAGTTTTGTGTTCTTCAGGAATGTCTCTTATCAGTGAGGATTTCGATGCCTGTGTCAGGATTTCTGTCCTGTGACTTCACAGTCCAATGATCTTGGCTCTGCTCTCTGCCAGCCTTCTGATGCTAGATTTCTGGTCAAGAGAGACATTTGAATTGGCAGGAGAAGCTTCATTAGATGCATGTTGTGTTCTACAGCATGACTCAGTGTGTTTGCAAGTCACAAAATCCTGAACTTCGTGTGCAGTGACTCCACCAATGGTCATCCAGTAGCAGACTAAATTTTCAGTAACTGTTACATGGAAATTGTTTCACCCTACTGCCACTGGTTCTTGGCACCAGTAGTTGTGTGCTTGTCTGGGTTACAAAGAGTGCAGAATGTTTCTGTTTCTGGCAACTCGGTATTCTCTTGACAGATGCATCTCAAGATTTGTCTGGATTCAAAAACTGTCTCAGTTCTTTGCTGGCAGGGTGTGTATCACTGTGGGTATAGTCATGGTGTATCCCTGGAGGACCTTTCTAAACTATGGGATTAATTGATTTTAGGCATTAAGACTTTTTTCTGCATTTTGTCCATTTATTCTGCCTTTTGCATAATAGATACTGGTTTGATCACTTCAGTGGAGAAGGTGTATTTCATACATAGCAGTTACGTTTTAATGCACCATATATTTTATTATTGAGATATCAGATGGACCTTTCTGCTTGTCAGTCTTTGCAGATCAGCAAATATCTGAAACCTGATCACCACTGATTCATTTTTCTGAATATAGTGTTATTTTCCCAAATGGAGATTCCACTGTCATAATACCACATTGATCATAATTTTAATTATTTAACAAATTACATCATGTTTCTTTTGCATTGCTTCTGGATAATAAACATTCCATTTTATTGTAAGATGTATATCTATTACTGTCACTTAATCTTGTGTTTTGCACACTTCTGTTTTCTGGTAGTTTGGAGTTTTTAGTTTAAAATTTCTTCCACTCTTATACTGAAAAGATAATGTGTCTTGTAAGGTTGAGTAAAGTTCAGGTTGTTTTAAAATACTTCTGCTTTCTTAGTCATAATTAAAACTTAATTATTCTCTTGGTTAGGATGCTACAGCATCCATTCTAACAATGGTGCCTTAAAAATAAAGAACCACTAGTTACTGGAGGAAAGGCCAGAATATTTTGTGACACTGGTCTGATGTTTGTGTAGTTGTCTTGTGGTTTTTGTTGTTGGTGTTTTCCTTCTGAATCTTCAATTCCATCTGGGTGTAATCTACTGGCATAAATATGAGTGGTATTGCATCTACAAGTTTCTAAGCTCTCTGCTTACACAGAAAAACTGAAGATGCTGTCACACATTTGTAATTCTTTTAAAATTGGTATGTTTTTGTCTTCTAACGTGGGCTTGAAGAAAACATTTGTTTATGGAAAAAATAAATCTTAGTGGATTCCTGATTTTTGGTAAAATATGCCATCAGGGCTCTACAGAAGTTATATTGTCTGAATGCTTTTGCTCTGGATATCTTCAAAGAAAATCTCCTCACTTGCTTAGAAGTTGCAGTGTGGCTGTGGAGGCTGTAATCGGAGTGAGAAAGTGGATCAACAAGACTTAAATTCCTGAAGCCAGCAGACATTTTGGTTCTGCTGTCTGCTGAGCTCTCAGCAGTCACCAACAGCAGCCTCCTTTGCTCAGAGCACCATGCTGACAGGGTGTCTGCTGTGGAAGCTGTAACTGGGGAGTTTCAGAGCAGGCCCTCCCCCTGTTACCCAGTAGAGTGGAGTGACATATGAGGCTATCAGCATGACACACTTAAAAGGTGAAGTAACTTAGAGTATGTAACTGTGTTACAAACTCTAATTCTCGTCCAGCGTGGTTTCTGAGCACTGAGCAACAGCTGCAGTAACTTTTCAGCAAATAAGCAATTGGTGGTGTTTGTTGGAGTAACTTTTAGACTCCTCTCAGCATTTATGCTTGGTGACCTCCTCTAGAACTTGCATTTGTGGTAAACTCCAAAAGCCAAACAGTCTGGCCCTGATTAGATCTGGCCTTGGAGGCACAGAATTTCATGTGCGTATCCTATGAATTGGGATGGCAAAAGGTGAGATTCAACCATCTGCCCAGGGTGAATCCTTTCCATCAAAAATTCCAGTAGATGAGCTCATCCCACTTGATGAAGGAGAATCTCTGCAGGCTCAGCAGCCACATTGTGGGTCCTAGCTGTCTTTAGTAATCAGCTTTCTCTATATGCAACAGCAGCTTCTTCCCTTTGAGGAGAAGTCAAATGAGGTCCAGAATCTTGTAGTGCACACTGTTCTTTGGTATTTTCTTGGGAGCGCAGTTTGTAGGCTGCAGATGCCACACTGAAGAGTGACGCGTGTGATGTGACATCTGTGTTACAGTTGTTTTTCTCTCAGGGGTAGCCATAGTGTGTTTGGATTTTTCATACTTGACTGCATCTCTTTCAGTCTTTAGCTTTTGTGCAAGTTGCCAGTGTGCATTTTTGTCCAGAAATGTTGCAGAACCACTAGAAACTTCATCAAAAGCAAGTTCCTTTACCAGTTTTCAGAGACCAGTATTCACTTGTAAAAAAAACCAGTGCAGCTGTTCATGGGCAAAGTCTTGAGACAAGACTGAAGTCTTTTTAAATGCTCATAAAACTACAGAGTCAGATAGTTGCTGGGAGAGCTGTGGAAGGTGATGTGAGCAGGGATCATCAGAGATGTGGTTAATTTAGAGATACTATTGCCAGTTTGTTACAATAAAGCTCTTAACTCTGGAATAGGAGATCCTAAATAAAATTAAAAGCATTAATGCTAAGACATAGTCTTCCCTGGCCCTTCTATATTATTATATGGTGGTCTTGTCAGTGATGACCTTTAACTGCGTTTCAAATAGATGAGAATGTGTTGAAATTGCTTCTATACCGAATAACATTTAAAACTATAAATGGGAATGATCCCTTCCCCACAGTGCCTCTGTGCTTGTTGTGTATGTTCTTTTGGAGAACCCTTAGAAAAAAAGCATGGACACTAGGATATACTTCCAAAAAATATTGTTACCTTTTGTGTACTTTATTGGATTTTATCTTTTTTCAGGCAACAGCAGAACAGATTCGTCTTGCTCAGATGATCTACGATAAGAATGACACAGATTTTGAAGATAAAGTGAAACAAGTATGTTTCTTATGGTACAAGTTTTTTTGCCCCACAATTAAATACTCTAGAGCTGGCTTACATTTTGGAGGTATAGCATCTGTTTCTGGGTTAGATGAAACTTTTTACAGAAGGGCATAAGTTTAACTAGGAAAAGGTGTTCTTATTGCACTGTAAAGTCTGTTTACAAGAAATTTTGTGGTAGTACAGCTCTGACTCTATAGTTTTCAATGTATTTTCCCTTGTAGACAAACCCTTAAACCAAAACTCGTTTGTGCTGATGACTCTTTCTCAGTGTATCTCTCTAGTATGGTCCTGATAATTAATGGTTGTCAGAGTAAAAAATGCATTCAGTTTGTCCACATGTACATGCATGTGGGAAAAACTGTCACCTGTGTAAGCTGAGTTTGCTAATATCTTGGAAGTTTTTCAGGAAAAGTCTAATGATAGCTTAAAGATAAATCAAGGTGCTATTTTAAAAAGTATGTAACCTGACCTCACAGATCTGTGTATGCATTAAAATTATAGAATTACAGTGTATAAATGAAGTCTCACACCTTTTCCTCTACTGTCATGAGTGTTGGGTGTTAGATAATCAAGCTTTCATTACCTTGTTATAGCTGACACCATTAATTCAAGCAGTCCTGACAATATGGGTCTCTGTTCTGTTGTGCTTTTGGTGATTTTGTTCTAGTGACTACATCACAGCTTATGAAGAACCTAGAGGGAAGAATTACCTTGAATGCATAAATGCAGCAAAGGAGCAGATTTCTTGGTTTCTTTCAATCTCTACAACTTCCTCTAAAGCATGATTAAATGTTTTTTGTTGCTTTTGTTACAAACTGGTTCTGTTGCTATGCCAAAAATGAAATCTTGTACTTCATGAAACCAAAGGAGCCTCATCAATAGTGCTATGCTGGTGGGAAGGAGATGAATTAAGTTCTGCATAGAATGTTTTACCTTCTGCATACATATTTCTAGCTCATGTAGGTTTTGTTCTTTAAATGAAGTTGCTGAATGCCCTGTGACAGATTATTTCTCTCTCACACTCTTCAAAATATACACCATGAGTTCAAGGAACATAATTCAGAACTAGATCTCCTTAATCAGCTTGTGACTCTGGTGTGGCCTTATGCTGAAATAGATCAAGGGAGATAGTCTGTCTGAAAAAAAAATTTATTTCTTAGTCTGGATGGTTTTCCAGGTGAATCGCTTCCCTGCCATGTCTTGCTATATGTCTTTTTTCACACTGGGATGAAGAGAGGCAAGTTTGGTGAAGGAGATAGGATGATACTGAAACTATTGTGGTCCTTTACATCTTTACACTCACGGGCTGCGGTATCTGGCATCATTTGCTGCAAGCATACAGAACAAAAAAAAAGTGAAAGAGTACTTCCTTGATTACGAATTAATTTGTGCTTCTTTCTCTCTTGTCTGAATGCCAAGAAGATCTGTAAAATGTAGATTACTTTATTCAGGATATTATAAATGGTAGCTGTGCACTTTGTTGTAATTTGTGATCATACTAGCTCTTACTTTCTAATGATGGTAATTTAGATATTTTAACATGTCTGACTTTTACTGCCAGCTTATGGAAGTGACGGGGAAAAACCAGGATGAATGCATAGTGGCACTACATGATTGTAATGGGGATGTGAATAGAGCAATCAACATACTGCTGGAAGGAAGTTCAGACACGGTAAGGTTTTACTTCCATGTTAAACTACTCCTTCTGTTTGCTGTGTTTTTCAGCTTCTAGAGGGACATTGGAATAGTCTTGTTTTGGAAGTTTTCAATTTCCATGTCTCCATTCAATTTTTTTGGAGGAAATGGAAACTGGGGCAGCTTCTCTACTGCATGCATACCTTGGAAAAGGCTGAACTTGGAAAATGTTGTGGGTGTTCAGCTAGTCTATTGCAGAGTTCTTAAGCTTTCATTTATATACAGCAGTTTTAACTTCACAGCAGAACTCAGTGCTCCCTCAGACACGAGTCTGTTTCCTACTGCAGGTTTTGTAGTTACTATGTAAAGCCTCCACAGCCCTAAGGCCTGAGACCATCACAGAGGTCAATCTTTGTAAACCTAAAGGCAGGCAGGTATTTAAAGTTATGCAAGTTCTGTAGGTGTGGGTTGCTGGTATTGAAGTTGGAGGAGGTATCCACATCTGCAAGTTGCATTGATAATGCTACTCATGGCAGGAAAGGATGCAGCAAGTAGTTGCCTCTTTTAACTGTGTTGCTCATTTGCATGACTTAATTGAAAAGCAGGAAGAGGAGACTGACTAAACTATGTGTATACAACAACAAATAACGTTGCTTAAAAAGTTGCACAGTGAAATTTTTTAATCTCAAGAGATATTAAGAAAGTAAGTTTTACTGCAGTTGAAGTTTTTGCTGGAGAAACTTCTTACAGTTTGTCCTTAAATTAGAGTCTATGTCACCCAAGTTGGAAAAGTAACCTGGACTTCCTTTCTTGATGCTGAACACTCAGTATTTCCTGTGATTTGTCAGGATATGTACTCTGGCTTATTGTTAATGAGGAAACTCACCCCTCACACACCCTTAATCTGGGACACACACTGTTTTGACTGAGGGGACTTTATTTTCTATCCCCTTTTCATTTTTTATCAGAGTTGGGGTCTTCTAAATATAGAAGTATATGGCATTGGCAGGCTGGGAGTAGAGGAGGGCATTTCACCTTAATTAAATCTGTCTGGGTCATGTGCTATGTTCTCTCATACTTCTCATATTTGCCATTTTTTAGTTGAAACTAGTTTTCTGATTGATAGAGAATATTAAATCCTTTCTTGCTTTAGCAATTCGTTGTAATGATCATGATGTGGAAAAAGCTTTCTGAACTCATTATCAACTATGAGTGATAGCAATATGTTCTACTCCTTCGACAAGTCCTTCTTAACCCACTGCTCTCTGTAGACAAAATGCAACTTAGAAACAAATACAGAGAACTTAAAGGAGTCAAAGATGAATGAATATTAATTAAAAAGTGTGAAGAAATTTATTTTTGAAAGTTTGTGGGCCTCCAGTTGGAAGGATTTGTTTTAAGGCAATTATACTTGAGAACAGTTTAACCATGGATTTGACTTGAAGTTGTGAGCTGCGGTACTACAGATTCTGACTCCAGATTTCCAAATCTCTTTTTCTAGTCTCACTCTGCTTTGATGTACATGCGGTTTTTTTAAACTACATTTGAAAGATGTGTCCGTTCAACTGAAGGAATTAGACGAGCAAGGCATGATAGCTAAAATGTGTATTTATAGTTTATTTGGTACTCAGCCAGTTTTGTCTTAGTCTTTTTTTGTTTACTTTTGGTGTTTAAAGCTGTGATCTACAAGTTGTGTGTGACTATGTCTCTGTAAAGGTTTCCTTTTAGCAACAGTTGTAGCAGTCTGGCTTGGGGTAGTTAGAGGCTTGTGTATGAGTAGAGAAGGACATGATTCTTTGCCTAAGACTTGTGTTCATTTAACTTTTTACATCCATTTTATGCCCGGCCGTATTTTACTTTCTAAACCTTTGAAGACAGAACAAAAGAGACCTTTCAGGTTTTTATTCTTTCCATGTAAGAACAGGCCAACAAGAATTACTCTGTTACAGATTTTCAAAGGTCAGACCCACTACTGTCATTTGGGTTGCCACAGGCATTGTAGGCTGAAATTGTAATCAGTTACCTCCCTTACAAAGAGAGACAGCTTCAAGGGTTTGTGATGGATCGCCATGCTCAGAGACAGCACCATCCTCTGTCTTAAAGGACACGCCTGACTTTCTCAAGGCTTTCCTCAAAATTGTATTGGCTTTCCTCCACAATTCTATTGTGGGAAAGCATGGATCTAATGGTTTCATAGTCATCTTTTTACTCATCCTTCCTAAGTTATTTTAAATTTCAGTCAGGAGAGGCTGCTTCCTCTTCGGCTTTGCAGCCTTATCCAGTTTTGGGTATTTCCTGAAATAGTGAAAGATGTTTTGCCACCAAGCCCATCAGTGAATTAGTGCATTCTGAGCTCTACAGACTTTGCTGTTCAGTTGTCAGTGCAGGTATCTTTCCTTCTATGAGGTGTGTGAAGCACTGGAAGTGTTTCAGTGCAGTTACACCAGCTGTGGTAGGTGATGCCATGGGGTACTCACTGGAGGAAGCAGCTTTCTACCTCACAGATAAGGTGGTGGTGTTCAAATGTGTTTAGTTTTGTACCTCTGATCAGCACTGGCTAGGCTTCAGCGAAGCTGGTTTAGTCTTCTGTACTGGAGGTGGAACTGAAAAGTGATTTCAGCCTTTGTTCTCACCAATGTCATGCCAGAAAATGAGGGAGTAACCATTCTTTTTGTTCTTAATTTCTCAAAGGAGACTGTAACACTGAGTTTGTAAACTGCTTTGATACCTGCTTTCTTCATAGCTCTGGCTTCCTAGGCAGCTTGAACTAGCGGGCCATGGCCTGGTTTCTCAGGGCTGCTGAGTTGCTGTTGGTAGAATTGAGAGATTGGAGACAGGACTTAAAATTACTGATAGAAAACCTTTTTTGTTTGATGCAGGTGCCTGTCAGATGTCATACTTCAGTGCGTCACAACAATTTGTATGTGCAAATATTCTGATATTAAATATCTTACCTGAGCTGTAAGCTCCTAGAAATGGGGACATACATGTAAACCTCTCTGCCATCTTAATGATTTGCAAATAATACCTTTTCTTCTTGCTTTGCAGCTATGGCTTAATAGATTAACCATGCAATTGCGTAATATATGAGTTGCTGAGCTATTCTTGGCAAGTGTTTTAGTCATTTTATTTTCAACTCTTACAGATACTCCTGTGGAGCTGATAACATCCTTCAATTTATTTTAAAGACTGAGTTTAATATTAAAACAGAAGCCTGATATTTGGACTTCTATCCCATGTCTTGTTTAGACATAGCTTTTCCAGTGTTCTGCTATGTTTGATGGTCTATAGCTGTTAAGAGTGGATGGTCTGGCTCATCAGTTTTCCCAAGCTGTTGTTTTGCCATTCTGTGTTCGGGGCTTAAATTCTAGTGTGCCTGGATGAAAGTTTTTCTTTGCTGTTTGGGTGTGGGCTTTTTTTTGTTGTTTGTTTGGTTTTTTGGGTTTTTTTTTTTTAGTTGGTTGGTGGTTTGTTTTTTTTTGCCTTAGGCCAGGTACTTATTCTCATCAATCTTTTGTTCAATGATACTTACAAGGGTGGTTTTTTTTTCCTTTCCCTAGGAGAAAAAGATAGCTTTGTTCATGCTCCCTTGCTAGATTTATGGATATGTTTGAGAGGAAAACCGTTGCTTGCTTTGCAGATGTCTGTGTTATGGTAGTATCCAGTCTTCCTTGAACTAGTAAAAGTCCATTATAGCCAGAAATATTTGGGATTCTCGTATTCTCGGAGACAATCAAACTTTAAAAATGTTTTTCTCATCTCTTTGCAAAAATACAGCCTGTGTTTCCATTTATATCAGTGTAGTTTGCATCTGTGACATTATGCAAATACCTGGGTTTTTTCCATGAACTGGAGGGGTGTGGGATGGAAAGTGTGCATTGAGAGGTGTCTCCTCCTTTTTGACTTTTGTGTCCAATTCTATTCTACCCAAATAGACTTCTTGGGAGACTGTAGGAGGAAAGAAGAAAAGCCTTGGAAAGGAAGGTTCAGAAAACAAAGAGAACAGAGAGAGACGAGGGGACAGAGAAGTGAGTCGCGGACGGGGAAGTTCCAACAGACGGGGAAGAGGAGGCAGCCGTGGACGAGAGTGTACGTATAGGGATTAATTTTTAAAGATTGAGACGCTTTTCTTGCAGCTGGAACTGATTGAGCTAAGAGCGAGTGCTTAATGGAACAAAGTCCGTCCATCTGTAGCTCAGCGTTGAAGGGATCATAACTTGTTTGTGCCACAGGTATGCTTGATCTGTCTATGTGACTTGGTTTTGGGATGGTCTGTACTTGTTCAGAGACTCAGTTTAATATGTCTCTGTTCTTGTTTGATGAATTTATCTTGTACAAATTGCTGTTCTTCCTGTAAGTTTTAGAATTGACTCTGTAAGACTGCTTGAGAACAAGTATGTCGCTGCACAGCTGATACACTTTTTTGTTTCTTTTAATGAAAAAATTATCCAGCTTTGACTGCATCTCCTTTTATGAGTGGGAGAACCTGAAGATGTTCTCATCTTCTCATAAGGGGAATGAAAACACTGGGATGATTATTAATCTCTAAATATATTTCTCACATAAATCAACCAAAGGTGAGTTTCTGCAACAGAGAAAATTGATTGTTAGCTAGAACGTTTAAAGCTTTGCTACAATTGCAGTAATACATTGTACAAGAGCAAACGGATGTTTCCAAGTTAGATAGAGTCACAATAGATCATGATCAGATACATGTTGCTTTTTTTAGCGAAGTTTTGTCAGCCTTCTCAAAGCTGTGCCCATTGTCTGTAATGGCTGTTTGCCACACTGATAGATGAGAAAAGAAATCAGAATGGATACAATATGTTTAGCTTTTCACTTACAAGTAGGAAAAATATTTACAATATTAGCCAACTCATCTTATTCGTAATCGGAAGGTATTCAACCATTGTGCCAATATAGACATTGTGAATTTTTGTAGGGTAAAGTCAAGATGAAAAAATGTTACTAAAACATGGAGCTAGACTTAGAGGAGTATAAATTTCATCAAAATGAAAGCAAAGGGCAAACTTTTTTACCAGAGACAGATGCTGCTTATCTCTTCTTGTAGACTGTAATTAAAGACATTTCAGATGGCTACCAAATCTTGGTACTTTTTTCCCAACTTTGTCTCCAAGCATTTTTGGTTTTATTGTTGCCATTAGGAGAAATACAGTAGAAAGTCTCAGCAATGAATGTTTCTAGAGGCCGTTGTTGGTTATTTTTCTCTTTCAAGTAGCCAACCATGTTTCAAAGCACCTTGTCAGGAGTTTCCCATGAAACAATTAGGTTGCAGAGCTTTTCTAGTGCTTTACCTTCGCCCAGTCATCATTCCTCTGCTTTAAATACTAAGGAGTAATCGGTTTCCATGCTTCTACAGGGATGCAGTATGGGCAGACAGGAGAATAGTTCGTGTTACTGTTTATCCTTTATTTTTTCACTGTTTACAACCAGTGCATTATCTACGAAACACAGAATGAAGCAGCTGTATTTCCTATCTCATTAAATAGTGTAGGCTGCAAAACATGGCACTTGTAGAGGTTTATCTCCGGAGGGACTTCTCCATCTTATATTTTGCTTCCTAATTGCCCAGTACAAAGGAAACATAACTTGATTCTGGCAAGGCCTCAAAGAAGAGGGGTGATTGAGATCTGTGACCAGCCCACTTGAAAATTTTGCCTTCTGTTTTGAGGGGTTCAGGTTAAGCAAATGGCTGTAGTGTCTCAAGTATGAGTCTCTAAAGCTTCTCTTAAGCTGTCCTCTCTCCACAGTCAGAGCTGAAGAGAATGGAGTGGAAAACAGTCAAGGAGACAGGCCTTCAGACCGTGGGAAACGTGGCCGTGGGAGAGGTGAGATGGTGGCATTGTTGTGGGACTGGCACTGCTTTCATGTTCTGAAATGGAACTCTCCCATTTGTTTCTTTAAATACTTCTTCTTCAGCATTTTTTGTTTATCCTTTGATTCCATACGCACTTCATCCACCTTGTACTTGGGTAAATCCCACTCCCTTACCCTTTACCATTTCTTGATCTTGGAACAACTTAAAAAAAATCGACAGAGATCACTTCTATGGTAATTTCCTGTGTGGCAGGCTGCTGTGCACTGGCTATGGAGAGCTGTTTTCCCAGACTCACTCCTGCCAGCCTCCTGTGAGTGGGTGTGTGCTGGGTTCCTTAGGATGTACTTCAGCAGCAGGAGAGCACAAGATTCCATCTACATGGCTCTTGAGGAAGGGTTTGATGTATACTTCTACCATTTCTTTGGGGTGGCTCTGGTTGTCAGGCTTGCCTTCTGCTTTTGGCAGCCAATCAGAAAGAACAAAGCCACCTTAGAGATATTTTGCAATGAAAAGGAATTTGGCATGGAAGAGTTGATGAGAATTGTGGAGAAGGAATACCGTGGAGTTTTAATCCTGTCCTGTAGAAGAGGTGGAATAATGGATTGGATGTGGAATCAAGTGATGTGTATTTGATTGGGATTTTTGCTGGTTGGGTTGGAAAGAGGCTTGTTTTTCCTTAAAGTTGGAGGAATGAAAATGAGTAACCCATGTATGGTGCACATTATGGGTGGATGAGTGTATTAAATAAGTTCAATTGACAAAGTCTATAGTAGAACTAATGTACTTAGTAAGTAATGTCCAACTCAAGAAAAATTCTGCATTCAAAGGACTCCTTTCTCTTGGGAATGTCGGGTAACAAGGCATTCAGAGACAGGCATATCCACCTTCATTGTCTCCAGATCTGCATCTTGAAGGTGTGCAAAGATGCAAAGAAGTAACTTGCAAAGATTTGCATGCTAGAGTGCCTGTGAATCAGCAAAAACCCGATGGTGTGTGCAGAGAACTAACTCTGTAGGGCAAGATGTGGTGTAGTTTGCAGCTACAATTTTTGGTATGTTAACAATTTACACTTTCAGGAGATATAATGTAAGTCTTGCAGTTATTTATTTTATAAAATAATCCTTTATTTTCAAATTATAAAAGTAGGACTTCTTAAAAATGGTTCAGTGAAACTTAGGGATTAATTTCAAATGCAGTGTTTTTTGCTTTAACCTTACAAACCATACACTGCTTTTGTTGTCAAAACTTTCTTGTAGCTTTCTAGATGAATGTCGTATACCTCAAACTTTATAATCAGATCAAACTGACCAGTCTAACTGAAAAAAGAGAAACTTCAAAGAGTTTCTGTTTACTGGCTTTGTGTACATAGTATTACTATATATCTCTACCAAATATTTTAGACTGTACTGTGAACAAAGTATATAATGAAGTGTCTGTGATAAACCTGTTGGCCAACTACAGGATAATTATATTACAAGTGTGTGTATTCCATGTCAGGAAATACCTGATTAATTTTACAATGCAAACCCTTGAAATCTTCAAGGAGTTTTAGAAATCTGTGTAATTCAGTTTTTATCATTTCAGGGATATGTGGCCTTCTTTCTTTGGATATTAGTATAAATAAAATAGAAAGCTTCCTGCCAATTCATTCGGTAATCTTTCTTTTCTGTTACATAGAATAGTGAAATGAGAGATAACATACTTCAGCTGAAAGGAAACAGATTGCTGGTTATCAGCACAGAACCTGTTTTTAGAAATACTTCATGCAGTGTGTGTATGTATGTAGAAATCTAGGCACTGGATATGAAATAATGGCTAATTATGTGAGCAACATACTCTCTCTATTTTAAGATACCATCTCAGGCAGGAGTTCTCTTACTGGCTGCCTTCTAGGAGATTTGCTGGGCCATCATATGTATTACCGCTTCACTGTACAAAAACGTAATTTTAAGAAATGATAAGCAACTGAAAATAGAATAAACGGGATTGACACAGAGGTGTGTTGTTTACTGAGGGGGAAAAACCCTTATACCGAGTATTTGATATTGGGTGCGTAAGCCACTAGGTTTATCTGGCAGTAGATCTTCCATTAATGACCATGTCACGTTCCTTGTAACTTCATAGGTAGTAGGTAAACAGAGTGTAAACACCACTGTGTGCAGGTATGCAGGGTGTTAGGGATTTGAAGTGTAAACAAATTATTGACTGATTAACAGAATGCAAAAATGTATCACAGCATGTGTAGCAAGGCACGTCTCAGCTGTAATTGCTCTAAGCTAAATCTTTGCTTGTTTAACTAAGAGTGTAAACTTTGTATTGAAGTCAGGGAATATCTTGTTTTAAGATGCCTTCTCATCTGTGCTTCTTTTCACAACCAAATTTCTTGTGTGAGCTTAATTTAAATGTAAGAAGTACTGTAATGGTGATGAGCAGTAATTGCATCAAAGTGATTATATTTGTCAGTATAGCAAGGATTTGCAACTGTCTAGAATGGAATCTCCTGAAGAAATTATGGAGGCAGATGGTTATGTGTTTAGGATTGTCAGCTATAGAAACATTTTCATTTTTGTGTTTTAACCAGCTGCAGCGTTCTATACAAGTTGACAAACTTTACAAGCACAGGTTGTTTTTATGCTGCTGTTTTTTGGGGTTTTGCATCTTCAGTTTTAAGTGCAGGTCTGACTCTCCCAGTTCCTCTACTTCAAATTGAAAAGGATGCAGAGAAAACAAAGAATGTAGAGCTAGAAAAGGCTTTGGAAGGTACTGGGAATTTTGCAGTTGTGGGGTGTGAGGAACAAGTAGTCTAGGATTTTTCTGTCTGCAAGAGAGGACTGAGTGGGTGTGTAGTAGACCTCTGTTAAACTTCTATGGGGGCATCAATTGATCATGCCAAGCAAGTATGCAAAAGAGAATATTAAATGAGATCAACAGGTTACAGCTTCAAGATGAACTTAAAGAGTTGGTTCTTCATACATGTAGTGAACCTGAGGAATTCCTTTCAGTAAGATGATGTGGTGCAGAAAATGTACACATAAAAAGACTTGGCAATTTCGTCCTAAAAAAGAACCACAGGCAAGAAAAAGAAAAAAACACCAAAGATTTTGTTGTATATGAATTATGTTTGACTAAGGAAGTCAAAGCCACAAATAGTTGAAGACTGGGAAAACATCCAAAGAAATTGCACTGTGGTTTCAGTTCATGTGCTCTTCCCTAGGTATCTAATTGACCATGGCTTATAAAGGAATAACAGATAGGTGGGCTTTTGAATTTGATTCAGTATAGAAATTGTTACAGACTCACGTATAGTAATGCTTCTGGTTGCAAAGACAAGATTGATTTGTTGCTTGCACTTCTGTATCTCTTTACTTCGTTATTCCAGAACAACATGAGCATGCCATAAATGTGGATTCTGCCAGGCTTTTTTTTTCCCTACAAACTGATACAAAAATGAAAGGAAAAAATGCCATGTTTTAATTCCAGCTCTTATTTTGTCTGCCAGCTGTGTAGGAAAATAAAACAGCTTATCCTTTTCATAGATATCTGATTATAGTCCAGTTTGTATTCTTGATCTCTTTTCATTGTTTTTAACAAAAGCAGTATGCTATCCTTGAACAAATTGAGTTTCTGTATCCAGAATTGCATGTTTAAATATTCCCTTAGTTTAAAAGGTTAGGCCAGTTGGCTGAGGATATATCTTGGATTTTATTTTCCAGAACTAAGGAGAATGTTGTTTTTTTCTAAAACATTAATGTGGAGCAGACTTTCTGGAAGTCAAAATTTGAAGTTTGTTTATTTTTCCTGTGGCTCATTCTCCAGCAGTTAAGAAACTGTCATTTACATTTTAAATTTTTTTTTAAAATTATCATAGTTTACTTGTAACAAGTCGCCTATTTTCTTTTAAATGTAATTTTAGAGTTGAAAGTTTTCATCATGACTTGTAAAAATGCATTCTGGAGTAAATGGAGTATATAAAACTGATGAATTTTTTCTAGCTTTATGGTGACTAATAAAGACAAAAGTAATTTGAATTATTAAATGCAACTTTGGTGTTTGTTTTGGTAGTATGGAGTACCTAGAATATGAAGTTTCTGCACTTAGCCTTCTTACCTCCTAAGGCTTAATAAGCCTCTGTTAGCTTGGTTCTGCTGCAAGGATAACACTGCAAGAGCAGAGACCAGAGCAGCTCAGTTACCATGTTGTCAGAGATAAGCACAAATTTTAAAGTGTTGCTTGCCCTTCCAGTCCACATTTCCTGTTTCTTGCAGCTGCTCCTTAGGCCATTTCTTAATCTTGAAGTAACTTCTTCTAATTTAAACCCTGAGTGAAAAATCTGAGTTTTGAAATAAAGCACCTGTGTTGTAGTGGAAGGGTTTCAGTCTACAAGCTCAGCAGACTTGATTTTCTGCAGAACAGGTTATTAATTTAATGGGCTAGTCCCATCTGAGTTGTGCTTCTGCACACCTTTTCTCATGCTGCCATGAAGTGTGCATTTGCTTTGGGGGAAGAAATGTTGTGAATGTTGAGAGCAATTCTTGCCATGTATGGATAGTACCAGAGCGGAGAAGTGATTATGTGATGAATGTTTTGAACTCCTAGTGGGTTTTAGTGAAAACAGAAAAACTTGCCTCCTGCCTGGGCTGGGTATAAGTATTGACCTTTCTAGAATTCATTCAGAAGAAAAATACAGAGAGTAAGGCAGCAGGTGACAGTAGTAAAAGACTCCTCTGAGAGTTACAGAGGCACCCCTTTGGTGACATGTGCTTTCTAGAGAGGTGCACTGCTTATCAGAGGCTCTTATCAGAGATGTCACCGAGACTACCGGGCTTCTTGCAGTCCACTGACTGTTACTTGTTACTTCTTGCTATTGTTTCATGTGGGCACCAGTGGTACAGCCAGGAGCAGTCTGGGCAACATCAAGGGGGATTACAGAGCCCTGGGTGTGGCCATAAGGCATTCTGGAGCAGCTAGTTTTTGCAGGTAGTTTTTTCATCCATCCTCCTAGTCAAAAACAGAGGGGGTAGAAAGGGCCAGTTTATCTGGAGAATCATCAGATGGTTATAGGCCTTGTACACAGCAGAGGATTTAATTCCATAGACCAGGGGACTCGCTTTGAGAAGCTTGGTCTTCTGTGGACTGATGTGTTCCATCTGTCAGGGAAGAGGATGAGTGTCTTTGGTCATCCTGGCTTCATGAAGGGCAAGTTGTGCCTGACCAGTCCAGTGTCCTTCTGTGATGGAGTGATCACAACAGTGAACAAGGAAAGGCTAGCGTCATCTATCTAGACTTCTGTAAGGCCTTTGACATGGTTGCACATGACATCCTTATCTCTACATTGGAGAGAGAGGGATTTGAAAGGTGAACTATTTGGTGGATAAAGAATTGGCTGGATGAATGCATCCAGTTAGTTGTGGTCAATGGTTCTATATCCAGATGTAGGCTGGTGACAGGTGGTGTCCCTCAGGACTCTGTCTTGGAACCGGTGCTCTTTAATATCTTTATCACTGACATAATGAGATTGGGTGGAGATTTGCAGATGGTACTGAGAGGTACAGTTGACACACCTGAAGGATGAGATGTCACCCAAAGGGACCTAGACAACCTTGAGGAGTGGGCCCATGGGAATCTCATGAGGTTTAACAATACAAAGTTCAAGATGCTGCGTTCAGGTCATGGCAATCCCAGGCATAAATACAGACTGGGGAGAACTNTAAAGAATTGGCTGGATGAATGCATCCAGTTAGTTGTGGTCAATGGTTCTATATCCAGATGTAGGCTGGTGACAGGTGGTGTCCCTCAGGACTCTGTCTTGGAACCGGTGCTCTTTAATATCTTTATCACTGACATAATGAGATTGGGTGGAGATTTGCAGATGGTACTGAGAGGTACAGTTGACACACCTGAAGGATGAGATGTCACCCAAAGGGACCTAGACAACCTTGAGGAGTGGGCCCATGGGAATCTCATGAGGTTTAACAATACAAAGTTCAAGATGCTGCGTTCAGGTCATGGCAATCCCAGGCATAAATACAGACTGGGGAGAACTCCTTGAGAGCAGCCCTGCAGAGAAGGACTTCAGGCTTCTTACAGATGAAAAGATGTCAGGAGCTGGCAATGTGTGCTTGCAGCCTAGGAGGCAAACTGGCATGTGGGGCTGGTGAGGAATGTGAAGGTCAAGGGCAGCCTGGGCTGTAGTGACCATGAAATGGTGGCGATAGAGATCTTTGGTACAGTTATGAGGACACACAGCAAGCTCACTGCCATGGCCTTCAAGAGAGCAGACTTTGGCCTCTTCAAGGATCTGCTTGGTAGAGTGCCATGGGATAGGGAAGAGGGGCCCAGGAAAGCATGGTTGGGAGCAATGCATCCCAACCAAAAGAGAGACAAAAATATCCCAACTTCATGGATGAAAAGGAGCTCCTCGACAAACCCAAAAAGGAAGCCCAGAGAAGGAGGAAGCAAATAAATGTAGCCTGGGAGGAAGAGAGAGGTGAGATTGTCTGAGCAGACAGGGTTCTGGTTGGGAATGCTAAAGTTGTATTGTTGGTGATGAAAGGAAGACAAGGGAAAATGTGGGCCCTCTCTGTAAGAAAACAGGAGACCTGGCTAACTGGGACATGGAAAAGCCAGAGGTACTTAATGACTTTTTTTTGCCTTGGTCTTTTCCCACAAGATTTCCAGCCTTATGAAGCTTTACAGAAGGTAAAGGCGGGGCTGGGGCTGGGAGAATGAATAACCATCCACTGTAAGAGACAATCAGGTTTGAGACTGAGAAAGTGCAGATGTCCTTAGGCCCTGACAAGATACATCTGCAAGTCCCCAGGGAACTGGAAGAGGAAGTGGCTAAACCACCATCCATCATATTTGAGTTCCCACTGATGAAAAAAAGGGAAGCATAACCTCCATTTTAAAAAGGGAAGGAAGGCAGACCTGGGGAACTAGAGGCCATAGAGTCACATCTGTGCCTGGCAAGATCCTGGAGCAGATCCTCCCGAAAGCTAAGTTAAGGGACTTGGGAAGTGTGAGGTGACAGGCAAACTAACTGTCACAAAAAAAAGAGGCAGGCAACATGGTTGCTGTAGACAGGAGGGTTTTTTTGTGGCTTGGTGTAAAGGTTTTGTGGCATTTATCAAGGTAGGAACTGGTTTGGAGAGCTGATCCAAAAGTGGACAAATACTTTTTCCTGGTTGTTTGGTGCTCAGTCACTGGAAAGTGCAAAACTGTCAGTGCACAAAAGAGCAGAGCTTGTGATCACTGGTGAGGAAGACCACAATTGTAGTAGTTCTAATTTAAATGGGTTTAAATTACTGTGGGGTTGCAGGCTTAGTAATTGGGTTCCTGCTGTGAATTCTGAAACCTTCATTTGCTCACTGACTTTTTAGTCACTGTTAAAAAGCATAAAAAGCATAAAATGTGTATAGATACCCTGTGGGCATTCACAGTTGTTTCATGACTAACTTCTCTGTCTTAAAAGACTGTACCTTCTGTTTTAAGGCCATTTAAAAAATTTGACAGCAGCTTTCTTTGCGTGAGAGTATAAGGATATACTAGTGGTCTGGTTGTGTGAAAGAGAATTTTAGCCCTTTTGACTGGCGTCTTGCACTAGTGACCATGATGTATGAGATCCTGTGTCTGAGTTAGGTGAAATTGCAGTGGTGAACATTCACATTCATTTTGAATTGATTTTTCGTGAGTTTTCTAACTTTGATTTTAGTATTTTGGTTTGATACTCCCTTTTGCCTTCGTTAGAAAGCAATTTTTTTGCATTTGTTGATAAAACTGAATTCCAGTTTTGACTGAAAGCATAGACACAGCATTAAGAAGTTAAAGTAATCCACTTGAAATTCAAGTTCAGAATTATCTTTCAAAGTGGTCTGGTATAAAAAATGCCTTTCTGGCTAGTAGTCCAAGGCTGTGCATAGAACTTCAGGAACAACATTTTTTATTTTTTTGCAACTTCTAAAGCTGTTGCTTATTGATGTTTTTAGTCAGTAGTTAATTGTGCTCATTATGGGAACATATCTTATGTATATCTGGCTTGCTAAAAGATCACCTTCTCTTTAGTGTGCTAAGGTTGTTCCTTCAGGCTTTTGCACTTGAGGTACTGGGGTGACTTACCTCCTCTTGTAAAATCTGTTTGTTTTTCATGGCAGCTGTATCAATTATCTCTCTGTACCTTATGTCTGTCTCACTCAAAACTGTTTCTGGTTGACTCTTTCTGTGTTTTGCAGCTCCCAGTTGGACTTGTACCTCAGGCTGTCAGAAAACTGTTGATCTTGCTTCTGCACAATTTCTGTAAATGGTGTTTAATACTCTGTTGATAGCGATTGAAAGTAATTTTATTACATGATGGCCCCTACCATGTCCCCAGGTAAACTTGTGTAGTGGGTTCTACTAAAAAAAACTTACTGGACAGAAAGGTATTCCAGACTGCTCTGACTTTGGCAGAGGACAGCAGTAGAGTAGGTAGTCTGAGCAACAAGTTTTAGCGGCCAAGTTGGAGGCAGTTTGGTACAGTGGGGTTTGGGGCACTGTTGTTTATGGCAAAGAGCACATGGGCTTGGTGAAGGAGGGTGGCAAATGCCAGGTTGCAGCAGCTGTTGCTTCTTTTCTAACCTCTGTCTGCCTTCTCTCCAACCAGTTGTAAAAAGTGAGCAAAGAGGGGAAGATAATGCAGAGATAACAGAGCTGGTCAGTGTTGTACTTAGGCTGTTCTGTGTTCTTGTCCCAACAAAATGCTGTGTGTTGCTGGATGGGAATCTTTCCTCTACTTCGATGCTTCTAAGAAATCTTGAAAAAGTAGGTCCAGAAATGTCTTTTACCATTTCAACAGTGAGCTGGG
Organism: Dicaeum eximium; assembly: GCA_013396995.1. Lineage (NCBI taxonomy): Eukaryota > Metazoa > Chordata > Aves > Passeriformes > Dicaeidae > Dicaeum > Dicaeum eximium. The sequence goes on along the minus strand of VWZP01007824.1, from coordinate 31,545 downwards.
GTAAGGGGAAGAATGAGTGGTGAGAGCAGGAAACGGAAAGTCATTAAAGTAGAATCTTCATAAACTGGTGTTACCATGTACTGGAGGTACTCTTGCTCAGTTTGGGTGGTCTCCTGAAAGTAAGAAGTAATTCTGATCCAACTTTGAACAGCCTGTCATGAGTAGTTCTGATCTATGGACACCAGTGTTTTGGTGATTTGGGATTATGATTTTTGTCTGCTCTGATAAACTTGCAGTTGCTTGGTGACTTATAATTACCACATAATTTTGTCATTAAAATAAACAATGTTTGGTTCTCTGAGTGCAGCTCTTGACCTGCTTCTGTTCTTGTAATACAAAATAATATTCTTACCTTCCTCAAAAAAACCTGAACAAACTGGGTAAGCCTTACATAAAACCCCTAAAAAGGCGGGGGGAAGGAAATCTATGCAGAAATATATTACATAAGAAATAGTTGGTAGCACTTCTTGTAGATGCTTGCTTTGTGTATTCTTGAATAACATAAAAATTTCCATGTCTTGTTGACAATATACAGTTTGCAAAAATTAAGCTATTCATTGTATCAAGAAGCTCATAAACTGAGGCTGGTAACCAAAATTTGAGAAAACAAATACTTGTTTTTGTTAAAACAAATGAATATTTTAGTGGATGATGACAAGAAAGTTGAGTTATTTGATTCAGGTATTTTCCTGTCAATAACTGATGAAGGGTGAGGCAGAAGGAATGTGTGATCAGAGGTTGGCAGAAACACAGGAGGGTGGACGGGTCGTCTGAGTCGCAGAAGGAAACAAGTGGAGTATTTCAACTTTTTCCTCACAGATAAGGAGTGACAGAGAATTGCTTGAGAAATCAGGATACTCAGGGAGCTGGGATTCTAGAGCATCTTAGGCAAGAATGAAACAGTACAGACAAAATTTTGAACAATGTGACATAAGTTGGCAATAGCAGTGTTTGGGAGGAGTCTTTAGGTAATTTCTTTTAATGGCATTTGGAGCTACTTCGTGAGACACAGAAAAGATGGCAGATAATTGAAGATTCTACTGAAATGCGTGGTCTTAGATGAACCAAGGCTTATTTGAGTGTGTTAGGGAAGCAGATTCTGTGTGGGAATTTGGGAAGTAAATGTTACTTAACTTCAACTATGGTAGTTTTGTTCAACTGTGGCATTCTTTAATGTGACAGACTAGTGACTGGTGGCTCCTCTGCTGTTGCTGTTAAATGGTGTTTTCTCTCCTAGGGTTTGGACGTGGCAGAGGGAGAGGAGCGGGGAGGTTTTCAGCCCAAGGCATGGGGTAAGAAACATGCAGAGCACAGATTTTGGCAAGGATCAAACACAGTGGCAATATTAATTGACAATGTTGCCACTGTATCTCTGGATACTGATGTATGTTTAATAAACCATTATGGATGCAAAAATTGAAAAATTATCTATTAGGTGATGAATGAAATATTTTTGTCTTAAACTAGTGTTTCTAGCTAGGCACACCTGTAGAATCCTAATGTATGTCTACTCAGTGTTAATACCTCAGACTTGGAGAGCCATACCTGCTATCAGACACACAGTGCCTTAGAGTCTGAAAGTTGTGTGCTACATATAGTCCTAGGTCAATTTAAAACCAGATTTATTTCAGTGTAATGTAGAATGTGCAATGAAAGTATATAAAACTTGAAAGTGGAAATTCTAAACTTTCTTCTGTTTTTGAGGTTTCATGCTTTAGCTGTTTGGACTCATATGGACCTTAAAACAGATTCAGAAGTTACTCAGCAGCTTAAAAGTTTGCTCTCAATTTTATTGGAATAACTTAGTTTATAGAAATGTAGCCTCAACTACTTTCACTCAGTGTTTGCCTTTAATGACACTTCATGCAGCATCGGTGATGTCATGAAAAACTGGAGTCTTGTTCTGCTTCTCTAGTAATTCTTCTTAATCATACTTGCAGATGATGAACTGAAAAGAAGTTTTTCTTCAATAATGCTTTTTCACCTTTTAGCTGCATCTGTGTATTTTGGCATTGGTGTCAGCAGAGCACTTTGAAATAGTCTTACTGGTGCTCTGAAAGAACACCATACTGGTCACTTACCAGTCAGCCACCTGCTGAAAAGCTTACCAGTTGAGAGAGTCTTATCATTGTGTGTATGAACTAATGCTTTATAACACTGGGAGGAATAGGGATGCTGTTAACTGGTTTTTCAGGAATTGATTTGATTCAGTTTCTCTACAGGAATTTTGTTTACCAGTCTCTTCACTTTTTTCTCTTCTTCTCTTTTCTCCCTTTTTATCTCTGCTTGTAGAAGAATTTTTTTTTTTTTTTTGGAAACTAAAAGCTGTCAAGATAACTTATATGGAAATCAAGATGTTGAATCTAATACAACTTCAGCTAAAAGTTATGACACTTATGCTGATTGAATGACCCATGTGTTCTCTTCCATTTCTTAACTTTCAAAACTCTAGGACATTTAATCCTGCAGACTATACGGAGTCTTCTGCCACTGATGGCTTTGGGACAAAGTCAGAGATCTGGGAGACTGGTCAGAATGATGCAGATGATGGAACTGGTAAGATGCTTCAAGAAGTGGAAGGATTGGAATGAAGACCTGTAGCATATTGCAGCTAAAATAACCATTCTTTTAGTGTTCAATTAACTTGTGAAAATTTGTATACATCTCTTGTGACACAGATATTAGGTGATTTTTAAGTATAACTGCTGCTGATGTGCAGAGCCTGAGTGTCTCTCTGGTGAGAATCAAAGCAGGCATTTTGCAATTCTGCTGTTATACTACCAACAAACCCTTGAGAGACAAGCAATTTCAAGAGTCACTGGAAGAACCTTGTATGTAAAGAAGTGTTTAGATATCTTAATACTGCCTAAGATCTCACCTGAAGTAGTAAAGGAGCATAAGTCCTCATAGAATTGATTGGTCCACAGGCTTTAGGTGTTGAATATCTTTAGGGTGTGAATATCTAAGAAGAAAAAAAGAAAAAGTTTGTAAGTACGAATTCACTCGGTGACACTGAGATCGTTTTGGAAGCCCCAGCTGCACAGTGCAGAAGTGTAAGGATGTGAGTCTCTGGATGGAAGAGAGTTACAAGATCTGCGACTTCGGAAGTGAAAAATCATTAACTAAAGCACGAGCAGGCATTTGAATTGAAGCCAAAAAGCCATTGACCTGTCTGAAGATCGAGGCAGATGTGTGTTTCTGTATGAAGTTTCAAGTGAGAAGTACACGCTTCCAGCTAAGGGCAAGAGACTGACATAATTTGGGAAGGAACCATTTGGCAGTGGTCTCATGGTGATTGAGAAATGAGGGTGACCTGCTTATCTGTGATGGGAAAAATAGGATACCTTGCTGCTTCCTGTCTTCTGTGACAGGAGATGAAGGCAAAGTAAACCATATGTTAGAATGGAGAAAGTAATGTATGTTTTTGTCCTCACTTGAGAGCCATTGAGTGAATTTCTTTTAACTGCAGCAAAGGGTAACTCTTCTGATCTCTTCATTGGGGGAGCCTACTCAGGTGATTTTTCATCAACTCCTGTGTCAAGTGTGGAAGCTGATCCTGAAAGGCAGAGTGTGCTCTGTTGAGCTCTGCTGTGAGCCACTTGAGATGCAGTTTTCTGAATGTCTTGCAAGCCATTTTCCACTTAACCAGAGAAGACAACAACAGGCTCAAAGTTTAGGGAGGCTTATTAAGCAGCTGTCTTGTCACTCTGATTGCCTTCTAAACCAGTGTGGAAGAGTGGCTTGGACTGTATTACTGGTTGTTAATAGGAGCTCTCCTGCAAAATATGATATCTCTCTAAGGAATTACTTTTTAAATTACTTGGTGCTGTAGCACAAACAGAAATACACCTTTTGTTTTCGCTCACATTAGTTTTTCAAATAGGGAAAGTACCTAATGTCTTGAAAATTCCTTTGGAGATTCTTACTTTATTGTTTGCTACCTGATAGCAAGGGGCAGGGTAGATTATCACAAGTGTTGCAAAAGCTGTAAGGCTAACTAAGTAAAGAAAGATATGCAAGAAAGGTACTAGGAGATTGGACAAGAGGTAGAGAAGCAGTGGTTTGTTACTACTGATTGCAGCTGTAAGGGTATAGCTTACATATGACTTGTGCTCTACTTCCGAAATGAGCTCAAGTGTTCTAAGAACCTCCCTGCTAACTCAGAGTAGCCTCCGTGTGCCTCTGTTGCAGCAGCCTCTGTCCTTGTACGCAGAGCCTCCTTGTCCTTTCTCCTTAGTGTTCAGTAATTGAAGAAATCTGTCTAGGAATAAGAGTAGTTTGGTCCTTGTAACAGTACGTATGTGTCATGGTGAGAGATATGCTGCTGACAGACTGGTGGAAATTCAGAGTTTTGATGTATGGAGTTTCTGTTTGGATGCCAAGTGCATTTTTGCTGTGCACATATCACCAACAACCACACTGGACTTCAATACCACACCTTAAGGCATGCATGGAAATTTGGGAAGCAGGTGTGAGAAGGGAAGAAGGAAGAAGGCGTGAGAAGGCATTTGGGAATTTTTCCTGGCCTTGTCAGATGAATGAATATTTAAGGTATGAATGAGGGGATGTCATTGTGAGGGAGTTGCTGCAAAATTCTGTATGTTTCGGTATTGTTTAGCAGAAAATTAAAGTAAACTAGGTAAATGTGAATGTTCTTGTTGGGTTTAAAGTACCCTTTTGTTGCTAATCTTATTTTACTTTCAAATGAAAAAGGTACAGTAAGTGACAAAACAAAAATGTCTCTTTAAACAATGCTTTCTTTTATGCTGCTGTAGGCAAGCTCTAGGAATGACTGAAAGAAGTCCCTGGGCCAAAAGGAATCACTTCAGAAGGAACAGGCTTTAAATTTGAATCATCAGTTTTGTCCAAGTGGTTAGCAATTTCAGCCTTGTGATGGAAAGCATCTTGAGGGTTTTTAGAGGAAGCTGTGGCTGGGATGGTAATTTTACAGCAGAAATTTGCTAGGAAGGAACATGGAAGCAGTGCTGAGAGGAGACAGTGGCAGAGAAGGTATGGGGCTGGAAGTAGGTTCCATAAAATTGAGCATGATTTGACTCGTTAATACCAAATATTAATTTTCAAGTTCACCCCTCTAAATTTACAGTGCTGTTTTGTTAACAGCAAATCAGTGACCCAGTTAAGTTCCCAAGGTCCAAATGAGGGGTTAACTAAAGTTTTGAATGTCAGAACTATATGTGTATGGAAAACTGTAAAGCTTGCAGTGGGCTTTATAGATGTCAGGTAATAGTTTATACAGGAAGGACAGGAAGAAAATCCCTCTCTCTATTCCTCATTACCCAGTCCCATTTCTTATTTCATCTAAAAAGAAGGTTATGTTATTAGCTCATGCTATCTACTTGGAAAGCTAGTGTCTTTCATCTGCAGTTACATTAAAGAGGAGATAACTGGGTAACTGCCTAGAGAAATAAGAGATCTTTGCTTATCAAAATATTTTCTGAATTCATTATACAAATATAAATTCTTTGTGACATTCTGAGTTAGGTACTAAGTGTTTCTTTCTTTAGCCACTGCTGGGGAAATGAATATTTTCATTAGAAATAAATACAGTTTTGTACACGTTTCCAAAATGTAGTTTCTGTTGTGTGTACTCTGAAAGTGCTCTAGAACTACATGCCCTGAATTGTTGCAGGTGCCAGAGGCCTCATGATAACTTGAATAGTGTTTCTAGGTGCAACATTCTGTAATCCAGTAGAAAAGCTAGCTGGCTCTGTGAAGGTAAAATTTAGTGGTGGTTGAAATATAGACTGAAGGGCAAGTCTTTAATAGTTCATAACATTTAATAATGTTTAATTGTATTCCAAATAATACAGCATCAGTTTTCCTGCATCCTAATTTATATAGAAATAATGTATAGATGAAAGACAAAGAGAAGGGACAGGTGAAGAGAAACAAAATTACCAGTCCTCCTCCAGAAGTGAATAAACTTGAGCAGCATGATTCTTCTCTTACCTTTTTTGTAATGTACAGGACAGTGGGAGAAAAGGAGCGCAAATCACAGCTATTCCTATGTATAAATTATATTGGAGGTGCTCACTTGTCAAAGTTGGTTGTAAAAATTGCCTTGTGTTCTGGTACTTTACTCGCGTCTCTACTTTGATGGAGTTCCATAAGTTTAATGGAAAAACTTCCTTCGTTATCTTAGTTATGAACAGCCTTAAGTTAATCTGAAACTGAAGAATGACAAGAAAAGAAAATAAATTATAGGGTAACTTTCAAGAGGGACAGTTGTGTTCCTTGGAAGGTACAAGGAAGTTGGTGTTTGGGTTTTTATTTCCTGGGGGTTTTGTGTTTGGATTTTTTTTTCAATATCTGCTTTAAAAGTTAGAAGGAACATTTTAAGGAAACCTTCAAGTCTTTCTAGAATGCAAATCCAGAAGGAAAGAACTAATACATAAGTTGTAGACCAAGTTAAATTTATTTTGGGGCTAGTATCAATGATCATTCAAAGAAGGGGTAAAAAAATTCTGGAGTGTCAAAGGCACAGAGGATAATTGGAGGAACATAGCTGAAGACTAATCAAAAGATGTCTTCTGTTTTTATTGACTTGATTACTTTCTAAAACTGAACTTGTTACAAAGAGAAAGAGGAAAGGGTCACAAATAACCATCTAGGTTGAAGCTTGTATGACAAGGATCTTAGAAAACGCAAAACATAATTTTGATGGAAAACAGAAAACTCTTGAATTGTGACGCTTTGCAAAGCATGGGGGAAGGATTGGGAAGAAGATGCATGAGGAGTCCCAAGGTGGATTTTGGACTAAAAAGAAATTGATGCGCCTGTGGCAAGATCTAACTTAGAAATCCCATCAATAGGAGGAAGACATTCGAAAACTAGATTTGGTGTAGAGAAGGATACTGAAATAACTGAGAGTGGAAGGATTGAGTTGGGAAGGAAGAGTGTTAGTAAATGACACTAGTAAACTTGTCAGCTTGGGTAAACTAATAGAAGGGTGAAAGGCTGTACAGAGTATTTAAAAGAATAAATCCTCAGAACTAGTTTAATAAAAGGGAAGAATAGACAATTGTTTAAATTGAATGTCAGGAAAACATCATAGGTGTTATTCCAAGTAGGTTTGGTATCGCAAAGGTGGTGGAAAATACTCAAGAGTCTGACTTGATGTATCTGAGCTCTTTTAGTGTTTACTTTATCAGACTCTGAGCTCTGTTTTAGTGTTCTGGTGTCAGTGCAAGGCTTGTCTTCTAGAGACAGACCTTGGCACTGGCTTATGGGAGATAAATACAAGCAAGGTAAATACTTCAATTTCTTCTTCAAAGAAGAAATACTGAGGGAAGGGATTCTGTGCTGGTCAGGGGAGGGAAAAGAAAATCAACTGTTCCTCTAAAAACTGCTGCTCATTTTCTTCCTTTTCCTCCTTTTCAAAATTTCTGTAGAAATGTCTGGATTACTCTAGAAATTTGAGGCATTGTAGTAGTTTTGCTACAGGATATGGTTATTCGTAAAAACGTCAGCCCTGGTTAGGGCCATTTGCTAAAATGTGAGCATGAGATGTTTCAGGCAACTATATTGCTCCACAGTGCCCACACATAGAGCAGATCTTACCTTGCTCAGGACCTGCCAAATAATTTTGGATCCCAAGGTATAGTCCCGCTCTCTTCCCCCCACTGTGTGCAACCTTCGTGGTCAGCCCCTTTGCCTGACAGGACTGGCGCCGCTCGACCCTTCTCTGCCAAAGCCCCCTGTGGTGTTGTGAGGTACGAGAGGAAGCACCAATGCAGTGCTGGCATTAGTACCAGGTGGCTTTGATGCTGTTTTTGGGGTGCTTGTTTCTGGACTGATGCGTCTCAGACCAGTTCCTGGTTAAGTGAAAGGAGATGATAAAGCAGCAGTCCTTTTGCGTTTGTACTTGAACCACGGTGCTGGCGGTGCTACCTTTGGTGCTGGTGTTTCCTTTGCTCGAGGTTGCACAGTTTACACAGAGGCTCTGGTTGTTGTTGGGGTAACCTTCCCCGTACTGCTGCTGGTGGTCAAAGCCTTCAGTACCTTTATTGCTCTTGCATGCCTGTACCTGCTGTTGCCTTTTGAATGGGTTGGGTTTTTGAATCCATAGGATTGTTTTCTGTAGCTTTTCTTTTTCTGCATGCTGCACTGTGCTCCAGTGTTTGCCAAATCCAGCCTGCCACAAGTTATGGAAAGTATTTTTTAGCTACAGTGGAAATTTAAAGACTGTCCTGCAACCATTGTAAGAATTATTTATGGTCTAAAATAAATTGCTCTCTCAGGGGAAGGAATTGGAGTTGTTCTACTCTGAGGAGTGAGTTAACAGATTGGAAAGTAGTCTCCACAGGGCATAGCTTGGGTTGTGAAATTGAATGTGTTGAAAGTAGGATTGTGGGTATTTGGGCAGATGTTGTGGTTGTGTTTTGTTCTGTATGAATTTGTGTGTGAAACTAGGGGATCCTGTGGGAGGGTTGAGTAACTTCTCAGTGTTGTTGGACCCATAGGAGGAAGTTCTTCCAATGTTTGGGATTAATCACTGTGTGCAGGTGTGTGTCATGCAAATTAAGTCTGTTACTATAGTGGCTAAGAAATTCCTGAAATCATAAATCAAGGGCAGTGGGGATGGAGGAATGGTGGTATTTCCCTCCCAAAATTTTAGTTCTGTTGACCAGTTTCCTAGAGGTTCCAACCGTGTTTCCAAATATGTTTCCGGCCTCCGTCTCCTTGCTTTGTGTTCCACTGATAATGAAAACAGGATTGCTTGTAAAGCAGGAGGATTGAAACACAGTGTTGTGCCTTAAACTTGTACCTGTTTTCTTTCTTTCCCCAATTATAATAGGAGCATGGAAAAACTCCATAGAAGAATGGACAGCAGAAGACTGGAATGAAGACGTAAGTGGAACTGGTTGGATATACCAATTGATTATTTATTCTCTTCAGAGTTTGTCTTGTTTTCAAAAACTAAATATTTGAAGTAACCCATTATTTCAAGTTTATTTTCAGAAGAGTGAAAATAAATAATGCCTTTTTCCTCCTCCTGCAAGGTGGAATGTCAGTATTATTCCTGAAAATGTATGAATGTTTCATGTAACTGATATGGAAACTCCATCCCTGCCTAATGATAAGGATGTATATTTTGAAAGAATTTAAAGAAACTCTTAAATTCCTAGCTTTTCTATAGCGGTTAATGTCATCAAAAGCTGATGTATTTTAAACCTGTCCTCAGTTTCTTCAGTATGTGCTAGATGTGGACTAAGGGCTAAGAATGGTGGAAATCTATGGGCTATTCTCACCCCTGTTTAATGCTGGTACAAAACAGCATTTGTCATAAGGGAGAGGGGTGTTGAGCAATGCTGACTAGGGATAGAATTTAATTAGTTACTAGAGCTGAATAATTTGCAAATGAATTTCAAAATCTCTAGCCCATTGTTAGTTTTTATTAATTTTGGACCCTGGAAAAGCCCCTGTAACCTAGGAGAAAGTTGTTTGCTAATATTCAGAAAGTGAATGAAATGTCAAGATGTAAATACATTAGCCCAAAACATGCACAAGAAAGAAAAAGGGAAAAATATGTTATATCTTCTGTTCTAAAAATAATTGCTTTCTATCACAAAACATAGTAGTGTCTTGAAATCTGCCTTGTAAATGTTGGTGAATCTGTTACAGAAGGATCCTTATTGAATGTGGGCTTCTGTAGGAGGGCTATTAGTCCCTCCAGTCCAGGGCCAGATGCCATCTAGTGCCTCGATCAATGATTGGGAAGTAAAACTAAAATAAGTGCTTAATAAAGTGTTTGTAAAATACAAGATGTATTGGAATAGCATTTGAAAGTAAGCCAACCATGTGGCAAGATTTGGACCTCTGCAAGATTTGAACTGTTCAAATGAAAAGTACTTTAATATAGCCAAGTATCCATGTGTTTTATAGGAATAAAGACACACTTTCAGAACGAGGCCCTGGTGTCTGGAAAGCAGCAACTCAAAAGTTTTCAGGATTGTAGTGGATGATGAAAAAAAAACAGCTCAGCATGAGCTACTGCTGTATCACAAAAGCTCCTATTGTGGTCTTTTTGCCTGTTGCCGCTCTTTCCCATCTCTTAGTCATTCTTGAGTTATGTTTCTGTATGTGGATGCTCCTGAACTTGATTCTTAAGTACCAAATCCAATTTGTCATTGCTTTTACAGATGAAAAATTTTGTATAGTAGCTGAAAATGTCTGATCAAAGATCCTTGAGAAGGGAGATTTTAGTTTAGGGAATCTGAAGGCTTACTTTAAGAGCATATGGTGGACTCTGGTTTTACTCTAGCAGAGGTGTAGTGTGAACCTGTGCCTGGAAAATGGATCCATGTATTTAAGTATGTAACGAACAGTTCCAGTGGCTATTGATTAAAAGAACAAAGGGAGCTGATAAATTTGCTGTCTGCAGGGAAAGACCGGGTGTTTTTCTGAAGAATATTTCTGTTTCAATGTGGTGTTCTCTAGCCAGATACAAGTTATGAGTAAGTGAGCGAAATTTAACATTGTTTGACCCAAGAAGAGTTAGGTCTTTGTGACCTAATAGTCCTGTCTGGTCCTTATCTTTTGCAGTGAGTATTAAGCAAGTATAATAGGTTGTCAAGATACTATTAAATACAAGGAAACTGCTTGCAGTGAAAATAGGAGGTTGTATTTTGTTAAAGTGATATTCAGGGCATGAACAATGAAGGACTAGACAAATACTGAGGTACTTTAGATGGCTCTGGATTTTGCTCCTCAAATTGTGATCATGCTCTCCTGGCTAAAGAAAGTAAAGTTTAACTACACTAGCTATTCCAAAGGAAAGAAATAAAATAAATACCAATTGCTGGAAAGTGGGTGATAGTAAACATTTTCAGTGTTGGTAATACTAGTTTTTATTTGAAACCACAGCAAGACTTCTTTGAAAAAAGGAAAGAAGAAAAAAGAGTGTGTTTTGGTAGAAGTGGTTTCTTTACCAGGAAGCAGCATGAGAAGTTGTTTTAATTTCTTTACCTTCACTACATCATACCAAAAGAGTAATAAGCTTATTTTTAATTTCTGATTTGTTGATGTTGAGTTTCTGTAAGGACATTGGCGTATATTTTCCTCTTCTCCTCACCATTTCTGTACTCCTATAGGAGCTGATAGCTAGTTACCAAGTGCATCTGTTTGGTGATTGGAGAATGATTTTATCATAGGAACAGGAGCTGGAAAGCATGGGCATTTCACTGCAGATGGAGGACATACCCCTGTGAGGCCAGCACCGACAAATGGCTCACAACCATTCGTTCAGTTCTGGGAAAATGCCAGAGCCTCTGTGAAAGATTTGTGAGTGTAGTGTGCACCAAGCATAATGGCTTGATTGGAAGCTGAAAATACTACTTCTGAGAAATACTAAATACATCCGTGTAATAAAACTTTTCATCTGTCGCAGCACGAAATTTGTGTTTTGACGAATGCCATAATCCCTGCAGAGTCCTGAATTAAGTGCTTGATTGGACCTTGTGGCAGTGAGTGTGCCACAGGGTGTAGTGTAAATCTCCATGTAACTGAGCTGGTAGTTGGAGACTTCTGTTTGCATGCTGGTTCATCTGTAGAGAGCATTTACTCTCTCACACATCAAGCACACATTTGCATTGTCATAAACATCCTCAGTCTTCCTTATTTGCTGAATTTTTGGGGTTCATCAGTGTTTGTCAATGGTTAGTCTTTTCCTGGGTTATGCGAGTGTAAGAAACTGTTGACATTACAAAGAATTTAATATTTAACCAAGGGATTGCAGACCATAGAGTGCTGCTTGTGCCATTAGCTGACCTCCTTGTGCCATGTAATGCAGGAATATCATAATACCCCAGAAAGTACAGTACACATTGCTCTAAAATAAAATACATAGTGGGGAAAGGGCTGAACAATAGAGGAACAGCCTTTTTAACTGAAATGTACTTAAGTGGAATGTTCTTTCTTTGTTTTGGTCAGTACACGGAGTTGTGGGCTGTCAGCATTAATCTCAGGACAAGTGATCCAGAAATAAGGGATTAAAGTGCATTGTGTTGGCAAAAAGGGAAGGGCAAGAAATGGAGGAAGGAACTGTGGTAGGACTGATTTCTTTGCGGTTTCATGTGCTACTTGCAAGAGGGTGCTGGGAGAGTATGTGAAATATCTCTGCTCTGCCTCTGAGTAGTCAGTGTCAGCCCAGTTAGCCCTTCTGTGCCCTTCTTAAATAAACAGTGTTTCATAGGAGACCCCTATCAGATGTCCATATTCAGGAATACACATGCTCACACTTGAGCTGCCTGTGGGATGGCAAATGAAGTTGGGTCCATGATGTCCTTTAAAATGGGCTGCTAGAAAAGTGCGCAGTTAAAAATGCATCATTCCTAGAAGAGCAGTATCAAATGGCACATTCTAAAGGTATCCTCTGAATAGGTCAGTTATTCTTCAGTTGAAGACAAGGCTACCAAAGGAATTAAGAGTGATTTTGTGAAAATTAAATTTAAAATACAAACATTATACATGCATATCTCCGTTTTGCGAAACCTAACCTGAACTGGTTTAAGAGCTATTCTGGTTTGCAAGTACTCCTGTCAATAGAAACAAATTAGCCCTAGGAAGTAGAAGCTGTTCAACTGCTACTTTTTAAGCAAGAAAAAGTATTAAAATATCCAACCACAGGGCAAGAAACCAGCCCCCCCTCTTTTCCCCCAAGGTCCCAACCAGCTCCACTTCCCTAGGTGCCTATGTGAGTATTTCTCTGTATTGTAACAGCATGGTGAAAACAGTGCAGCTTTCCTCTGTGGGTGGTCTGACTTGTAACCTGAGTGTCAGCATGGCCCTCATTTTATTACTGTTTCCCAGCTCCTGCTCCCAGAGCACTCAGTTAAAGACGTTATTGCCTCTCCTAACAGAGCTGCCAAGAAGGATCATGAATGCTGGTTCACTGTACTTACCTGTACTTACCTGCCTCTGCTGGTGGTTGGAGCTGAAATGTCAGATGCAAAGATACATGGAATGGGTGGGAGCGGTGCAATGTGTTACCCTTGTGCAACAAGAGTTGGTCTGCAGTGTCTTAAATTGTCTGCACATTGATGGTAGAATGACTGTCACATTAGTTACTTTCTACTGGTGTATTTCAATTAAACTGTTTCCCAAGCTGATATAGTTACATTGGTATACTGTTCTGTGCTGGTGCGTGTTTTCAGTAGGTCAAATTTCCTAACCCAACCCTCTAATTAAACAGGTACTTGATTCTGTAGAGAAGATTTTACTGAAGTTTGACTACATGTTTTTGTCTTTTTAAGCAGAGCTTCAGAGTAGCTGTTTGTACTGGTAGTTTGACTTGACTTTTATCTTGAAAGTGCATGACCAAAATGGAATTTCCGCAGATGTTGTAGGAGGGAAGTGTGAGCATATAAAATTCTTCCCCCATCTCTTTTTCAGCTTTCTGAAACAAAAGTCTTCACTGCATCTTCTGTTCCAACTGAAAATCATGTGACTCCTGGGCAAAGGTAAGCTCTTATTCCATGTTTTCTGTATACTTCAAAAACCTTCTCCTTGATTATGCAGTGTTAGCTTGCGCACATAAAATATTGAATAAAAACTCTCTCAGAGATTGGTCAAACTCATTTCAAAAATGAAAAAGCCTTGCTTGCAAATGATTGTTTCTGTGAGTTCCTGAGTTACGTATTTTTGACTGTGAAAGTGGAGACAAACTTACCAGATGTGTGTGCTTAACGCATCTTCTGCATCAGGACTGCTTATAGGCGGGAAGAAAAGTACCTGGGAAGAAAAAATTTTTTGCTGTTGAAAAGGAAGCTCTGGCTTTAGTGTCCAGAAAAAGGAAAACCTGCATTTGTACATGCAGACAGTGTTCAGAATATAGTGCTTTGACAGATGTGTTAAATAGAAGCTTGCATTGGCAAAAAGGTGAATTCCATGGTAAACATCACAGTTACAAGCCTTTACTGATGATAGAGGGTTAAGGTGAAGAACCAGAAATATGTCAATTGCTGCCTTCCTTTGTTTGCCTTTGTCTTCACATGCCTTGCTAGTGGTGTTATGGAATCAGCTGCCTCCATTAGCCTCATGTTCTTGGAGAGCACATTAAAGTTTAGTGATGAAGACTTCTGTAGTAGGATAGCATGAGATCTGGAAACTAAATAGGCTAATGGTTCCAAATGTCCTGATTATGCTGTACTGCAGCAATTTTTTCCGTATAATATGGATCTGATTTGCATAAGGCATGGTGTCAGGTGATGTATAGTTTATATTTCTTTCTTTCTTAAAGGTAGTATAGTCATATATTTTTTGTTCTGTTCTTCCAGTGGATGTCCCTCAAATTATGTTAGAAAATGTTTTAGTTCATCCACTGAAATTGGGATGGGATTTTTGTGTTTGTTACCTACTGGCAAAAAGTTCCCTTCTCTCTCTTTTGTATGATAGACAAAAAATATTTGAAAAGACTTCTAATCAGTAATAATTCTGTTGCTGGGATGGCAGCTTTAGTACTGTTAGTGCTTTCCTCAGCATCAGTGAAGTTTAATCACTGTGTTCATTCCAGCCAAATTTCGCTTTGTCTTACAGCATTGATTTGGTGACACTGCTTCAAAAGCCAGTGACATCTACCCAAGAGACAGAAGGCAACTCATTTGAGTCTCCCCAGCAGCAGACCTTTGGCCAAGCCTTAGTATTCACAAATTCTCAGCACAGCACCCAGATGGCATCAGGAACAGGCAGCTCAAGTGCTGTAAATTCCTACTCTCCTCAAAGTCTGGTAAAACTAGCTTATGCTTTCTAAATATTATGTTTTCTAAATGTTGTTCATGAGTAAATATTTCAAGTTAAGCAACTTTTCCAGTGCTGGTCATTTCATGAGGTGTTTTGGTATTTGTTGAAAAATAAAAATGAAAATTCTTTCCTTTCAGCCCCCTCCCCCTTCAAAAAAAAACATTACTTTTTCTCATTTTGCTGGTTAGTTATTTCTGTGTTTGCATGAAGTAGTTATATTAATTTTTTATTAGAGAGCAGATGTGCTCATTGCTTGCTGATGAGGATAAAAAAAATGTTTATAGTTAAGAGTTCTAGGCCAAAAACCAATGTGTTATTTCCAAGAACATATTCAACTACTTCTTGTGGAAGCATGCCTGTTTCTGAGTCAGTTTTGAGGGTGTGAGAGTGTTTATTCTCTAAAAATTGGTCCAACTACTAGTAAATCTATGATATTTTAAGATGCATGGATTTAAGTAGGATAGTGTTATTGTGATTACAGTAGTGGAAGTTCTTACTGTCATTTGTTAGTAATCTAGGACTGAAAAAATTTTAGTTGCTGCTGGATAGCAGCTGTAGACATTGACCCTATAATTATGTTCAATTATTATTTAAAATATTAACTCCCTCCTTCCCCTCTTCCTCTGTCTTTTGGTAGTCGGCAGTTCTTTGTTCTGGCTTTGGAGAGCTCAGATCCTCTAAACTGGCAAACTCTACTGGTTCCCAAATCTTGGACCAATTGAAATCACCAGGATTGGGTCAGTTTACCTCTCAACAAACCAATTGCAGTTCTGCCACCACGAGCACAGTTGCTGCGTCATCCTGGGATCTAAAACCACCTAGTACCCAGTCCTCAGTCCTCAGTCAGTTTGGTAAGTGCTTTGACACAGGTTCTTCTCTCTTTCTCTCTATATTATCCAGTAAGATTTCTTAATGCCAATGATAGTTTAAAGTTACTTTAATGAAAGTCTTTTTCTAAAAAATATAATCCTAGTAATACAATTACTTACAACATTTTAAGTGTCATGTTTATTTGCTGTAATAGACATCACAAGTATATAATAAACTAAGTTTTATTAAGCTTAAGCCTATCCATAATTGTCATGACATGTTTAAAGTTATTGAGCCTTCCAGGTAATGACATCTTTGATTTAGAGTGCCTGAATACTTACATGAAACTTCATTGGTGACTGTTTTTCAACAAATGCTGGAAAATACTTCTTTTCATTGTACGTCTGCTGCTTTTAACTGAGTGTGAAGTTGTGTGCTTGTATTTTGTTTCTTCCCAAATTTTCTCTTCTAAACATTCTAATGAATTTTGAATGAGTACTATGTATTTTCTTCATAATGTGCGTCACGCCTCAATGTTCTTTCCTAGTGTGCTGTAAATGATTCAGGTTACTTGTTTTGTATATTTATAATTGTATGAATTTTTCATGTAATTTAGTTAAATTAGTAGCAACAGTGAGAATGACAGAAACTTATTTTCTGCAGTGTTGTTCCTAGCAGTATCTTTACTGTGAAGAGGGTAGTTCTTGTGTCTCTCGTGTGTGTGTATGTGTTTATGTGTAGATAAGCAGCCATTGCTACCAGTTGCTGTCTTTGACATACAGAAATTCTAAAAAACAAAGTGTATGTACATTTTAATGCTTTCTAATGGACTTCACCAACTGAATAAAAACTCCTTCACTGGAAATGCTGGAGGTCTTTGTGGTGGCTGACCAGTGCTTTAGGTCACTTGATGGCTTTCAGCATCCAAAAGCTATGAAAGGGAAGACTGGGGAAAAAAACTGTTCATCTCCAGCATCTGTTTGATTCTCAGCTATTATGAGATGGTAGAAGACTTCCTATTTTTTTCTTATCTTCTTTGTGGAGGAAGGGAATCCTAACTCATAATACCTCTAAATTGCAGAAATTCTTTACCCCTTGGAAATAATCACATTATATCAGCACAGGTAACTGCAGTGAAACTTGAAGTGTTTGATTATACTAATCTGTAACAGTTTTTGAGGACTTTGTGGACTTTTGAGGACTACATATTGTGACTGTGTAGATAGGTTTGTTTTCATATTTTTGGAAAAAACTAAATAGTACTTGGCCACAGCTGCTTATTTAAAGTAGAAGATGTATCAACTGTTGTCCTTATTAGTGTTAGAGGGTAATGATCCATGGGAAACCCCTGTGATGTCTGAAAATACTTGCAAATGCTATAGAATGATAACTATTAAGCATCGCCCAAATTCTTGCATAAAGAGCAGAACTGTGAAGAGCAGAATTCAATGCTTTAATTTTGATATTTCTTTTTCCCAACACTGACCAGACTTTAAATCCCAGCCTGAGCCATCTCCTGTTCTGAGCCAGCTGACCCAGCGACAGCAACAGCAAATGCAGGTGGTTCCTGTTCCTCCTCCTGGGCTGGAGTCGTCCTCCTCCCAGGTAAAACTCCGAGAGCCATCACCTGTAGACACCTCTACAGCTGTTAGCAAAATACTACAGCTCCCCACTATTTCTATGGATAACCAGGCAGTGACTGTTCATCAAACCCAGCAGAAACAGATAAAACCACCAAAAAGGAGGATAACTCCAGCATCCAAGGTGGGTAATTGAGTGGTGGCTTGTCATTAGTAAACGTAAAAACCACAAAAACTTGTGTCAGCAGTGGCATAGCCAGCAGAACCTGGGCAGAGACTTGTCCCCCTGTACTGGGCACTGGTGAGGCTGCACCTCAAATCCTGTGTCCAGTTCAGGGTCCCTCACACAAGGAAGATGTTGAGGGGCTGGAGTGTGTCCAGAGAAGGGAACAGAGCTGGGAAAGATCTGGGGCACAGGTCTGAGGAACAGCTAAGGGAGCTAAAGGGGCTCAGCCTGGAGAAAAGGAGGCTCAGGGGAAACCTGATCAGTGTCTAGAAATGAGGGTGTAGCCAGGTGGAGATTGGTCTCTTCTCCCAGGTAACAAGTGACAAGACAAGAGGAAACAGCCTCAAGTTGCACTAGGGGAGGTTTAGATTGGATATTAGGAAAAGTGTCATCACTGAGAGGGTTGTCAGTCACTGAAGCAGGCTGCCCAGCTAAGTGACAGTTACCATCCCTGGAACTGTTTAAAAGATGTGAAGGCATGGTGCTTAGAGACATGGTTTGGTAGTGCTGGCTTTAATAGTTGGACTTGATCTTAATGTTCTTGTCCAACTTCCATGATTCTATGATTTGATTCAGTATATATTTTATATAAATTGCTAGGGAGGAGGAGAGCAAAGACCTTGGAATATTTCTTAATTATGAAGCAGGAAATACTAAGCTGAATAGTTATTAGGTCCAAAATATCGTGGTGATAATTTTTGCAAGCACACAGCTGGTTGCTCTGTATGGAAAATGGCTGTTGATGAGTGGGTTTTAGATTTGACTTAGTAGCCACACTGTGAATATTAGTGAAGGAGGGAGGGATGTACACAGATGATACTTTGTTATTGTGGAATAGTATGGTTTACTCCTTCAGCTCCAGATGAGAGCAGAATGAGTGGTTTGATTTCAGGTTGCAGATGCATGCAAAGGAATTATGCCTTGTTTTCTTTCTTTAAGATTCCTGCTTCTGCTGTGGAGATGCCTGGATCAGCAGACGTGACAGGGTTAAATGTTCAGTTTGGAGCTCTTGAGTTTGGATCAGAGCCTACACTCCCAGAGTTTGGATCAACTTCAAGCAGTGAGAATACCAACCAGACGACCAACAATAGCTTATATTCAAAATCTGTAAAGTATGTGTGAGTTGCCCTCCTGCATTCTCAGGTGTTCTTGGAGGGGGTCAAGTTTGTGCCAAAAACATCATGACAGGGTTACAATGTAATAGGAAGGGAAAATATGATGACTTGTTTTCTGCAGACTGTATATTAAATTATAAATTTCTACTCTGATGATAATCAGAATCTCCCTGGATGGGTAGATGCAAAGCTGGAGATGACATGAATATAAACCTTTTAATAAGCAATCCTTTATAGAATTTCTTTTTCATGTTAAATTGCCCTGATTTTCAAGTGTTTTTGGGGTTTGTTCCTCACTACCCATGATTTTCTCCATCTGATCCAGCAGAGTTGACCTTTGTACCATATATGTGTTAGTTAGTAGATTGGCACCAGGTTAAGATCTGATGCTCCTACAGGATGAAACAATGAGATAAGAAGCTAGGCTTTCTGTATGCAGAAGCTCTTACTAAAATGCTAAAATAACCAATGATAAGTGCCAGTGTAGCAATAAACCATTTTTAATTCTTCACTCATTGAAAAATTGGCATCAGTAAAAAGCTTCCTGAAGTCCATTCAGAAATATTAATAAAAATGAACTTTCACATAACTTTTAGTTTTATACATGATATTTAAACTAATCGGAAAATAAAACATTCCTGCATGTTTTAAAGTATTTTTTAGCTCTTTGCATAATTCATTCTGTAACATTAGAATTCTATTGTAAAAAGAATCCTATTGTTGTTATTCATCATATACCAGACTTTGTCAATTCTGCCTGTTTAAAAAAGAAAGATTATGATCATTAATTTATCCTTGGAAAAGGTGGAAATAACATGACTGAAGGGTGCTTGTGCGTAAATTCTTGTCTTGGTTGGGTTGGATCGAGGAAGGTGAATGGGGCTTAGTGCAGATGATGTTTTGAAGCAGTGATTAGTGACAACCAAAGCAATATTATAATTTTTTTTTACATTCTTAGATTTTCTAATATAAAGAGTGTAGATTTTTCTGCATGTTTAAGGTAGTTCTAGATAGCTATATAGAGGCTGGTATTTGAGATGCTTACCAAGATGATAAATAATTCTTTTTTCCAGTGATCCTTTGAATACCTCTCTGCCAATATCCAATACAGTACAGGAGTCCACCTACACAACCTCTGCTGTCAGCTCTTCCAGTCTGACCTGCTTATCCCAGAGCACTAGCCCAGTAACAACTTCCTCCTATGGGCAGACTTCTGTGCTTAGCAGGATAGAGTACCAAAGCTCCATGGCTCCATCTGAACCAACCCCTGTTGCAGTTACGGTGAGTTCATTACAGAAACAGGACCTTGAAAAGGGGTAATATTCTTACCTGTGTTAGGTTTGTATTCCACTGATACATTAATGCTGCAACCAAGCCAAGTGGTATTTTTGATTCCTAAGCCCATCCTCTTACTTGTTTTTGCTTTTCCTGGTGTGTAGTCATTTTTGGTAATACTGTATTTGGGATATAAGAGCCTCTGATTTTGTGGGTTTTGACATCTTAATCTGTCTTTTGACCTTTTTTATAGTAACACTTAGAATTCTACTTGAGTTTCCTTCCCTGAAGCTAAGGAAATGTCTCTGTATGTAAATATTAGTTATGGTATTTTGCCATAACTTGACAGTTTCTATACAAAGGTATATATTATTTACTAAATTTATATGGCACCTAGCAAATGGATCCAAATTTTTTTGGCTCCTCCAGCATTACTTTTCTGTTGTATTTAAACACCAGTGGGAATTAGTTTCATGTTATTTTAATAAGCATAAGGAGAGGTCTAATACAGGACAAAGAATCTCTTGTGAGATTAAGACACACCTGCTCTCTTTGTATATGGAATGTAGATTTGTTTTAAAAGAATTGAGTTTATTAAATGTTTTAGGAACTTGTGAGAGTTTGTAAGTTTATTTTCTTCTGGCCTTTATTATGTGTTGGCTCAGTCACACTTGTCTTCTGCACTAGCTCGTATGTACTGGTGAGGATCAAGCATAGACTATCCACTTCTGTACTCCAGCGTTATCCAAAAAACAACTGGTGCTTCTCAAGTCTTATCTTTCAATGGAAAAAAATTGGCGTCTCTGTGTAACTTGGATAGTTAAAATTGTGAGTTACATTAGATCAAAAGCACAACCATTTCCTATATGTTAATGCAATTCCTTCTTTCATATTGGTGTGAACCTGAAGTTTATGTTATATAAAATACATGGGAAGGTCTGCTGCTGATGGGTGTATTATGGGTAGTGTATGGGTTTCTCTATATTCAGGACACCTTGCACTTGAGACAACTTTATGACATAGTTTTTTTAAAGGCAGTAAAAATTTAATTTTCTGCCTTGTTGTTCAATTTAGTATGAATATAGAATTTTGCATGAAGCATGTTTGATGTGTGGTTGAGTCTGAGCATTTAATATACCTCTAAGATGATTTGTTAATTCATTTCTTCTTTGTTTACAGAACGGGCACAGTGGTGTTAGGACACAGGCAACACTGGACGGTAAGTTTTCAAAGCTTGGTTGAGCACAGGACTTTCTGTTCATTCTTTGCTACTTGCTGTGCACACAAGCATATCAGTGACATTGGATTTAAGGTTTTATATTGTTCTCCACGACTAATTTATGGCTGACCCGTTTGATTTTATTTGTGCTTGCATAAAATGCTGCTTGCTTCTTGACTGCAATTTAAATATGAAGGCAGGTCTATTAAATCTACAAACCTAAACAACTTTAGAATTAGAGAAGCTGCTTTGCTATTGGTTTTCCTTTTGAATTTACCTGCCAGAAATAATTTAGTATAAACTAAAAATACAAAATTAAAAATAAATATGACATTTTTAGCAGTTCTCCAGTTCTGAGTTGGGAAGCTGCAAATAGCGTTTAGCCGTAGTGAAACAAAGTCATGTTCTTTAAGTGCGCCTCTCACTAGGTATAGTTCTATCTCTGCCCTTTTAGAAGCCTGTGGGGAGTAAAGGTGAGAGACATGTTCCCTCTTCTGAGTTTCTTAATACCTTGCAAACAATACCTCAGTATTGACTGTGATTTAAGTGTTAGTTTCTTCATCTTGGCCCATTTCTAATGTAGCATGGACCTGTAGCAGGTCTGCAGCTCTCTACTTGGAGTTAAAATAATTAAAGTGTAGTATTCACTCTTTTGGTCTTTTTGCTGCTTCATGGACGTTTTCAAGGACAGTGGTGTGAATTTAAGTCTTTTGGAATTCCAACACCTCAATTTTAGGTCTAACCTCTTCTTAAACATCTCTGCAGGCAGGCCATTAGTGGGACAGTGTTTTGTTAGTGCCGAGTTGAATTTAAAGGAGCAGGAATGTCTATGCTCCTACGTATACAAAGACAGCTTTTCAACATGAAAACTTTTCTCGTGTTGTGTAAAGAGTTAATAAACAATTTATGAAATTCACTACGGAACCTGTCCTTTTTTCTACAGAAAACAGAGATCTGAGAATTCCTAATACTTTTGTATTTTGTAATGGCTTTTCTAGTCTCTTTTCCTATGCCAGTTCTCCTTTGAGAGCATTTCTCTTTTCTTCTTCCGTTGAATCTCTTATGCATCCAAATGATTTTGAATTTGTCTTAACTTTTATAAGTACTTCTTCCCTTTTGTATGTGCTATAATGTTCTTAATTGTTCATCTCTCTTCTTTGCTGTTCTTCTTTAATATCCAGATTTTGATCTTCATAAATCCTTTATTCAAAGTACCACTGATGTGTTTTACTTCTGACTATCCTACTTGTCTCCTGGTTTTCTTTGTCTTGCACATTGCATTCAGACATCTTGTAGGGGATCTTAAGATGGTGATTCTGTCACTTGTGTTGAGGGACATCTACTTTTACTTCAAGATGGGAATCCTGCTCTTAATATATCCAGAGTTTTAAATGTTACTTAGTAATTTTTTATATGAGTTTTACCAAGAGTTATTAGGTGATATAGTTGCTGCCTTCATAACCATGTTTGTCACTTGGATTTCCTTCTCTAAGAGGCCATATTTAGTGCCACGGGCAGGACCTCTTGATTCCTGTTTGCATTGCAACCCAACAACCTGACTTCAGTCGTTTAGCTAGGAAATCAAATCCATAAAGTGAACAAACTCTAATATAACTTCCAAGTGTTGATGACCAGTCTAAAAATGTTTTCACATACATTACAAGTTAGTGATGATTCACTGGGTAGTGATCCCTGGGGTGGTGTGGGAACATGGCCCAGCAGAACGTAGGGCTCAACTCTTTTCTGAGTTTTATTGATGAGTGAGTGTCTCTAATTCTTTATTTTTTGTAGGATAGAAATAAGTGAAACAGCTGGGAATCATGTTGGGCAGTAGAATTTTTAAGCATCTTATTATAGAGTAGTGATCATATGAACAAGTTTTAATCTGTGTAACCTAAAAAGTGTAAGATAAAACCTAACACATTTTATTATCTAAGTAAAATGCATCAATATTTGACAACTCCTTAGCCATAAAAAATTCCTAGTGCTGTGCTCAATTCTGGCCTGTCATTGTAGCTTCTTTCGTTCTACTGCAGTACACTTTTGACTGAATATACCAAAGTGATAAGTTATCTACCCCTGTAGTCCAGCAATCTCAATCCTCAAAGGTGCTGTGTAGGTCCGAATGACGAAGTAGAGCTGTAGGTGAAACTAGATTTGTACTGTGCCTTGAAAAGGCAGAAATTACCTGTGTTTGATGAACCTTTTAGAATGATTTATAAGTGCAAGTTAGTAATCCAGATAGTGGCAGGTGAAGTGCAGAAGATGGTTGTTTACTTCATGTGTAGCAGTGATAATTGTAAATTTATTATAAGTAGAGAGCTTAAAGGGAAAGAATGGTAGTTCAGTTGTGTTTGAATTTTCCTTCATAGCCAAATTGCTTGGTATGGTTACCAGTCCTTAATGGTCAGATTTTTGCAGACCAAGGGGAGAATGCTACTGTGTTCCTGCCATCTGGACTATAAAGTATGCTGGAATTTTAATTTGAATGCTTCTTTCTAACTTGTTGCAGCTATTTCATCAGTTGCAGCACCTAAGACAGAGCCTTCTCCCTCACTACCTTCAGCTGGTTCTCTGCCCAGTGTGGTGTCTACCACGGCCTCGCTTCTGCCTTCAGCATCGCAGCACGTGGCAGCATTGCCCAGCTTGCCTCAGTCCAGTGATCTGGCCAGCAGCTCACTCTCACAGCTGAGCAGGTACCGTAGAGTTGTGATAAACTGAGGGGATCAGTTTTGAGAATAGGACAGGTGTAAGGGTGGTTCCATATGGGGCTGGCAGGGATCCCTTTTCTGATGTGAACCAGATTTCGGAGAGAGGTTCAGAGGAGAACAGAATGTTTCTGGGTGTGTAGTATAAGCTTTGGGCTACCTTCTCATAGCAGAGGAGCTGCTGCTCTCAAGCTTTCATGTAACATATAGAACTTTGTGTTACAAGAGGTTTGCTTCAATCATGCTAGCTAAACCAGCTAAACTGATTCCCCCAGTTTATTTTTTCTGCTTTTTGCCTGCTGTTTTCATTCAGTGTTATATGTCTGAAGTTGTTCTTTAACAGTTTACTACATGGCCAATTCAGAATAGTGAAGTCTCATTTATATTTGTATTTCTTAAAATTAAAACCGTGTGTGTTTTCTTTTTCTAAGATACTTCCTTAAGATATTTCAAAATATCGGATTGATGTTCCTGGAAGTGCATCTAGCACAATTCAGCTCATTTGCAGTGTCTCTGTTTTTCTGAATGCCTGCTACATCCTCACTCAGGTTGATGACTTGGGATTTTAGCTTTTATATTTTTCATGTATTTGTAATCCTGCAGTTCTTTAGTGTATAACTTGAAACGTCATATAGAGTTAGCTACTGTCTTCACATTTTAGTTAGAAAAAACAATTCCTCTCTATGCCTGGGACTCAAGGATACCTTACTGTCTCAGGCCCTGAAAAGTATTAATAAAAGTGAGTTGGTGGGGAGCAAACTTGGGGTAAATTACTTTATTACCTGAAGCTGTAATTGAAAGATTAACCACCAATATGCAAATGGACCCAACTTATAAAAGTGTGAAAACTCATGACTGGTCACCCATGTTTGGGTGTAGCCCCTGGGGAGGCTTCATCTGCTCTTAATGTACCTGAAGGTCCTTCAATAAATATAGACTTTCTATTTTCTCTATTTTGTCTGGCCTCTGTTTTTAGGTAAGCCTGAAAAAGGCAGCAAGATGACTTCCTGGAGCTGTATTGATTGTTACATTTTTGATACTCACCTTTTTACTGTATTTGTTAATACAAGAAACTGATTCAGGCTATCAGGGTTTTTTTTCCTGTTTCACAGCTTGGACGTAGTTCATTTTCTTTTAACACTCTAATATTTTTTTGTTAAATAGAATAGTAAATATGTCAAATAAGAACTATTCCGTTTATATTGGTCACATTTCCCCACATTGATTTGTTGAAAAGCTGTATAAATGGATGGAAATTTCAGCTGGAGGTTGATGCTGTTGGACAGATAGAAAGTTTCAGCCATCATCAAGATACCTGAATTCCAAGTGTGTCTGACTTGGTAGAGCTGATGGCTGTTGTCTATGTCTCTACCATAAGTCAGATGGTGAATTAAGGCTTATCAGAAGAGCTGAGAAGAGTGGGTGTGGGAGTGGTATAAAACTCTTATGTTGGAGTGAACTGTGTTTTCCCTTGCTGTCTAAAGTGATGTTACTGCAATTCCTGCAAAAGGAGGACAGTTTTGAAAGTTAATCTATGAAACTGCGAAAGTTTATTCTGGGCCCATGCACTGAAGAGCTACCATAAGTGTTTGCCCTTAAATTAGGTGATGTAATGTAGCTGTCAGCTTTGGGGTGAAACTGTTGTGTTTTCTTGTGGCTATTTCCAGAGAGAGCACTAAACCAATTTTTTTGTTAGGATCCTTCCTGCTTATTTAAGAAGGAGGGGGTTTTTTGAGCACCAAACTATATACATGTTTTATATCTTCATTTTGGTTACCTGTGCTCAATGTTGGTTCAGTTTATTTCATACTGTTTACAGTAGGTTACATTCTTGACCTTGAATATAAGGTATAACTTGTCGGTTTAAATGTTCAAATGCCAGTTTTAGTCACCTCTCAGGGGGACATTTGAAGATCTCTGGATGAATTATGGGGCAAGTTACCCTGCGGTTCTAATTGGTTGACTTAATGTTATGCAACTCAAAATGTGAGAAACACCACAGTAAGTCAAACCAGAGCACTGCCTCACTTTAAACCTGTCCCCCATGGTAAGCAGCAGCAGAGAAAGAATGAGGAACCAGGCTTGTGCTTGTGTGAACCTTGTTTTGATTTTGGACTTCATGTGTCATGGGAGTCATCACTATTTGATTCCTGAAGCAACTATAGTTTTTCTAAAGATACAGTAAATTGAAAAACATAAATAAATGGTGTTTTAGATGTTTCTTGTTAGTGATAATGACTCTGTACTTTTTTTTTTTCATGGAAAGGTAATAGGGTGCTAATTAAAGGAGAAAGTGACTGTAGAGGTGTCTGTATTCATTCACACACATATACATGCCTGTGTATGTTTATGTATACACACACTCTTACATGGAATTTTTTTTTAACTAATCTGTTACTCTAGGTGTGCCCATACACCTAGAATTTTAATTCTTTAATTAACGTCCTACTGCATAATCTAACAAATTTTAACATATTAACATATTTTAACAAATACTGTGTATTTGTTGGAAGGGAAAATTAATTTTATTAATTCTTTACAATTTCCTTCCAGCTCCCTTTCCAATCATCAGAGCAGCCTCTCTCCTGCCTCAGTGTTGTCTTCAAGCACATCACATGTGGTAAGTCCTGTTAGTATTAAAAAAAGTACATGGTAAATAGTCAGTTTATCTCATAATTAGGACCATCTCTTAAAGTTAGATGTGTCTCAGTACCCCAAGAACCAAAACAAGAGCCTTACCTCAGGGAAGAAGGATTGTCAGCCCTCTAGTGGGGGAAAAGTGATTACCACTTGTGATTTGTACTAGATCAGGAATAGCTATGACAGAGACTTGCCAGTCACACAGCTGCAAGGGAAATTGTCATGCCAGCTAGGGGGGGATGAAGTAAAAAAAAAAAAAAAAAAAAAGGTGTATAACTAGTTTATTAAAAACAAAACAAAAATAAACTTCAAAGTGGCAATCTGAAATGTCTCCAAAATGTGGACTGTTAGCAGTCTGCACTGGAGAGGTTAGCTGACAAAATGCACATGATGGAATGATATAAGTTATGTTTGAGCTACTGTATTATAATTTCGTGATGGTATAGCAATTTGAGTTTAGCTCTCATACAATAATTTTCTTTAAATCACAAAAGCATCATAAGCATGCAACTTAGTTGCTTGCTTGGTACATAGATAATGCATATCTTTTGCATGTGCTGCTGTTATTTAAAAAGTTTTTGTTGTTTTGGTTTTTTTATTTTTCCCTTTTTCCCAGCATCTTCCACTGTGGTTTATTTGCTCTGTGATCTTCATTCTTTTTGTCTCCTTTTCTAGCACACTAGTATTGAGAACACAACTTCGCTCCAGCCCTCAACAACCTTTTCAACTGCTTCAACCTCAGCCACTAGCACCACCTCTTCGGTTGTCAGCATGGCAAGCAGTATGAACACTACAAACAGCCTTGGCCTGAGTGTTACCAGTGTGTCTATACCAGCTGCTACCACACGGGCAGCTCCCTTAGTGTCTTCAGGTTGGCAATATTGACAGATCACATGGATAGACAGAGGATTTCAGTCAGCAGGGCTGTCAGTTGAGCATCTCACCAGCCATAACAACGCTAAGAAGTCCACACTCTTCACCGGCATTTCCAGCATGCTGCATTTGCTGGCTTATGAAATAAAGTTGCCTGGTTTTAAGTATTTGAAATATTTGTTAGGGTGTTATGTGGCATTTATATAGCACATTCCATCCCCAAGAGCTTTATAAATATATACACCAGGTTCAGACTTGGAAAGTTTTGGGCTAGAAAATACACCCTGTTTGTATTCCAAGTTGTGATCAGCTCCTGACTATTGAGTTCACATAAGCTTGAGTTTCAGGCTTTTCTGTGACTTGAATTCATTTGGCAGTATCAGAATATACTGCAGTGTCCTCATTATCATATGTCACATCCCTACAGAAAGGAAAGAAATGTCTAGGTCATTGAACAGCAAATAGCCCTTCAGAAGGAGGGTCCATGGAGAAGGAGGGCTGGGATGCTTCTTGCACTGAAATGGAAGTGATGCTAAATTCTCTTTCTTCTCTGATGATCCTGAACTGCTAAAAGGAAATCTTACAGAGAGGAGTGAGTGATGTATTACTAAGGATCAGGCTTAGTTACAGAAGTATTTCTTATTTTTATAGCTTGTAAATGAAGTGTCTTATGACTGGCCAAAGTGCATTCTTCTTTTACTGTTCTGCTTCCTAGCACTGCTTCATGAAGGCAGCTGAAACCGTTTCAGTCTTCTCTTTGCTATTCCTAGCTGTAGTAAGTCACCCACAGAAAGCATGCTGGCAACATTTAGTGCTTTCCAGTCTATTGCTGGTGATAAAGGGAATGCACTGACAGAGAAGGAAATGAAAGGAAAGAATTTGCTCTCTCAGATTGAGAAAAATTTCTAAATTTGCCTTCAGGAAAGGACTGAGCGAAAGAGAAATTTCTGTAATTCTTGTAATCCTTTTGGACAAAGTAAATTACAAAATCAGGCTATTCCGTGATAGGATTGTTTTCAGGCTAAAGTAGTCTTTGCTTTCCCTCCTTTGAGGCATGGTTAAGCTCTTCAGGCTATTTTGAGCATATTCATCAAACAGCACAAAATTTCTTTATGATCTAAGATGGTGCAGCTGCCACAACTTGTGAGCTATCTTGTCTCAATGCTGAAGCCTTTTCTTTTCTAAAGGCTTGTTAAAGTGTCTGTATTTTGATTCTACAGGCAAAGCTCCCCCAAACCTGCCCCAAGGTGTACCACCCTTGTTGCATAACCAGTATATTGTGGGACCTGGAGGACTTCTGCCTGCCTACCCAGTAAGCAGTTTCATTGTTTCTGTCTTTGATTTCTTAGCCCTTGGCGCAAGTGGGCCCTCCAGACCTGCTACTGTCTATGCCAAGGCATTTCTGGTGGCAGCACATGGAATTATTGTTCCAAATGCTAAAGAACACCTGAACTATGTTCAGTAGAGGCTTACTGTTGGTTGTAAACTGCAGAGCTTTTGGTACAGATCTGATCTGGCTGCTGTTGAAGCTAAACATGGGTGTGGTTATGGTTTTCAGTGTTAACAGGTTTTAGTCCCTTTGAATAAATTTAGGCTCCTTTAGGTTTGTGCTACTGGAATAGATTTGCCATAACAGTGATTGAAATGTGCCATGTGTCCTGTCTGTCATGATTTGAAAGATTGCACATAGCTTTTTGATGTCTGACCAGCATCAACGAATTTTTGGTTATCTGTTTTTTGAATCCAGACCCTTGTTATCAGTAACTTTTCTATATCAAACTGAATGTGAGGAGATACCCAGGAGGTTGTGTTGTGGTCAAGTCATCAACTCTCTAATCTTAATGCTCTTTGAAGCAATGATTACAGCAAAGAGGGCTGTTGTTCTTACTCCCAAATCTGAATGCCTGGTAGATTTTTCATAAGTTCAGGAATGATGTGTCTGTGAAAACTGTGTTGAGGATGGGACAGTCAGACTCTCCTCAGAGGACGTTGTGACCAGGAAACAACATCAAAGTGACAAGCCTTTTTAGCTTCAGTTCTACTCTCCTTGAAATGCTACAGTGCCCCATGATAGCACAATGTGACATACGGCTGTAGACCTTTAACACAGACTGGCTTAAATCAAACTCAGTTCAAAGCCCCAAACTGATCAGCATCAGAAAAAAGTGTTATAATGATGTTGTATTTTTATCTGTCTTTAAGCAGATTTATGGTTATGATGATCTCCAGATGCTTCAATCCAGACTGCCAATGGTAAGTAAATGACTTACTAAATTTTAAACAAGTTGTCTTCACTGTTGATCATTTGTGCCACATAAACTGGTTCATTTAACATTGGTAAAGAGCTTTTCCTTATGCTCTGTATTCTTTCTTTTTAAATTTATACAAGGATTGTGTAAATTGATACAGAGCAACTGTTGCATCATGTATTTGTCCAGCTGCAAAATCTCTAAATAGACACAAGTGTGCTCAGCTCTCCTGAGTGGAGAAATGTCTAATTTTTATAGCAACATTGTGACATTTGGTCTAATTTAGTTGAAGTCTTAAGTATTTTCTTATACCAAGAGGTAAGGTTGAACAGCAAGTACAGAAGTTGGTAGCCAGTAGGTTTTGGGTGTGGTCACAGGTATAGATCTTTGCATATGCATCATGGCAACAAATGCAGGTGAGCTGCAGGAGGGAGAATGTGCAAAGTTTTTTTCCTTATCTGGATCCAGAATGCAAATTGCACATGAGACAGGCTGAGGTCCCAGATGGATTCAGAAAGGGCCTCAGTCTAGATTGCAACATGATAAAGAATTTTCCTATCAGAAATATAGGGTAAGGAACTTGGAGAAAAGGTTTGATAGTAGGTAGCTGAGAACAGTTACATGCTAGAGTAATGCAGTGTATCTGTAGAGGTAGAAATGGAGCAGTGAGCAGTGATCTCTGAAGACTGGATGAATGTCCATAATGTAAGGCCCAAATAAGTACCAAGTATTCCATACAGAGCTTGGAGCAGCCGGAGTCAGATAGTTTAAAGGTTAGTACAGGGATGACTCAGAAAAGCCCTGTCAGACTGCAGACCCTGAATTAAAAAAAACCACAAAGTTGAGCACATGAATAAAGACTTTTACCAGAGAAAGTCATGATACTTAAAGAACTGTCAACTGAAATGCATGGAATTATCTTTGTGGCAACAAGATGCAAAATATTTGAAGTTGCAGGGCGAGGAGACACATATTGTAGTGTGTTAACACTAGCTAGATGCCTGGTGGCCACCAAGCTGCTCTATCACTCCCCTCCTCATCTGGTGAAGGGAGAAATTATACCCTGAAAGGCATGTGGGGTGAGATAAGTACAAGGAGAAATTACTTGCTGATTGTGGTTACAGGCAAAAGAGACTTGACTTGGGAAATAAGTTTAACTCATTAGCAATCAAATCAGGGCCGTTAGCAAGTAGATAATGAAATAAAACCAAATCTACAGAACACCTTCCCCTTCACCTCTTACGTTTTCCTGGACTCAGTTTCACTCGTGATTCTCTCTACCTTCATCTCCCAGGTGGCATAGGAGGAAGGGGGAATAGGACTGCCTTCTATGCCATCACACTTTGCTCCTTCTTCTTCACACTCTTCCTTGCTCCCATTTTGTTCCACAGTCCTCCAAAAACTTCAACACGAGTCCTAAAATGTTTTAAGTTGAAAAGAGGTAGTCTCATTGCAAGCACCTCTGCCATAGGAGGGGAAACCTTCTCCTGGACCACATTGCACAAAGCCCTATCCAGTCTGGCCTTGAACACTTCCAAAGAGTGGTAAACTGGCTAACTCTAGGACTTGTTCCAGTGCCTCGAAATCCTAGAATAGTAAAGAGCTTCTTCCTAATGCCTGATATAAACCTACTCTCTTTCAGATTAGAGACATTCCCTGTAGTCCATTGCCTGTCACTGCAGATGCTGTTCAAAATCTGGTTTGCTTCGTTTTTATTGTAAGGTCTGTTGAAATGTTGAAAGTCCTGCTTAGAGCCTTATGTTCTCACGTCTGAATAACCCGAACTCTGTCACCTGTCTTCATAGCAGAAGTGCTCTCATGCTCTGATTGTGTTTCTGGCCCTCTAGTGGACCGTTTCCAATAGGTCTGTACCGTCCTGATCATGAGGCCTTCGCATCTAATAGTTGAGAAGGGAGATGGAAACTAGTGAGGAAATAAGGGCTTAAGACGTAGTTGTACTGATGATATCAAATACCTACTGATGTTTCTCAGAGGAGATTGATGCAAAATCCTAATTCGGGGAGTGCAAGTCAGAAGAGAGAGAAGAGATCAGAACTATGCTAGAAACAGGGCTTGGAGTAGGTGTTGAG